>MU225457.1:2682791-2721794 GCA_018584345.1 Thuja plicata | reverse complement strand
GTAGTCCTTCGGCGCGTCTTCTGTATCTCTCCCTTCGCTCGGCTTGCTGTTGTGCGAGTACCGCTTTTCTATCGGCTTGTTCCTCCTCGAGTTCCTTCTTTCTATTTTTGTTCAATTGATTGGGCATCAATTCTTTGCTCACTTCGGGCAATAATCAACACATCAATTTATTTTATTTTTCCTTCCTGAGTACGTCTAGGCAACGGCGCCAAATGTTTACCGTCACGGGTAACTTAATAATGCATAGACATAGTACAGGAAATATAATAAACACAGAATCTATCATAGAATAATAAATACTTCCATTAATCATTCCAGACTGGCAAGTACATTTACATAATCATGATCATACAATAATATCCCCGTGTCCATCCTCCGAGAGGGTATATAAAGTACCCGAAGGGCCACGACCGAAATGTCGTGACGTAACTATCTAACCTCTCGGTCACTAACGACCGAGACTAACATAATACTTTATTAATATAATAACTGGTACATTCAAATATCCCGACAACACATGCCATATTAAGTTTTGAAACTAACAAATATATTGTGTATTCAAGAGTACACTTTGTATCATAGTTCCTGGTTGTATATACTAGAGCATGTTGTTAAAGTGAAATCATATTCGCATAAGGAAACTAGAGTCATTTTTTAAGAATTTATTATCCTTTTATTTATTTTCAGTCTTATCACTTTGATAAGATTGATTTTTGCCCTTTTTGCTTTATGTGGAATGCATTTATTATTGTCACTCCTCATTTTGTAATTAATGCTCATGAATTACATTTGATTGCATCTATAATTATATTCTTCTTTTCTGCCTTTTTTTCTCCTGTAGAAGAAAAACTACAAAATTCTTGGTTTGAACATAGTATGTGAGCTCTACATCTATAAGGGTCTTCTTGAATCTTCAAATTTTTTAGCTATGAGGTTGTAATTGGTGCGTCTGGGAGTGAAATGGACCTAATTAGCGTAGTCGGCGTACAATGTCTATTATTGTGTTCAATAATATTGTTTATCTGACTATGTAGTAATTGTTTGTATAAATTGTCGGCTGTAGGTAGTTATAAGCATTAGTTGGTTGACAATTGTGTCCCTCTTGGCAACCGTTGGGTCCTTTAAATATGTTTTGTATCGTTGTAATGGGCTGCCCAGAACTGATATTTTGATGCTTTTCACTTCACGGTAATTTTATCAAACAGTTTGCTGGTATTGTCTATGGAAGTATTGTTTTTTCAACATGCAATATAACAGTACATTTCCAACAAGGAAAAAAAAAGAATATCTTGGCAAAAAGCTATATATATTTAATTTACCCAAAGATCATTGCTCAAAGCAATAAACGCTAAGTACCCAGCCCAGCCTTTTCAAAACTTTTGGGATATATATGTATATATACCAGATTTATTACTGCATGGTATTTCAACACAGAATTCAGTAAAACATATTTGCAGACCTGGGGTTGATGAATGCTCACAAACAGCATCAAGAACCACTTCAGCTTACATAACCACTCCCAGAGATGGCGAAAGAGGAAACTAGAGGGTAGACGGCAGGTCTGGGCTGCTTGTAATCTCCCACGTCCACTCACAGTCCGCTCACTGATCTGAAAAGATCATACTGGGGGTCTTGCGTGACACACAGCAGTCATAGAAAGCTCCCAGCTGGTACGAATACTAGTCCATCAGCAGGCTACGGCAGTTTGAGGGATGAACATATACAGTTTCAAGTTTTCAACCACCGTCAATCAGCACATAGGTATTGAAATGATGTTTCCTTCAGCGTCCATTTGCAGCAAGGATTATAAACAATGTCAAACTTCTTTCACAGTCCCAACTCCTTGCAAATCGAACTACACCTGCAACTCTGCAAAAACGTACCAGATATATGTATCGTCCTCCTTCAGATATTCATTGATAATTTTCAGATCTTCCTGACTGTATGTTCCAACAGAGAGAAAGATGTTGGTAGTGAGGGGAAACGTCCTCGAAAACCCATTAAGAAACAATCTCAGACCAAAACTTTAGAGATTCGAATCACATTCAGCATTTGATAATCTTCAGCATGCCTCTATCGGCCTCCAGAAACAAATATATGTATTCTTCCCAACAAGTCGACTCCCTTACTTGAACAATGTGGGATGTATAGAAATGCCTAAATAAAATATATTTTTTCCCTTGAAGAGCCGGCCATGTATTTCTTTAAAGGGGGTGATTTGATTTTTATTATATCTTATAAAGTGACTTTATGAAACGATATAATATTTAATTTAAATAGTCACTTTATAATTACATCTTCAAACATTAAAATAATATAGTAAACAAACTCGGAATCCCATGTATGATAGCTCGCTGGAAGGAGCTTGACAAAACACATCACATCCCACCACTGAAAAGATGAAAGCACTACATTCTCTCCGACTTACTAAAAATAGTAAGACTCCTCAAAAAATCCCTCAAATGAACTTCCATTTGGCTTGAAACTGAATTTGACTAGGCCAAATGACCTCAGGATCCCTCTGAAGTCCTAGTTAGCCCTCGGGACCATGACAAAACGGGCCAACGACAAGTCATATCATGTCTGCCTTTAAAAGGTGACATTACAGTTCAACTCCAATCTTAGGCCGATCATATCTGGTCTTCTTCTGTAATAATATCATGTGCAAATAAAAACATATTTTACTCTTGTATCTAGTATGCGCTGCCATCTTTGTTATTAATTCATCTATATAATTTATCATATGTAGTTGTAAACATTTGGCACCATTTCCTTAAAAAAGAAATTAGGTTAGATTTGAGAGATGCATGCCCTTAGTTCTCAATAAAGGTGAGAAGAGGCCACAAGGGGGTTAAAACCAAGCAATCAGACGTTCTTTAAGAATTGTAGAACAAAGAGAACAAAGAAGAAGATTACGAGAAACATTCAAGGAAAATTTAGTCAGACGATTCCCAAGTCGTAGCTTGCTTGGTCAACAAGAACCTATGACAGGAAGGTGGGAAGAAATTGCCAGACACTTACCACTTCTTGACAAAACATATCAAGACCTTGTCGACCAAGCGTTACAGTCGTTTGTTCATACAACATTGGACAATGAATAAGAAGAGACCTTGGACATGAAGTAATCGAAGCATTTGAGAATAACATACGCTGCATCCAAGAACTATCCATCTTGGGAGAAGAATCGAGAATCAGAGGATCTGAACCAAAGACATTTAGACAGAGTGTAGGAATGAGTTTGAAGATATCTAGAGTTCAAGACATTGACAATAGACGTGTAGAGGACTCATACGTGGCCGTGAATGCAAGGAAGGTACCATAATGTTGAGGTCAACGTAGTCCACCCAAGTCCAACACACAAGGACACAATCAAGTGAGAAAAATGATGACTCCTTTGGTGAGCTGAATGTAGAAAGACAAATTCTCTTGAAGTTCATGGGGAATGGGTATGAGGATCCTTTGAGACATTGCAAGATGTGCAAAAACATTTGGATAGCAAGCAGCTAGGAAGATAAAGACTATTGGCTAAGAGCATTTCCATTGACGATATGGGGTGTAGCTATCGACTAGTGCACGAAACTTGACGATGAATCTACAACCTCCTGGGATGCACTAAAGGTGTTTAAGGCAAACTTTAAACTATTGAGAGATGATAATGAGATTGTGAGATCTATAACGCTAAACAAGGAAAAATGAGAATGGACGATCTTACAATCGTAGGCTCAAGGATTTGCTAGTAGAGTTGGGAAATCAACTAGTTGATGGATTGGAGAAGCAGTCGTTCGTCGAGGGACTAATCCCATCCCTACACAAGAAGATGGAAGAGGTGCCTACGTCATTGTACGTTGATGCTTACAATTGGGGAATGGACATTGAGAGTGAAAAAAACCATCCTCCCAAGCGCAGAGGAAGACTGTTGATGTCAAGAGCACTGAGGAAGAATAACAAATGGTTCAAGCCCTACAATGGGATATGATGAGAATGATGAAAGAATTTGAAGGCAGAGAAAGTAACTAACAAAGAAACTAACAAACTAAGGTGTATTGCGTGCAAAGATGCGGGGCACACAAAGGTTAATTATCCTAGAAAGATGTTTTGTGAGATTTCTCAGGTTATTGGTCATTCAATAAAGGAATGCCCATACAATTTGAAGACCAAAAGTCCTCAAGTACCCTTCACATAGAGAGAGTCCAATCCATCAGAGCCATAGAATGCATCACTAGGTGGTTATCGAAATCAATGAGGACGAAATCAAATATAGTATGTCTCCAAAGGACCTATCAAACAACGTTGACAATGTAGCAAATGAGGTCACTTTGCGAGATACTTCCGAAATAAGTAAGATATCATACAATTATTGTGCAAATAGTGTGGACCAAGTGACCATGAGGACATCGACTACTTGAAGAAAAAGGGTATTAATATGTTGGACGTGGAGGAACAAAATGAGGTAGTTTTGGCAATCACAAGAGTGCAAATGGAGAAGGCAGTGTACCCAGACTCTCGTAAAGAGAATGAATGACTTCGAGAAACCAAAGCAAATTTAGAACAAGCAATGGTAAAGGAACGAAGAATCTTCAATGTAATTGCAAGTACGTCATTGCGGTCGGAGGGAAAGAACAAGTACAACAGGTGCTACAAACAACTATACCAATCAAGGTGAAAAACCTTCTTTACACCATGCCTCAACTAAGAGTGGCACTTACAAATATACTTGGCGACAACCAAAGTTGAAGATAGGATGACCCAAGTAAAGACATGATAGTAGAGCTACTACTTGAGGGCAAACAAGTCATTGACCCAAGGCTACTGACAATGAACATTGAGAAGAAGTTGATTTTGGTTTAGATGGAAATCATGGGGAAGAATTTGACAAACACCATCATTGATGGAGGTTTGCGAGTAAATGTACAACCAAAAGATACTTGGAAGTGCCTTGGGAAACCAACTCTTTGGCCACCAACATTTCACCTAGTAGGTGCCAACTAGCATGGAATCAAGCCTTTGGGAACATTGATGGCCCAGAAGGTGATGATCGAGGCCCAACAATTTCTCTTGAATTCATCCAAGTGCAGAAGAAAGCATACGATGCATTGCTCGGGAGAGGATGGTTGGTAGCAACCAAAGCCGATCACAACTGGAGAAAGAATACAATCTTCTTTGAAAACAAGAGTTAGAAGTATGCAATTGAAATAAAGAGCAAAGCCGTCAGTGAGGAAGAAGCTTCCTTAGAATTGTCAAATTCAAACTCGGGAGATAAATGGATGGAGAGTCAAGGTCTGTAAAGAACCTGCTTGGCTCTAACCCTCAATTTGACTGCAAAGAAATCTGATTCTAGAATTCGATCCTTTTATTTTTTAACTTTGCAACAAATATATAAATTTTGACTTTTCCCAAACAATTGAAAGGCATTACAAAGGAAAGTAATTTAATTCAAACATCTATCTTACTTCACATTACCTATCTAAATCTGAGATGCACCCTTTCAAAATTGATTATCCATCACAAGTAATAAGAAATGTAATAATCACAGGAAGAAAATTGTTTGTAATTGGAACCTGTATTATACTTCTCAATTTTGATACTACTCGCAGCCCTTCCAACATGAATGAAACCTGTATTATACATCCACGGATATTGCTGCTAGCAATCCCCACGTCACTTAGCTGCTGGTACGATGCTCACGGCAAAGATGATTTGTTGGCTATTTGCTATCATGGCGTCACACAACTTGCAGCAGATTCCTCCCTCTATGGCGTTGTATTATATATATTTTCCTTTCTAACAATCATCAACATAGACTCCATTAATACTTTACACGGCTTCCGAGATCAGCCGCAACATACACAATTCATCACCATCAACGCTGATTCAAAGTGCTGGAAACAAACAAAGAATTTACAATTCTTTGCAAGGTAAATTTCATTCCACAAACCCTTGTTTCGAACTTCAGCAATTTCATAAAAGATCAAAAGATATCTCATAATGAGTTTTGAAATCCTTAAGTAATTAAAAATCAGCTTCTTCAATAAGATTCAAAACTTTCAGCTTCTCCTTCACACATTGCATAACTTAAAATGATTATGCCATTAAAGACATTATCTTTGCATAACCTTTTAATTGAAATATAATACTTCATTATATTCCTCACATTAAATGACAACATTTAAATATAAGTCATTATAATTTATTAATGACTTGACTTTATTAAATAAGCTCCTAATATAATTAATTAAGTGAACTTAATAAAATAATCAACCCAAGCCAATCCAAATGCTCTGCTCTGTCAAGAGAACTGCTGGGACACCTTGCCACAAATAGACACTGTGAGAAATAGATTTACTAAAAATAGTAAGTTCCTCAAACTGAAAGCTGTGCAAATGAATCCACAACTCCACTGTTACCAATGCATAGGCGCCCTGCTAAAAATAGCAATCATGACGATCACCCAAAATAAACACCTACTATAAATAGTAAGTCTGTCAATCTGACCCAAACGAAGAGCAATCCTAGTATCCCAGACCTCCAGAGTGGAAATTGACCACTGGCTCTGCCACACGACCCCCTCCAACATCCCGATTAGCCTACGAGGGTCACAGAAATAAGCTAATCCCATGTGCCTAAAAACAGGGACATTACAAGGTCAGATGAAATCATATGGCAAAGGAATTTTGGAGTTCAATCATTCTAGGAATATGAAACTGGAAAATGGTGGACTGCGAGGCATTTTTATCATGTAATTTCCTCAAGGCTACCACTCTTAGTGAAGAGAAACCGATGGAAATTGTTTTTACGAAGTTGGATAGTTTGTGTGTTTGATTATGGATTGCAAAAGACAACAGTGACAACAAAGACATCCAATTGTGTAGAAGAATGCAAAATTACGGAGGGTGCGTCTCAGAGTACTAAGCAAAATATCTAATGTGGAGCATACCAATATTTGTCAAGGTAAATCAATTTCATTGAAAATTACAGAAAAGGAAAAAGAAAATTAGAAAAAAGGAATACTACAACAAAATAGGAAAAAATAAGTTCCAATGAAAATTATAAAGACGAATATAAAGTATGATCACTTTATCAAGTTGTAGACTAGTGACACATCAGTGGTTTACTTCACCATCATATGATCCGCTTCCTCCATCTTATGATGGGATAAAGTAGAGGTGCACTTGAACGAATAAATAAGTTATGACAAGTGGCTAGTTATTCAAGTCATCAGTTGACACCCTTCATCCATAGTACATAATAGGCCCCCCCTTAAATCCGCCATCCTTCAAGGATTTTCTTCGTTTCAAATTTCCTTCATGCTTTCATCATGCCTTCCCATTGAGCATCCATCATCTTGTCACTTCTCTTTTGATCTTGTTTAGTTTGTGAGTTTAGTGCCTTTCATGAGCTATAGATTCAAGGTGGATTTTAGGGGGGGCCTAGGGTTTTGAATCCTTGGAGGATGGCCGAATCCGCCATCCTTCAGGGATTTTCTTTCCACTTATTTCATCCTTTCATACCCCTTTTGCCTTCAAACTTCCATAACCTCACCCTTTGTTTTCATCACCCCACTTGCCTTGATTGAGTTTGCTTTGCATTTGATCAAATCAAGTCATTGAATTGCTCATACTTGAGGGCAGAAATACCATGCCTCCAAGGATTTTTCTTTCACCTTCACCAACATCAATCTAAGTTAACTATGCCTGCCTTGGGTTTCAAACTTGTTCTTTTCATGCCAAATTGAAGAGGGATTGAATTGCTCATCTTCATGGTCTCAAGGGATGCCTTACCTTACGTACGCTTGGGGGTGGAAATCCTAGCCCTTAGAGGATAAGGAATCCTAGGTAGGGAGCGAATTCTGCCCTACCTGAGGATTTTTGCATTGTTTAACATCTTGCATCTTGGCCAAGTTTGAAACCAGTTCACTCCTTATCAAATGCAACTAAGTCTCCAATTCGTTTCGAAGGTGAATTGATGATCATTCCAATCTGAATTAGGCAATTTTGAAGTCTGATTTGGGGGGTGGAATTCCCATCATTCTTAGGATTTGGAATCCTAAGAGGGCAGCAAATTCTGCTCCCTCTTGAGGATTCTTACTTAGCAGTTCACCTTTGCTTGTTTGGTGTCAAACTTATGCTTTCATCTTTGTTGATCGGATCATGCCTTTCCTCATCAAATTATGTTTGAATTACTCTTGTTTGAGGGGTGGCAATCTTAGGTCTCCTAGGATTGGGAATCCTAAGAGGGCAGTGGATTCCGCCATCCCTCTAGGATTTTTACATTGCTTCACAACTTCATCTCAAAAAAACCGCATTTTGTATTTTTCTTTCACTTTTCTCATCAATTTGTACTTGCAACTCGCTTTTAATAGGGGTGGAATTTCGGGGGTTGCTTGGATTGTGAATCCTAAGACATGGTCGGATTCTGACCTAGTGCTAGGATTGTTCATTTGCAAATCAACTCTCAAAATCATCAAGTTAGTTTCTTCAGCTCAGAGGGCGAGAGGAGTTATATAAAATATAACATCTAAGTATAAGTTACATTCCTTTCTTATACTTAATGTTATATTTTTTTAAAATACTGTTAGGATGTTTGAGATAGGTTTCAGCTTCATAGGAGTTATAATAAAGATTTTAGATTTTGGGAGTTTCCAAAAATTCCAGACTTAGCCAAATTTCAAGATTCAACATGCCTTTAGCAATGTTACCTCCCATAACCTTTCCTGACTTTCTTAGATCAAGTTAAAGCTGGAACAAGGATTTCAAAAGGTTCTTACTCATTTCATCTCAAATCCCTTGGTTTCAACTCCATATCCTTGGCTAGCTTAGCCTAGCTCTCGCTCACATCCCTAACAGACTTGACTACCTAGTGGGCCAAAGTTGTCCAAACTCATCTCTTCGACTTGGAGACTTGAAAAATTGCCACAACCTAAGACCACCTAAGACCACTACTCTTGCCAAAGCAAAAAGAAGGGGGTTCCCCATTTGCAATGGGGGATGGTGTGAAAACATCACAATAGGTATATATATCTATATGCATGTATGTATGTATGTATGTTCAAACTTCAAAATTATAAAATATAATTATAATTGTATAACTATAAGAAGAGTGATACCCATAAATCCATAATTCTCAATAAATAGCTTTTTTAAATACCTTGTAATATCATATACAAATTTTGGAAAATGATATATTCGAGTCTCAAAATGTCATTACACAATGAAAATTCAAATTACAATCCATATTTGATATCCATATTCATCTTCATTAAGAGCATCAAGGTCAACATTTGGTTCAACTTCGTTTGAACCACAATCCATTAAATTGTCACTCCCACTAGCTACGTCTATGTCAAGTACAATAGCCACCTCATCTATAGAGACTTGGGCAAGCTGTGTAACTGTAGTATCTAAGTCAGCAACCTTCAAAACCAGCTTGGAGGAAAAAAATGGTGAGAATGCGAGTTTTGTTGTAACATACAACTAACTATAGTCCAAATAAAAATAACATTATATAATTAAATAATGAAGAATTCATGAGGATAATTTTTTTACTTTTAATCCTTATTACCTAAATAACTACTTTCTTTTTCACATGAACAAGAATAATTGAAAAGTTCGTTAACTAATTGCAAGAAAGAAATAATTTCACTTAAATAACTAACTTCACATGAAATGAGTTTAACTAACCATTTCCATTTCACTAATGCCGAAATAAATGAATTTATTAACTGAATTATCTAACAATGCATAAACCATAGAACCTGGTAAGCTTAATGGTTTGTTCTTGTTTCGTCTTTTGCATAAGCTCCTAATTGCTTTTAGGGGAGGAAGATTATCATCAGAGGTTTTACTTCCCAACCATTGTTCTTACAATCTCGACCTTAACGGTCTCCCGCACAACTTCCTTTTAGAAGTGGCCCGACCCTACGAGAGAGATGCAGGAACAAGATCTTGTCTTTCATGCCATCTGAGATGTAGTGTTAGAACCCACATTTGTTGTAGCCAATCACACTCTATAGACATCTTCGCCTATGAGAATGACCTTCCTAGCTAGACATTGCCATACTGGTTCTAGTGACTGACGGTTACTACCCGTTTGCATGGTAGCACCTTGGCCAAGATTTTATAGATTCAAACACTGTAATTTGTGCTACCATTGTCACCACCAGACTTGTGTAAGATTCTAATTGACTCTCTCATTAGGTCTTTCCTGACCTTAAGGACTTGCTGTCCTAAATGGCAATTACATTGCCTTACTGACCAAGGCCATGTGAACAGATTCGTAATTTTCTAGGTTGATTCTAATTTACCCTTCCCTTTACTTTTAGTTTAAGGTTCAGACTTGGCAATATCCTAAGCCTTGCTTCCCTTGACACCTTTCATCACAGGTAGACAGTTAGGTCATACCCCCTTAGCCCAGGGTTCTTTGCATCCATTCCCTAAGGATAATCCATGTTATACAAACATAATAAGGTTCTGTCAACCTAAACTCTCAGTATGGTTCAGATCTTATTTTTAGTTTAATTACTGCTTCTGAATTCAAGTTGTTATTTGACTGCAAATAAATGGTAAGCACTGATATTAAACTGTCCTTAATTCTTTACATCGTTTCAGTTTATGAGGATTCCTCCACTTGATAAGATTATGGTTCCTTTAAACTACAGCAAAGGGATGATTCCTCTGTTTGTTTCTTGAAAGATTATATTCGTTCAACTTGATGAAATAGGCATTCCAATACAATGTCTAAGATCAGTCTATGATATCTTATTGACGATGACATGATTCATAAATATGAACTCTTTTTCTATATGTGAATGCATAAAGATTCCATTCTGATTGAATGCACATATAATGACTATATTTTGTATGCACAATATATTAATGCAAACAAGATGGATGCACATTTGAATATGCATTCTTATTGGATGCACATTTAAATCTGCTTCCAATTGGATTGTCGAATAATAAGTATTTCTATAATATGGCAAATATGTATTCTTACGTATGCACAGATATCAAGTATTCTTCCGAGACACAGTAGTATGACTGCTTACGTGTAAGCTCTTAATTCAATTGAATACATTGAGAATAGATCAATTCCTATGATCAAGATGGGGCGAACAACATGCATGATAATGATAGCATAATGTGGCTATATCTACAAGAAGAGAAACCTGCTTTTGTTGACAAGGAAAGGATTAGCCATATTCACATTTATTTCATAATATTTTAAGAAAATAAATTATCTATAGCATTGTAAAACATTATTCATCCATGAATATAATTTCCATGAGAATATTATTTATCAAGCAATCCTCATACATGAAAGCATAATCATATTAATCGTAATTATCTTAATTGAACATAAAAAACTCACTTAATTAACTAACTTCATATTTCCCATGAAATAGTTATTATAGTTATTTGAAAGTCCTCAAGGGATGTAACATTTGTGTTGCAGAAATGAGGTGTTGGGGGGCATTTTTAAAATTTTAAATGGTTTCTTTTTTGACTTGTGGGGCCCTTTTTTGGATGCTCATGATGTCGGAAATGACCAGGTTAGAACCCTAGGCGAACTTGAGCCTGTATTGAACTCAACCTCATACCCATACCCAAACCCACGAATCTGGTAATGTAGATTTTATTTTTGAGCCTTTATCACCCACTTTGAGCCAATTCGACTTTGACATTAACTTTAGCTCCATTAGCCTTGAACAGATTGTCACTCCTTAATTTTTGCTTTTGACTGGCAACCTCAATTAGAAGACCATTTCAACAGTCATTTTGAAGCCTTTCCTCAACAACAAACAATCTAGACCTAACATCCCTAGAACAAGCAACCCTCCTCCTAGCTAAATCCTCACCATAAAGCTTTAAAAATTTCTAACAGCCATTGCAGCCCTAGATTAGTTGGAATTCTTGGACTTTCCTCTACCCTTAGCCTGACAAATATTCCAGAGGCTTTGTACACCACTACAGCTTGACTTATCCCTCAGCGATGAAGTATTCAGTTAAGGATCTCTTGAAAAGAAGGTTTACTTTAGTAGGAAGAATAGGATTGAAATAACATTCCACAAGATCATTTACCACATTCTTATCAGCAAAATGAGGGAAACTGAACAACTGGTGTCAGAATAGTAGTCTGCAAATTACTCCTTTATTTCCTTTTTTGCATATTGGACCAAGGACGACCAAATATTTTACAATTTGTTTGACTGCTTTAGTTGGGCAAACTTTGGCAAACAACTTAAACCTTATTTTAAAATTGGACCAATAAAACAACTCATTACCTTTCCTGGTGAATTTCATTCTCTCCCACTTTTTCTTCTTTGTTCTCAATCATAGTAAATTACCCTCTAAAAACTCAAGGGACCCCATGTAAATTAGAACACATCCACATTCGGACATCCAACCACTCCTTGTAGTTGTTAGATGTATAAACAGAATATACACCAACATGTTTTCCACTAATAGACATCCTAACACAAACAATCCTAGAATACTCTTTTGTCCCCCTTTTGCATATTAGAACATTCCATAAGATGATGGTCAGATAATGGAGGAGGACACATCTTATCAGAAAAATGAAGAAAACTGAAATGTCTGTCAAAATAGAATTTGTCCAATCTGCAGAAAACTCCTTTATTCCCTTTTTTTTATATTAGACCAAGAAAACCAAATATTTTTACTATATTTTTTATTACGATACATTGGATCAAACAAATTTAACCTTATTTTAAAATTATACTAAAAACAAGTCATTACCTCTTTAGGCAAACCTCAATGTCTTCACTTTTAACTTCTTTTGTGCTCAATCATTACTAAAGTCCCCTTCAAAAGCTCTAGGAACTGTAGGTAAATTAGAGCATATCCACATCTAGAGATTTGACCTCTCCTTGTAGTCAACAGACGCATAAACATAACACATAATAAAATCTTTCCATTTAATAAACATCGTAACTAGAACAATAATAGAACAAGGAGAAAATCATTTCCCAACGATATATCCAGCTAACTTACAATTCAGCAAAGTGATAAATCTACCATTCCTATTAGCATGCTCAGAAGCAACAAAATCAGAATCATGCCAAATAAATTTTAAAACATTTTGTATAGAGAACCTTATAGATTTAACTTTTTGCAGAAACAGAATGTCCATGTCATTTTTTGACTTATATATAGATCTAAAAGCATGCTTCCTTCCATAAGTTTCCAGCCCTCTAAGTTTCCAGCTCACAATCTTCATAAAACACAAAAGAGAGAGGATCAATGTAGTTAGGATGACCTCCCTTCCCCCTAAACATGTTCTTAAAACTGGGGATAGTTTGATTCCTATGTAACCGCCTCCATCTAGGCATACAAGGGGTAGAGAGTCATTATGAATATTTTATTCATAGGCCTTAGGTCTAGAAACTGTCAACTTCTTGAGGAGCAGTATTATGCCTAGGTCTCTTGGTAGAGGGCCTTGTGGGAACCTTATTAGCCATGGAAGTGGAGCTTTGGACTAAGCCAATCAAAGAAGGATTAGGAAAAGCCTTCCTCGCAAGGGGTTCATCAATCACCATGCCTTTATTATTACAACCAAATTTATTAACCTATGTCATAGGGTTTGCCAAACTTTATGTATGAAGTTTGAAATTTGGTGAATTCAAATAGAATCTAAAAAAATTAGTTTTAATTTGTCCTGAAGTTCATATGGAACAAGTCTTGGGTTTCTTAATGACAATATATCTAGTCGTTTGGTGAAGGTGAGAAACCTAGGGAAAAATGAAGTTCATTGGGCCCTAAATATTATAGTAAATGATGGAAAGAGCGCTCTCCCGATTGATGAGGTCCTTGACATCCTAAATCCTTATCTCCCCATATTGGTAGGCACAATTTTGGCACATGCAGACAAGAGTCACGCGAATGAATAAAATAGAACACTAGAAGGGAGCAATCTCCGAGCTATGACTCTCCCTATTATTTTAAATATTTAAATTGGATTTCAAATAATAATATATCTATTATTTAAATATATAAAATTTAGCATATTTATATTGTATATATTGATAAATTAAAATCAAAATTTTGAACATATATATAATAATGTATTCAAATTTAACATAATATTGTTTTACTTTTAATAATTTTAATTTAATAAATGTAAAATATTCATATTAATTTTTAAATATAATAATATTTTATTTAAAAAAATAATAAATTCAATTTGACTATTTTATTTTTATAATATGGTTTTATTTCAAATCTATTTAGCAATGTTAAACTATTTTGACAATTAATTAGATTTATTATTATTTAAAAAAAATTCTATTTATATAAGGTGAATTCAATCGTAAATTCTTTTTGATTTTTTTCTACTTGCCGAACTTCATCCAAATTTTATTTTTGCTGAATACAAATGCGAACACAAACCTTGTGACTTAGTCATTAACCATGGGGATGTCATAAGGATTAGGGTTTGATTCATATGGAACTGCAGCTCTAACCACTGCATATTCCACATTATCCCTCTCAGTAGTCTTGTTACCAACTGGGATAATATCTTATGAAACATTTTTCGTACCACTAACATCTTTATTTATGCTTTCTCCTTCTGATGTATTCTTTCTATTTCGCAGAAAAAATAGATTATGCAGTGCAAACACAATTTCATCCACAAATTCCTTTGCCTAGGTCAAAAGAAATCAATACTCTCCATTCATATGAGGTGTGAAGACTTACTATTCTTGATTTTAGTGAAATCCCATAAGAGTTTAAGCAACTGAAGCAGAAGAAACAACCCATGAGGGGGTAAACCGCAAATTTCTATCCATTTATTGGAAAAATAAAAAATGATATCATCTGTCTGAACCACAGGGTTCCATGGCAAAGCCCTAAATACAGATTTACCAACATTCCAAACATTTTAAGCAACCACTTTCTGTAACATCCCATTACTCATACGAAAATAAATATTAAATTAGGTGTTACACCTATGGACTTTGTATGTAAGGATCATTACTTCAGGGTGTTGAATAGTACAACACAAATTCAAAAGCTTCGATACATATTTCAGTTTCTTTTTAAGACTTTATTTTTATTTTACCATGACACACTTCTTCCGTATTTCTTATTATAACAACAAATTTGTTCTTCATAAGTGGCTCTTACAAGTCATAGTTGCTCTATAACATATAGCTCAAGTCAAAGTAACTTTATAACAATATGAATTAATTAGTTCTATATATCATGAAGCCACTGTTGGACATTTAAGAATTTTTCGTCTGTGCATCATTTAGAGCGAGCAAATTCTCCAGAAGATTCATATAGAGAACCATGTCTACTTTAAGATCACATAATTATTAAAGGACGAGATATTGGTATTTTTAGATCTATCATATCTGCACGGAATCTTACTGCAGGTTGTATCTATATGAAGGCTCTGTTGTGTAGTGACATTTATTCTGTACTGTGGAATTATGATTAGAGTCCAGGCGTTACAAATTTTGGCATTTACCATGTTGATTCCATTTTTAAGGGTTTTCCTATTAAAAAGGTCAAGGGCCAAGATATTGGTTGTTTGAAAAATTCTGTAAATATTGTATTGAACTTATCCATGTGTTTTTGTTGCTAATAAATTGTGCATTTTGTAGATTATGACAAGGATATGAACTGAATTAATTAGAGAGGCAATTTTATTGCTGGTCGGATTCTTGTTAGTTTATTCTTGATCAAAATGATCTCTTAGTAGTTATGAAGATGGCCATTTGTTTTAGGAATTCCAGTAACAGGCCAATACAATTAATTATGCAGTGTGCACAGATTCCCAATGTGAGGATCAAATGGCCCAATGATATTTATGCAAATGGTTTAAAAGTTGGAGGCGTCCTTTGTACTTCTACCTACAGTTGCAAAAAATTCAGCATCACAATTGGTTAGTAGTGTTTGTTTCATAGTTTGTGAAATAGTAAATACCCAAAAATTATATTATGCTTTTGAAACTTTCTTCATTAAATACATAATACGTGTGGTTTCGAGTATGCCTAGTGAGTGCTTCTTAGATAGATTTTGGACCGTTTCTTCCCATTCATTATATCCTACAACATTATTTTTAATCTTTAATATTGGTTGATTTTATGCTTCAGATTTTTAAACCTGAGGTTGTAATTATGATGTTTCAAAAGTTTTGAGAAGGTTTAATGCTACTGTAATGATGCAGGCATTGGATTGAATCTAGATAATGAGAAACCTACAACATGTTTGAATGCATTACTACAAGAGCTAACAAGTTGTTCGCATTTGATAAAGAGGGAAGAACTTCTAGCAGCTTTTTTTGGAAGATTTGAGGTTCTTTTAGATGTTTTCCTGAGACAAGGTACTTCCGAACTTCATCGTAGTTCTTGACAGAACCATCACATGTTTAGCTCAAATTGTAGTGCTCTATTTTCTTTCTGTGCATCTTGGTTTCAATATTTTTAAAAAATTTTCTTGTCTAGCTTTTTCCAAAAACTTGTTCCATTGAGGGTGTATTTTCTTACCATGTTTAATTCACAATATGGCACTCAGAAAGATACACTATGACACATGTATCTATCAAAGGTCTCAATACATCAGTCGTGGGTCTCATAAATGTAGTTGGTGTGTTACATAAACCAAATGGAAGTACCAACCTTCTCCTTTTTTTGATCCACCCTCAATTCTTTGCCAACCACATGCTTTGAATCGGTCAGCGATTGTTTTGCAAATTTACATTTCTTCATTTTGCATGATAGTTGTTTTTTGTTCTCATACTTGCAAGACATATTTCAAATGGATTACATGTTTGTTCTATGTGGCATCTAAAATACATAAATATACACTGACATATATTTATGGAAAATGTCAATACATCATTCATTAGTCTCATAAATATAGCTAGTGTGTTACATAAACCAAATGGAAGTACCAACCCACTCATAAAACTTCGTTTTGTCTTGAAAGCTTCCATATATACCCTTTCACACAAACTTTGTGAAGAATTTTATTTGCTAAAGCTGGTCCAACGAGTTATATCCATCCACGGGAGTGGATTACTATTTTTGATGCTGATCTTATTCAAGGCTCTATAATCTATTCACGTTCTTAAAGAACTTCCCTTCTTCTGTCCCGTGACAATGGGTGATTTACATGGTGATGTACTTGGGTCACTGGGTGTACGACCATTCACTCTAACAACCCTTGAAGTTGTTTCTTCACTTGATTGCTCTCAAAAGTGATTGTTTGTAGAAACCAATTTTAGGAAGAAGATATTCCAGCAGTGTTTATGAGAGAAATATGATTGGAGAACTTAACTTTCTTATCTCTTAAAAGAAGCAAAATGAACTTCTTACTAGCATCCATCAACCGCTTTAACTTGAGTAGCCCTAATGATGAAAATTTTTGATTTATCTTCAAAGGATTTAATGCTGTGCATATTCTCTTCATCAATTGATATTGGTCGGTTCTTATCTATAAGCTAGCATCTTTTAAATACATATTGGATTTTACAAAGATTACACTGCAAACATCAAGAGGTACAACATCCACAATAACTTCACAAGAAAAATGCTTTCTAATAGAAAACCTCACCTTGCATTACTTAGTTATGCTTATCTCTATTTCGACTCCTTGATTCACCCAACTCCAAAGAATAAGAATTAAGATGACCATACATGCTTATCACCCATGCTTATCTACCATCTCTTTAGAGATCAGATTTGTTTGAGAGTAACAAACAAAAGAATGTCAATCTTCGACTTCATAATTGAATTTTAAAATTAAGGAGTTTAGTCGGCACAAAGTTTCTGACTAAACTCTATGAACATATGTATAAACTAGCTCTCATCCACATCTAGATCATATTTTATACATTTCCTGTTGAAAAAAGGTCTTTGCTTAATGTTTTTATTCTTGTTTCTTCAAGCATGTAAGTTTGGTTGTCAAGTTTCAACATATTTCATTTGTATAGCCATCAACATCACAATCTTTTATTTGTATAGCCATCAACTTGACAATCTTTTAGTAGCAGTACCATGCTTACATTTTCCTGTAATGTCCCCTTTTTTTATAATTTTTGTTATTTTCTGATTTTCTAGAACAAACACTACTGGAACAGCAACTGAAACTTGTAATTCACAAATGCTGATTGCAACTACCATCCAGGAGACTTCACAAAAACCTTAAATGACTTTAAAGCACACTCAGATCTGATTAGAAATCAATATGATGGCAGCACTAACATTGAGCTTATTTAATTGCAAGATGGGAAAATGATGACAACACTGATATACAAGCTGGCAAGTAAATACACTCACAAGTGAACAATGACAAATATTTTGCAATATGGTCATTGATACAATACTGCAAATAATTTACTAATGCTTTCAAAGCCAGGTACAACATTATTAGAGTCTAACAGTGAAACATGAGGACACGTTTTCGCCCCCGGACCCCTGTGTTCTGAAGACGGGGACCTCTCTGGGATGTGGGGATGGGGACAACACGTCCCCTTGCTGTCCCACTGCCGTTGCCACACCGTTCGGGGACAAGGGGACAACACGGCGTCCCCGGAACGTTGTGGGGACACCTAGACGTCCCTTGACCATTCCTGGAACTTTTGTTCAATTCACGGTGCTGGATAGCCCAAAAAGTGATTTTTTTTAGAATTACAACTTTTTTTGATCTCAAGGTTTCATTCGAACCCTAATTTATGGTGTGTCTCATCTAGGCCCCTCAGAGACTCCAAAAGCCCCTCCGAGCTTCATTTTTACTCTCAACTTCATTTCTCATTGTTTGCTACAATAGATAGAGAAGAGTGAAAAAGAGAGAAAAGAGTGATTGGAGGAGTGAAAGGTGTGAGTGCAAGCGAAGGAGTGACAAGGTACAAGAAGAGGAGGAAGATTCTTCGCCTTCTCGAAGAGATTTTTCAAGCACAAGGTAGGGTTTTTGTTTGTTTTATTTTCTGATTTTCATTTGTTTTTGTTGTTTTTTCTTGTTTCATTTTCTAAATCAGACTTTATGTTGAATCTTGAGGGCAAATTGAAGAATAATTCCAATGTTATGTTACGTAACATTGGAATCATTCTTCATTACCTCAGGATTCAAAAATTTAAAATTTGAAATTTGTTAAAAACACAATTAAAAAATAGAGTTTTCATTTTTTAAAGTAGGCTGAAACTAGTTGCTTATTGAATTTATTTTCATTTTGTGAAATGTAGTGTCACAATGAGCTCTCATTGTCATGATATGAGTGAGGATGCAATGAAAATTCATTCTCATGGTGGAAGTCAAGAACCTGAGCATGAGGTTGAGGGGGGTGAGCATGAATGAGGCTGATCTGGAAGGCCAAACTAGTTCCATGACAAGTGTACCAGTTGCTACAGATTGCGCTTCCTAGCTTTTGGCAGAGGTTGTTAGGGGTCCTTATTATCCTAAGTCTCCTCAAACAGTTTGCAACAAGAATAACAACCCCAATGACAATAGGCGGTGGCACAAGGGAATGGAGGTGCAACATTTCAGTATGGAATGGTTTGGCAGCATTACTAGAGTTAATGCACACTTCCTCTTTATTCAAGGAAAATATGTGGATCCATGTAAATTTTTGGAAGAGCCTAAAAATGTCCATTACAGAGTTGAGTTCAACAATCTTTGGGGTGTTCTTGAAGACAATGCAGTTCCAATGCCTACTACTTTGTCTCGTAGGATGCAGGTTCAGGCTTTTCAACAATCCTAGAGTCAGAGCAAGAACAATGTTAGGACCTTCATCCACTGATAGTGTTGTGGCCAAATCACGAGAGGGCAATGGGAATGCAAGATGCAAAGTAACCCCATAGCTGAATTGTTCAATGCGCAGCTCAAGGATGAGATAGATGATGGCATTGGCAAGTTCTTTGCCAATGGTATCGCATTTCATGTAGCTCGATCTCCTTATTATAAGGAGATGATATCGATGGTGGTGAGGGGAGGACCATCATGTGTCACTAGGTGAGTAGAAAGTGAGGACCACGATCTTGGATAAGAACTATTCCAAAATTCATGTTTTGATGGAGAAGATGAAGGCATGTTGGGTGGAGTTTGGATGCAACATAGTTATGGATGGGTGGACGAACATTAGGCATCAGCCACTCATCATCATCATGGATACATGTGCAAAGGGCCCATACTTTCTCAGGGTAGTTGATTGTTTAGGGCATCACAAAGATGTTAATTTTTAGTTTGAGGTCCTTAGGGAGGCTATTGAGGAGGTTGGGCCACAAAATGTGGTCCAAGTAGTGACAAATGCAACACATGTGTGCAGAGTTGTAGGGAAGCTTATCGAGGGAACCTACAAACATATTTGGTGGACTCTATGTTGTGTGCATGCCATGAACAATGCACCCAAGGACATGAGGAAGATTGACTGGATTAGAGGAGTGGTTAGTGATGTACAAATGTATATCTACAACCACCACGCTTCACATGCGTTGTTTAGGAGCTTCACGAAGGAGGAGTTTGTGAAACCAGTTGAGACCAGATATGCATCCTATTTCATTTTGTTTGAGAGAATGATTGAGTTGCAAGAGGCACAACAACTTATGGTTATGACTATAGAGTGGGATTGGTAGGCCGAGGCCAAGGTAGAGCAGGGGAAGAGGGCAAAGGAGATAGTGAAGAGTGATGTATTTTGGAGTGATGCAAACTACAATCTCTATCATTGCTCTGGTTTTCCAGGTCATCGGATATGGGGATGGGGATGTGTTGGCTAAAATTTTGTAACTATGACTACAACTTACAAGATTGTGACTTTAGACAACGTTTAATGAGATTTCTTTCTCCTCTCAGTAATAGGGGAGGCTCCCTTCATTCCGTAAATGGCTTCAACAAGAACTTAATTGAAATTACTAAAAAAAGGGGAGGTTCTCTTAATCAATTCCTCTTTTTCCAGGAATGATTCACAAACAACAACTTTCAAATTTAACAAAAAGGCCCTATTGCTATGATAATACGGGTGGCTCGGGGTTGACGTAAGAACAACTCCAAAGGCAACAGTCTATATAAATACTTTGGTGGAATAAGAACAAGAACCCAAAGTCTCCTACAATTATTCTGATTTAGGATTCAACAAGAACAACCATAAGGCGCAAAGTCTCTTATTGAATATCCTTAAACTTAAATAAAACACTTCAAATTGAAGCCCAAAGTCTTCAACTATTAGTAATTACAACCACTATTTGATTATAGCAATCTCTTCCCTTGAAGCGCAAAGTCTTCAAGAAACTAAACTGAACGCTCAAATGATTCAAACAAGGTAAGCTAAAACTGATTTCAAGAAAGAGTAACTAATGCAACATAAGAATACATTAATCAATCTCAAGATCTACAACAGAAAGTTTGGAAAATCTTGCTTCTTTTATTCAAGTCAAGTAACGAATCTTTGGATCATCTAGAACTTCTTTATAAGTTGGATAACTTTCAGTCAGTTGCCAATTTCTTGTTTAAGGTGGATGCTGATCTGACATTTGATAATCCCCTTTTTGAGCTAGATGAGGAAGATATTTCCAATCCCCATGACGAGGATGAGATTGATTGCAGGATTTGTGACCTAGGTGCAGTTACTAGAGATGAGTCTTGGTCACCAGACTGGAGTGACAGGGTGAGTTCAGCTATTGGGCAGTTTGGTTTCTACATCAGCGGTTCAGGATGGGCAGTTGTGTCTTATTGCATGATGGGTGATATACTTTTCCTTGCGTTACCTCTTATTGATGGAGAGGTGTCTAGTTTTGATTGCATCTTGAGACTTTTCGATTCACTCATATTTGGTGATTGTGTCAGCTTGATTGTTTGGGATCCTGGTATTAGTATGACTGGTGCATTGCTGTTTTGGGGGAGTAATGAGTGGCTTCACTTTTCTGGTCATGTTTTTGTCAGGGTAGCACATCAGCCGAGTGGGGCAATTTCCTTGAGGTTGGTATGGGATCCAAGCATTTTGGTCACAACATGCAGATACCGATTGCTTGAGGGCAAGCAATCTCTAAGAAGGGAGGATTGTAATGTTCCCTTTTTCGGGCAGATTATTTCTGTTGCATCGTTAGCCATTTAACCATGGTTCAATAGGCTAACCAGGGCTTGACTGGGGTCAGTATGATATTTGGCCTAGGGAATCCCAGTTTCAGGCCAATCAGAGTAGTTTCCGCAAAGTTTCCAGATACTTACTATTTATAGTAAGTCGACAGAGTTCAGTCTTGGCGTTTCAGTATTGGACTTGGAGCATATCGCTGAGAGCTTTCCGACAAGCTATCCCACATCATCTTCTTAGTTTGTTTGGTCATCCATTTTAATGCCAGAAGATTTCATATTTTATTACCATGCCACTTTATTATTAAATGGATATATTAATTTAAAGTGACATAAAGTGCGTATATGAAAAGACAAAAAAGGGAAAAAAGAGTCACAACTGTTGCTTTAAAAGAAGGAATGGAGACTCATTTGAGATATGCTTAGTTTATGAATTCATTTTCTCTTGGAGAATCAAGGAAGCTTCCAGCTTTCGATTCTGAAACCTGAGGACAGAAACCTTCAGGCTTTCTCGGTGGATTGGACGGAAACCCAGTTCATCGTTGAGGTGGATTCGCGACGGAGTTCACCATTGTACTTCCAGGTTCTTGTCATCCGATCTCTCTGTTGTATACTGTATTTCAGATTGGATTATCTTGTAATTCCATTGTTGTTGTATAATGCAAAAACATTGTTGAGGGTTTTATTGGAGCATATTGCTGGTTTATTTCTGTTGAGTCAATAGTTTATTGTATGTTTAAATCTACATGAGATATATTTGAGGAACTTTGGGGAAAATACCTGTTAGGGACATTTCAAAAGAATCCGAGGAGATCCTTAAAAGATTTAAGGAATTCAAGTCCCTTATTGAAAACTCCTCTGGAAGGAAAATAAAAACATTAAGGACAGACAATGGGAGGGAATATACATCAAATATGTTTAAAGAATTTTGTAAAGATGCTGGGATTAAGAGGGAGTTCACTGTCCCTTACAATCCACAACAAAATGGGGTTGCTGAAAGGAAAAATAGAGCCATTGTAGAAGCTGCCAAGGCAATGCTTCTTGATCAAATAATAGAAACTTCTCTTTGGGAAGAAGCCTCTAATACCGCAGTATAGATACAAAACAGATGTCCACACTCTCATATTGATGATAAAACTCCTGAAGAGGTTTTCGCCGGTACAAAACCTGACATTAGTCACTTACGGATATTCGGTTGTCCTGTATACATACATGTGCCCAAAGAGAAACAAACAAAACTAGAACCTTCTGGAAGAGAGGGTATTTTTGTAGGTTACAGTGAAACCTAGCTTACCGAGTATATGTGCCTGGTCAGAAATAAATTGAACTAAGAAGAGATGTAATTTTTGAAGAGGATTTAGCATTCACAAAAGCTAGAAACTCCGTTGAGCCAGAAATCCAAACTTCTCCCTTAGAACCAGAAGAGGAAACTGCTCCTGAGATTCAGAGGGAGTATCCTGAAGAAGAAGAAAATGAAGAACCAAGCACATCCTTGAAAAATCCCAAGAAGAGACCACTCTGGGCAACTAAGATAATAGAAGAAGCAAAGTCCTACGAAGCTCCTTCAAGAACTTTTAGAGAAAGTAAAAGACCCACAAGATTATCTAGTTACGTAGCCCTAATGAGTGAGCTTTCAAAGTCAGAACCTGCAAATGTTTCAGAAGCTCTTCAACAACAAGTATGGAAAGATGCTATGGCATAGGAGTATTAGTCCATCCTAAAGAATGATGTATGGGAAATTGTAGCTAGACCTAAAGAGAAATTAGTGGTCTCCTCCAAATGGTTTTTCAAGATCAAGCATGCTGCAAACGACAATATAGAAAATTACAAGGCAAGGTTCGTAGCCAGAGGTTTCTCACAGAAAGAAGGAATTGACTATTAAGAAACTTTTGCTCCAGTTGCTTGATATACTTTAGTGAGAGTTGTTCTAGCCATTGCAGCTACCAAAGGATGGAAAGTACATTAGATGGATGTTAAAACCGCATTCTTAAATGGAACTATTGAAGAAGAGGTCTACTTAGAGCAACCTGAAGGATTTGAGATTCATAATTCAAGAATACATGTGTAAATTAAAGAAACCCATTTACGGACTTAAGTAGGCTCCCAGAGCTTGGTATGAGAGAATTGATAGTTACCTCATGAGATTAGGATTCTCCAAAAATGATGCAGACCCAAATCTCTACTTCAAGCAAAGCAAAGGTGATATGTTAATATTAATATTATATGTTGATGATCTATTGATTACAGGAGAGGATCACCTCATTGATCAGTGCAAGAAGGAACTAGCCTCCGAATTTGACATGAAGGACTTAGGACTATTGCACTACTTCCTTGGCTTAGAAGTCTGGCAGAAATCAGATTACATTATTCTAAATCAAGGAAAGTACATCATTGATATATTGAAGAGATTTGGCATGATGAACTGCAGACTGATGTCATCACCCATGGAGACAAATCTTCACAAGTTGAAGGAAGCAGCAACAGATTCTCAGTCAACTGATCCCACCCTCTACAGACAAATGATTGGATCATTAATATACTTGGTCAACACTAGACCAGATATCTGTTATGCAGTGAATGCCTTGAGCCAATTCATGTGTGAGCCTAAGGAAATACATCTTGTGGCTATAAAGCATATAATGAGGTACCTTCAAGGTACTCTAAATTATGGACTCAAATATGAAAAGGTTGCCTTAGATCTTCATGGATTCACCGACTCAGATTGGGCTGGAAGTGTGACTGATCGAAAGAGCACCTCAGGATGTTGCTTCAGTTTAGGATCAACTATGATATCGTGGATTAGCAGAAAACAGTCTTCAGTGGCACAAAGGTCTACAGAGGCCGAATATATCGCAGCATCAATGACTGCTAGAGAAGCAGTATGGCTCAGAAAACTAATTGTAGGATTATTCGACGAACCACTAAAACCTACTATCATCCACTGTGATAACCAGAGTTGCATCAAGTTATCAGTGAATCCAGTATTTCATGACAGATCTAAGCATATAGAGATTCCTTACCATTATGTAAGAGACATGGTAAAGAGGAATGTGATCCAATTGGAATATATCAGTACAGGAGATTAAACAACGGATATCCTTACCAAACCATTCCCTAATGTGAAAGTTGATCACTTCAGGAAAAATCTTGGTATGGTTGAAATATAAAATGTTGATTTGTACTAATATAATAAAGATGTTTTACGTGTAAACTTCTTTTGTCATATGTGTGACTTTATGACTTTATGGGCCTACCCATCTTGTGTGGATTTCTAAAAGGTGATGACTTTTTAGTTAATAAACACTTGTATTTAACATTATAAGGTGACGATCTTGTAATGTTGATTTCATGTTGATTCATGGATGTGTCATGATTCGTTATGGTAGACATTATGAGATGAATGTTAGTGCACATACCATAATAGGGATATATAAGGAGAATGTAATGCTCTCGAGCATATTATATCCTTCATATCACGAGTTAGGTGATGTGTAAAACTTGGTATCACATGTTAGGTGGTTCCTCATATCACATGCTAGGTGATATGTAAAACTTGGTATCACGTGTTAGGTGATTCCTCATATCACATGTTGGTGATATGTAAAACTTGGTATCACATGTTAAGTGATATGTATTCTGTGTATTGCATATGATGCACATTCACAAGTAAGGTGAAATATATACACATCATTGTGAGAAATGTGATGCACTATAAAAATGATTTTATTCATTACACTATATCTTCCCTAGCTAAGAGGGAGTGTTGAAATATGATAGCGGCGATCAAATATATATGAATGAGAATATACACCACATATATGCATATATATTAACGTATGTACGTACATTAATGTATATACATATACATATTTATGATAATAATATATCCTCATATTATAAATATCGATTACCATGTGTAATGATTTAATGATCAAATAATAATGATCATCGAATTATCATTAGTGATAGATCGATAACCATCGATTATCATTAATGATAAATTGATGATCATCGACTTATTTATTTATGACTGTTGACTTCATGTATTACCGATTAGTATCGGTTATCATCGATATTGTTATCGATTAACTATCGTATAACATTGGGTTATCACCGATATTGTTATCGGTTAACAATTATATATGCATTGTGTTACCACCGATATTATTATCGGTTGACAATAGTTATGTCATCACCGATATTACTATCGGTTGTTTATATAACAATAGCACGTCGATTTGATATCGATTAATAGCGACTCATTTGTTATGAAGGGTCACGTTAATGATAAGACGTGACTCATTAATGAGTCACGGCTTATCATTTACGTGACTCACTACATTTATATATATATATGCAAAACGATAGTTGACTAAAACATATTGAAATCGAACATAGTGTATTCAGCAATCTGCATACATAAAAGAAGTATCAGAAATTAATATATTCATAATATATTAATATTAGAAAAGATATACAAAAGCTAAGATTATCAATTGAATAGAAGTTTGATTTGCATTTACACAACCACATGGGTATATAGGTCACAACCAAGGATGGAGAACATGGGAGATATGATATGAATTGAGATGTATCTAATGCAGGTAAAAAGCCAAGATAATTGATCGACAACACATTCATACATTGCGAGGGCGTGAAATCAATGGGCAATACATACGCAGAGAGTTCGCACGCTTCACCCTTATCGCAAATCGTATTTGGGTTGGGCGCACCAGAGAAGAGTATTGGGCATTTCATCACAGAGGGAGAGCAATTATAGAACAACATTGACTTTGGAGTTTATCTCTTCTATAATCCATATTGGACCTTCTTGATAAGAAGTTTATTAATGCTCGATACACTATAGTCATGGCCAGGGATTATTGCTGGTTGTTTTGTGCCTTTTATAGGAACATTGCCACTGTTGTTTTTAGTGGGCTATGATTCTTGAATTAATATGGGTTGTCACTTCATACATTGAAACTGGGCAGATTGAATTACAAAATCATGGAAAGCGGGCATTTTATAATGGGGGAGTTCACCAAATCATACAATAGCGGGAATTTATCAAATTATAATTGGTTTATTAAACTAGAGTGTAGTTGAATGAATGCTGGACAATTGTACGATTGAATGTGGGAAGGGAAAGGATATATCTATAGCGTAGTAGAATTGTGGAAAGTGGAGGCACACAACATAGTTGCCACTTGGTAATTGTGACCTTGCATATATCATATTTGTAGAGACAAACATTTTTCATAACTCCCAACCATGGGCAATAAGTGATTCAAATAGGAGACATTAGCGGAATTTATAAATCATGGGCCCCAAATATATTTTGTAAACTAAAAAATTGAATATATATGTATTTATACCGGAATACTAAAATTCCATGAGAGATACATCCACGGCTAATAAACTATATGGTGTGTTCCGTGAAGACTATAATGCTTTGATTGAGACTTTAGCAATATTCGTGAATTATATTTTGCAAGACTTCATACGTCTGCCATGTTTTGAACTATATCAAAGTACTTTGTTGCTGGAAGACATACCCCGTCAGCAAGGACCTTGTCTTGAGAAAATCTTAAATTCACCTTGGTCGAGAATGATAAGAATGTCATTGCCACATGTGTCAGAGTGGCCCACACAAGCTGAGAATTGCCTCATGATTGGTGGAGATATATGATAGAGTTTGGACATATAGCACCAACTATTCCCTATATAGATATCACTAATAGGGAGACGAAGAACTTAACCTTTTGGGATTGTTTGAAATACCGTACACAACATTTGATTGGAGAAGATCATCCAATAAGACATGACATAAGTGAATAGAAGATTGTAATATACAATGAAGCCTATGGGTTTGGGATATGTATAACAAAATTATAAGAAGGAAGAAGAAATACAAAAGAATATATATAAAATAATATATATATTACTCCATTTGGTAAGATAATGGAATAGCAATAAGAGATTATGAAAGATAATAAGTATCTATCAAGAGGATGATAATTAGGAAGTTATATTATAAGCTGGACTAAATAAAGGTAGATCCCGAGTGGGGACATTACAATTATCTCAGGTTTCTAGCTCTTCAGCTGTAGAGAGGAACTTGTCTACTTATAGCTTCATCCACTCTCTTAAGAGGAATAGACTTTCCTCTGGGAGAGTAGAGAGGCTAGTGGCTGTACATAGTGCCTTAAGTCTCATTGACTGCAAGACACGTGTGTACAAGGAGAGTCTACCAGCACGACGAGATGTAAAGCTAGAGGAGCCATCACAGATTGATGAGGATCGGGATGTTGTGGCTTCAGATGCAAGGCTAGTTGGTGTTTGTTTGGCGGATCTTGATTGTGACGAGTCTAGTAGTTCCAGTGATGAAGAGTTTTCCTTGGGGGATGTTTAGAGTTGTCCCTTCACTACATTTTGACATTTTGTACTTGTTTTGATATCATTCTA
Organism: Thuja plicata; assembly: GCA_018584345.1. Taxonomy (NCBI): domain Eukaryota; kingdom Viridiplantae; phylum Streptophyta; class Pinopsida; order Cupressales; family Cupressaceae; genus Thuja; species Thuja plicata. The sequence goes on along the minus strand of MU225457.1, from coordinate 2,693,286 downwards.
CTCATTGTAATCATCTTTATGATATTTTTGATATAATAGATATCTTCAATTCGTCAATTTGACAATTTCATTTGTCAAATTGAAATTTATATTTAGTATTCAATGTTCATTGTTAATTGTTCAAGTATTTTAGTATTTGCAATTTCGATATTTTACTAATTTTCCAAAGTTTTATTTGAAGTGTAATTCTTATACATCTTTTCATAACTAGCATTTCAAGTACTATATGTATGGTATATACAACACCACCCCCCGCCACTGTCCCTGAACTTAGGCCCTTTATCCCCTTGTCCCTAAAATCCGTCCCGACATTCCCCCATTGCCCCGTCCTCGACATGTGGTGTAACATTGTGAATTTCAAAAGTCACCTCCTTAGGCGCACTTTTGGGGAATTTCTAGGGTCTTCTATGAGTTGTGTGGTGTATTTCTTGGATGCCATGTGTTGATATCCTAGAAGGGGTGTGGGATTTCCAAGGGGCACAAGAGTGCTATAAATAGGGGCTTGGGATAGAGATTTAAGCATTCAGAGGTGAGTCCTTCAATGTAGAGCATAAGTAGTGAGGCTTATAGCTTCAACTTGCAGATTTGTAAAGCCAATTGGCTAATATTTTATTGAGTTTGGAATATTGTATTTCTTTATTCCATTGGAGAATAAGAATCAAGTATTTTCATTTGCATTTTCTTTGTTGTGTTGTTGCTGTTGGGTGGAGTAACCCTTCACCAATTTTCTTCTTTTTCAATTATGATTTCAATCTTTTTTGCAAGAGCCTGAATGATATACTTTGTATACTTCCTAAGGCACCAGTTTTGCAAAGATAATAGGACAATCACCAAAGGAATCCAGCTTCAATACTTAAGCTCTTTGGAAGGACTGTTATCAACATCACCACCTTTTGTACCACTGGAGCTACTGTGAACTCTTCTGGAACCTGTTAGCCTTCTTTCCTTTCAAGTGCTCTTCGATAGCTTTCTGAATCTCATTGTCACTTTTGCCAACTTGTTCATAAACCTTCAAAGAAATACGAATAACAATGTCTTCTTTGCAGAGGCCAGAGATACTCCTGCAAATACTCTGGCAAATATGCTCATTAGTCTCTTTCTCACCATTAACAGAACAAGAACTACGCTTGGCAGACAGAGTGTCCCCAAGATCAAGCTTCTTATTCAACGAAAAACTATCTAAAGGAACATCTCTCCGGTTCAACAAATTTACACCAAATAGTGCAAAGCCTAGTAGACAAAGATATCTCTGAATCATTCACCTCCTAATGATTGTCAAAATAAACATAAAACACATCTACTTTTACCAACATATCTTAAACATTCTTTGTAGAGATCTCAATGAACTTGCTACAACAAACCCATAAAAAATTAAGACACAGACTAGTGTCATAAATCCTTTCAAGCATGTGACAGTTATTGTTAATTGCAGCAACAATTAGCCAATGAATCCTTTTCTGTGAACTAGGAATGTCATATAAAGTCTTGATAGAACTCCAATATATAATACTTCTACCATTAATGATTTGACTAATTTTCCTATTAAACCACTTGAGTACAGTGTAATATTTTTGCAAAGCCAAAGGTTTTTCATGCGATTTCATTGACCAAGCAAATTCCATTTTGGAAAATCACAAATCATTTTTTATGATTTAGTGATTCAAAACAAAGGTAACTAACATTGGTGTCATGCCTTGTTAAGTTTGGGAAATCTCTAGCTTGTGCTTGTTATCCATGTGTGGTCCGTTGAATTCACAATCAGTTTTATACAATTTCATTTTCCTATAATGGGACATCCATTGCTCTCTCTCTTTCCTTCTTCCCCATTGATCTGAAAATGGATCTGGTTTTTGTACTTATTGCATGTTTCTAGACAGTGACGTACTTGTTTGATGCTTGAGAAGGTTTGGAGATGGTATGGGACATTGTGGAACATTCTTTGGCAGAGGAGACATCTTTTTGGGTTTTGTTCTTCTCATCATTTGCCACATAAATGTAGTTGTGTTGTAGGGGTGATATCAATATGTAGATGAAATAAAAAGTTGAGTATTATTGTATATGGAGCAGGACTTAGTCGAGTACTCTCCAAGACTCAGCTAGACTTGGCATGGGAGTCTGGTTTACTTGGCTTGGCCAGCTCAAGGATTCGAGAGTTGCAGAGTCCTCCAGAGTACTTCGAGAGTATTTAAACTATGGTTTTAGCTTCCAAACCCCACTCTATAATGCTATGGATCATTGGGAGTCATTTTAGACTTTTTATCTCTTGTATTTGGGAGCATTTGTGAGTGTTTTAGCTCACGTTGATGAAATTTGTAGCATAGAACTGAATAATTTTAGACTTTTTATCTCTTGTATTTGGGAGCATTTGTGAGTGTTTTAGCTCACATTGATGAAATTTGTAGTATAGAACTGAATAATTGTAGGAAAGTGTTGTGTTTGGTCATGTAAGGGTGTTTCTAAGAATTTTGATAAAGTATTAGTACAATTGTTGAGTACATAAGTGAGGTACCCCACAACTCTGGTGGAGTTTCTACCCACAAGAGGTTTCTCCATGTTAACCCGTCTTTGTCTCCTTTCAATGGTTGTCAATATTTTTCTGATTTCATGCTATTTGTTCATTCTAATTCATGAACTTCAGTCATTTATTGTTCTCATATTCTAACTCCTTCCTAATACTGTAAGTTGGTGATAATGTTGCATAGTTTGAATTAAATTGGGCAGAATAATTGAAATGTTAATTGTTGTGAATACAATGCGAACTTAGAGGGTGCACATGGAGTTAGAGTTAGGGGCTCTCTATTTGTCATTTCAAATATTTATCAATTCATGGCTTCCCAGTCTGAAAATTAAGGGTTATAACTTTCAAGTTGTTTCTGCCTTACTTGCATGCTACATCTACAATTCAGTCAGAGCACTATCTTACATTGCTTGAGTTCTACCAGCAGTTTATTACATTCTACACTGAAATGAGACAAAAAATAGTTACTTTGAGTTATTACATCTGAAATTGGCAGTAACATTGGTGCTTTTAGACTTGTTGCCCGCTGGCTGTTTTGCAGATAGATTATGTTTTTGTTTATCTGTCTTACAATTAGAACTGTTATTCTAGTACAATTAGGACTTTTATAATCGTTTACAAATATGTGAAAACCTAATTTGTTGGAATTTTTTCTTGGACTGCAGTTCAAATGTCTGTATTTAGAATAAGACATAACTTGAAGGCAAATATGAAACCACAGGATAATGTTTTACTTTGTTATTATTATTCATGTAGGTTTTTCAAATCTTGAGAGCAAGTACTATGACAAGTGGTTGCACAGGTATTTATCTTGCAATTCTAAGGCATATTTTCTGTTGGTTGTCAGTTATATATTTGCATGCTCATGTTTATATTCTGAATTTTGAGATAAATATAATGCACATACAGCGAGGCCATGCAATGATTTTCCAAGTGTGATTTAACCTTGCGTTGCAGATCCTGTCTTTTTCTTTAATGACTAGTCTAGAACTCAGTTATTTGTTGCACTGAGAGTTAGCAAATAATGAATTAGTATTATTTGTCAATTGAAATGATTGATTGATTTAGCAATCTAAGTGGTTCGATTGCTATTTACAATGTGACACAACTGTACGCCTATGAAAGATAGAAAATAGGATTTTTTTTATATATTTGCGATGTTAATGTGTTTCATTATTGTTAAATAGTAGGGCATGCAGGAGTTGTATGGATTCGACTTTGTATATTTTACAATTTCCAACACTTGAATTCTCTCTAAGGAAAGCTACTCCTTAGTGATGGATCAAGTATATAACCATATCTATACTTGTTTAGGTTTGGAATTAGTTGTCTTTTTAATAATTTAATTCTAATATAAAACGTAAACAGCCCAAATATACATGTAACTAGGTGTCTTTTAAATTGTGATATTTGTCAATGGCCATTTTCTAAATCTGTTCAGCTCAGAATTACATTTTGGAATAGTTTTATGACATTTTCACTTATTTTTTATTCATATTTTGTTTAAGATGATCAATTTGGGCAATATAGTTTGTGATCTTGAATTGCTAAGACAACAATTTCACATTACTTTTTAACTTTGCTATAACCACTAATATGATCACGTGTTACACAATTGATTGATATATTCATTTCCACAAGTTTATACAAAACTCAAACCTTTGTTTTCTTCCTTGTAATTTGTCTAAGGTGGTGTTGTGAGTGATAAATTGTGAACTTTTCATGAATTGCAAAAATAGCAACTTTGCCTTATTTTTTCGCATTGCTATAGCTACTAATGTTATCACATATTACAGTTTGTCCCAAGCTCCAGTATCTCTGTTTTTGGGAGCTAACTTCCCTTTTTAGCAACATCAAAGCTTTAGGTATTATGGTTGACTTTTGTGAAATGGATAAAGACACCGTAATGTACTTGCATGAGGCTCTTTTTAATTGTATTGACCACATTTTGTAAGCTTTGTTTACTTGCTTGATAGGTGTCCTAGTGGTTTACTAAACATCTTCAGTAGTAATAATGCATTCTTTGTTTTTATATGTATATCTTGGGAAATTTGTTTTTATAATAATTCTGAGGTTCATTGGGAACACTTCGGATGAGGAAGAGCTTTTTTTTTATTTTTATAGTAGAATTATTGTTTTCTTTGATGAGAAATGACAAGAGTTTTATTTCCAGCGAACAAAGGGTTTTGCTGGAGGAAAGACAGCAGCAGAACCTTGATCAATCAGATGTTTTTGTTACAGTTAAGGTATGTTGTGCTTGATCTTGAGTTGTTTAATGTGAACCTGTTAAGTGTATAATTCTTTTAATTTTACTTGAGGACTTGTATTTGATGCAGGGTTTAACTTCATCTGGATATTTACTGGCAACTGATGATGAGAACAATAAATATGAGCTTCATCCGGATGGAAATAGGTTTGTTATGATTCATACTTATACTTGCCACCATTGGAAGCATTTTCATGAGTATTTACTTGCAACTATTGGAAACACTTTCAAGTTCATGAGGCAATCTTGTCCTGAAATGCCTACTGTTTTGAGTTCTCGTGCCCTCCCCCTTTTGCTTCGTGTTCCATAATACAAAATTGATTCAATAATTAGCATAAGAGAAACATAACTTTCAAAGAGATTTGAGATTGGTAAAAGGAAATGATGGTATAGCTGGTCATCTTTTAGTTGATTTCCAGTAATTTTAGCTGTTGAATTGCACTACAAATTGGGTTGCACAATATTAAAAACAAATTATTTGTTAATTGATAAGGATGGGCACAAGCTAAATATCTACCAATATCTATGCATTTGTGTTACCTTTAATTTATCCAAGTACAAGCATCTTTGGGTTGGGTTCACACTTTTCAAAGACAAGTTTACACAAATTGCATTATTTAAAGCTGAACTTTTACATCACACAACAAACAACCTTGCAACTTGCGAACTTTTTTAATATGTTGGGATCCACATGCACTACTTGACCATAATCATAATTGAGAATATCCACCTTATTGAATGAAATTTAACTTTCCTTATACGACCAAAGGAGTTGAAAAAGTTGGGAACATGAATTATATTTGCAACCCGTTATTTTATAACTCATTGCAGTTATATCTTCTTGAACTCCTCAATTCAAGGAAGATGGATGCAAAGACATACAAATACCACTTCTATAACACAGTCTCAATGCTAAAAAACTTTCTGTTTACCCGCTGGGGTAACCTAGTTTCCTGATGCATAGACGTTATATGGAAATACAAATACATAAGATAGATCAGAGAATACTAGAGTCTTTATTAATCATTTGTAACTTGAGTACATTCACAATAGTCACTATATCATATCTCTCGAATAGAAAGTACATTGCTTATATAAACCCGAAGGGGTGTGACCAAACGTCACCACCGATTCCTAACCGTCGACCGGTAGTAACTAAGTACCGTCAGAATACATGTAAGATAACTAACACAGCATAAGTAAGTTCTACGGCTAACACTTTCTTAGGACTTGGTTCTCGGGAGTAAAACATTTTTAGTCTTAAGGCCCGTCATTGTATTCTTATCTATCATATCATGTTTATGACAAATGGAAGACCTTTATTTTGTTATGTCTCATTTCTTTCAAACATGTAACGTTGTTTTTGCATTTGTTCATACATTTCCATTGTATTTTCAACATGTTCATTGATTTGTCAAGTAGATCTATCTCGCAATTTGTTTGTGTATTGTCTTTGTAAATTGTAACCTTTGGGATTGACATGGATCATTGGTGTCATAGCAGACATATTCTTAACCATCTTGTCACTTGGTTTCTACAAGGAGTTTCAATTGTTCCCTATTTGTTTGCAACATTGAAACAAACATGGTCACAATTGTTGAGGCAATGTGTGTTCATTACTAGCCTCTGAAGTACCCCCATGATGTCTAAAAAATTTCATTGATACTTGGTGCTAGATTATACATTCCATGCACTCAATGCATGTTTGAATCTTTGTGAAACAGACTTGTGGCCTTTGTGACTACATGCAAGTCAACGTGGAATTCCTATCTTGCAAAACTTTGGGGAAAGCTAAAATGGAAAAAAAAGACCCAAATCTTTTCCTTTGGCCTCTTGTATAAACATGAATCTTTTTTTTTACTATAGGGGTATCCCTGCAACCCAACCCAACGCCCAACTTGCCTTGCCTTGGTCTTACTGCCAAGTTGGGGTTAGGAAGAGGCGAGCTAGAGCGAGATTGATCCCCTGTAGATGTACGCAATTTCCCTCAAACCATGTGCATCTTATTGAAATATTCAAGTACAAAATATACAACGTCGTCACAGTAGGCAACCTTTCCTAAGCTTCAAGCAACTATGCAACAAATTTCTTTTCTTGAAGCAAGGAAAAGTAAAGAGGAAGAAATGGTTAGCCATCACAAGGATGATACCTATGACATCCTAAAAAGCCAAACAAAACACTTTGCTTGCTCAAAATTTTCAACTTTCAAATAAGGAAGAGTGAAACAACAATCCAAATGTTCCAACTTGCTTAAACATCAATGTACATTAAGTTGAAGAGTGAGCATCGATTTTGCACGATGTTGGGTGAAGGGACAATATTGCTTTGCCATCATTGACATTGGATTACCACTTCCAAGAAATCCTCTCTATTATAGGTTAATTTGAGAGAATGAGCAGACTCCTAGGCAAATTGAGGGTCTCATTGATCTAGGGAATATGTGGTCAAGTTCTTCACTTTGTGATAGTTTGATAGTCATTTCCATGGAGGAGGATGGTTAATGAAATCTCTACATAGATTACCATGTACTCAGTAATGGTCAATGACATCTCTATATATGCTACCCTGTACTCAATAAGATCATTATGGAAAATTTCGAAAAAGGTACCCTCAACCTCAATTAATCATCTTTTAGATCTGCTTCAAGGTGCACAATAATTTATGGACTTTGATCTAAATACCGATTATCACCAAGTTCGTGTCAGTTTTAAGGACATTTGAAAGACTATGTTTGGAACGAAGGGAGCATGTTCAAATGATTGGTAATGCTGTTTGGTTCAATCAATGCTTATGTACAATTCATGGGGGCTCATGAATGATATCTTGCAAACCTTAACTAACATTTTTATTATTGTCCATGTAGATGACTTCGTCATCTACAACAAGACTTGGGAAGAGTACGCCTCACAAGTTTTGAAGGTTGTTGATGCATTTTTTAAACACGAGTTGCAAGCCATCTCAAGCAAGTGTACCTTTGGTATCGCTCAAGTTTAGTTCTAGAGTGACATCTTTGGTTATGAAAGAATTCATGTGAATTTGATGAAGATCAAGATCATTTGAGTTTGGTAGACTCTAGGATTCTTGGATGTCAATTGGGCCATTGAAACAAAGCTAAGACAACATTTTAATGGACACTTGCGAATCGTCAGGGGTTTAATAACTCAACGCATAACCTATTCCCTGAATTCCTTACATCAATTGACACTTTAGTATCCAAAAAAATGTCACACACTTGATGTGGCTACTTGCTCAAGATGAGCAAATTGAGAACAACTGGCACTGTTGACACTTCCTCACTAAATTGTAACAATTTGAGAACAACATTGACCAGTAGTACCCCATGTAGATGATTTTTATTGTGGAGGTTTTTGCTAAAAAGTGACCACTAAAGGTGCCATAATGTATCTTGTTCAGAAATTTATCGGCCTGGGCTTCTTCTACACATTTAAGCAACACACTATTAAAGTTTCTTTGAAGAGAACACCTTGACCAAAGAATAACCCTCTCCTTGTAGTGTGTAGAATCTTATGTGAAGGGAGTTGGTTAGGATATCAACCTATATCCATGAAACGGATCCAATCAGCTACCCATGAATCTCAACTCTCATTTTGCTTCACAAACATTACTTACAACTCATCTTCATTATTTGGTGGAACCCCTAAATCTTGAGCTAAGTATGCACAAAGCCGCTTACTGTGAATGACTTTGGTTGGCCTGATTTCATTGTCATACTCTAGGATCTTAGTGATTCAATTGTATCTTTTCTCGGTAACTTCACCTTCCATGATGTACTCTCTTACGCTGGAATGAGCGACATACAATATGATTTTGTTCCAGACCACTAAATTGTTAGAAATATATGATTATTGTTTGTTGTCATTGATGTCAAACAATGTGTTCCATATGTTCCGGAGGAGTTTGAGTTTGTGTTCCCTCAAGCTTTGTGGTCTGAAAGTGTACTATTCTTGGTGATGTGGGTATGTATGCTGAACCTTCAGTATATTGGAAGACAAGTATGCTCTCAGTTCTGTATGGTCTCAAAACAGTGGAAGACAGGTATGTATCCTACGATCATGAGTAGATGGTGTTCTACAGTGCTCCTGTATTATACTCTTATTTCCGAATGTCTGCCTGGTCCAGATGTCTATTGTAGCACTGTGTTGCATTATAGTTAGCAGTTTTACAGTTAGAGTTATTTGCCTTTCCGAAGCATTTATCTTCCAGAAATCAAAGTTGAAGTTGTGCTGCATCCATTCAGATGTATTCAAGTTTTTGTAATGTCCCCAATTTGATAAAGTGACTTAATTAAGTGGTCCTAAAATTCAAAATAATATCATAATAACTTATTTAATCAATTAATTAAATTATTAAATAAAGGGGCCAAAATAATAAATTAATAAAATAATGTCGGCCTATGACCTGTTGTAACTTTCTAGACACTTCTTGGAGATCTTTATAAGGAGATGGCTTGGCATTGTAAATCATCATGGAATGCCTTTGAATTCTTCTTTGTATTACCGGAAGCTGGAGGCTGAAGGTGGTTTGGTTGTATGCAGTTTCGGAGGAGGAAGATCCTCCCTAGTCTATTTCACATTTTCGGTGGTAAATCATTCCTCACCCTAGTCTGTTGTTGCAAATATCATCTCAGATATTTCACCTTGTGCTTAATTTGGCCAATTTGTGAAGTCTTCACTTGAAGACTAATTTGATGTAACCTGAGATATATCTTTATAATCTGAAACACAAATTCTCTGTACTTAGCTTTTCATTCCGATTGATGGTGTGTGCTCTATGTTAAACTTTATTCATCAACAATAATATATTTGGCATCTGCAAACCATATAGTTGAATCATATCAATTGAGAGTTCCGAGTGTCGGAAGGTGCCAAAGGGTGTCAGAGGGTGACAAAGGGTACGAGAGAGTGTCGAGTCTGGACGGGTGCTGAAGCTGCAAGGTGTCGAAGGGTGTCAAAGCCGACGTGTGTCGTGCGGTTGTGTGGTGTGCTATGTATGGTGTACGGAGTATGAAGTGCAGTGTGCGGTGTCTGGAGTGTGGAGTGCAATAGTGTTATGTAGATCAAGTGCAGTGTGCGGTGTATAGAGTGCGGAGTGCAACATTGTAAGTGTGAGGCAAGTAAAGTATGCGAACTAGTTCAACAATCAGCAGAGCAGAGTTCAGTGACAGTGACAGAGAAGAAAGGTAGTAATCAGTTTGGTTCTAGTGTGGACAGTGTTATGTAGATCAACTGCATTAGCAGGAGAATATATTTATATCTACTTCAAAGAAGAATATGTAATGTCCCCATTTTTTAGCAGGTCATTGAAATGATGGTGCCAGGTCATTATTGCGATCCTCGTGGTCTGGCGAGGGGTTTAGAGGGTCATTGGTGTGAACTTACTATTTATAGTAAGTCAAGGGATAGGTCCGATGAGCTCAGATGAGTTAGAGGAGTTGAATGATGCTCTTGGTTTTCATTTCTGGCTTCCGGTTTGGGCTCCAAGAATCTTGGAGAGAGCGTCTATATTTAGTAAGTCACCCCGTCAGGTTCGTTCATCATCTTTTATCATCAGGATCACTCCAGTTCAAACAAATTTCGATTCTGATGCTTCTTCAGTGGTTTTCGCAAGACGGGTGAATTATTATTATTATTTGATTAAATTTGCTAAGGTTGCCATTATTGTTGGTATTATATGTTGGGCACCTTAGTGTT
>MU225457.1:2656914-2671947 GCA_018584345.1 Thuja plicata | reverse complement strand
TATACCATTGATTTATAAATTATAATATATCGTAGTCTGTAGATCATTTATAAATCGATTAAATACTAAAATTTAAATAAACATAGCGTAATATACTAATACGTATTGATTCCTATATCAATTAAATTTTAATTAACAAATGATATGGATATCCAGATTTTCATTATTTTATAGTTTTAAACTTTTATATATGATATTCGGATTAAGTTTTAAAGTCAAACGCAAACCCTACCTCTGTTTTGTGTTTTGTCTGCACACGAAAATGTCGTCTGTGTTCTGTGAAAACGCCTTCGGCCTTCTGTCTTGCGTGAAAACGCCTTCGGCCTGCTGTCTTCCGCGTTCTGTCTTCCACGCTCTGTCTTCCGCGATGCCTGCTGTCTTCCGCGAAAACAAATAAGAATAAAACAAAAAACGACTGCCTTCCGTCTTCTACTTGCTGTCGTTTACAGATTGAGGGCCGCATTTACAGATTTAGCCGCGTTTTGCCAGTGCGATTTTTTTTTAAAACTGTCTTTTTTTTTGGACGACGCTGACGTGGCATATCCAAGTCATGGGTACGTACCCTAGTCCGTACTGGGTACGGGATATGTGTACCAGTACCCGGTACGCGTCCCAGGGGTCTGGGTACGCATACCCGTGCAACTATGCCAATATCATTGCAAATGTAAATGTCATGACCATATTTGTTATAGTAACACTGTCAAGAAGAACATGTAACACTCCTTGACATCAATGCCAACATCCCTTCACATCAATGCCAACATCAGTGTCAAAGCGGTCAACAAAGGACAATACACTATCATTAGGGTGTACAGATGCCCTCAAGCTCCTCACAAGTTACCAGTATTTGTACCTGAAAGGCTTGCATTTTTAGAATCCATGTGGTAGATGCTATGGCTTGAAAGGGAATTAATAGAGCCAAGAAGGAAGGGGACATTCTTGCCCCATGTTTCCAAATTTACAGGATTTTCTATTAGGTCTAACATGATAGAAAAATTACAAAAGTTTTTAAATGATAAACTTTCAAAAGATAAAATTACAAAATTTCAAAAGGTTTTAAAAGTTTCAGTTGCCATTAGAAGAGGAAAGGGTATGTGATCCTGAAGACCACATTCATTCTATTGTCAAACGTATATCACATAAATGGTTTGCCAAAGAAGATGTAATTAGAAATGCCTCACGCTTGAGGAAGCTACGCAAAGAGGGAAAAAATGGAATATTCTCTATAGATTTGAAGAGGAGAGAAAGAAAAAGGGGCTTCCCAAGTTCTTTGATGAACACACTAATGAAGCAATAAGGATGGAGTTATTGTTAGCCAATTTCGAGAAGCTATATGGAAAGTCCACAGTTGATACACCAGAGGAAAATCAATCCCAACCTGAGAAGCCTCATGGGATTGTTATTCGTGATATGCCTGATGTAGTCCAAGCTCGGAGGATCCAATAAAGGACTGTCCAAACTTGCAGCCAACAACAAGAACAACACAGTGGAAACAACACAACACAAGATATATCAATATCAACTTATATATACCAGAATTCCAATTACATGCAACATGCGGGGCTGTAAGGCCTTCTCGGTTAGGGCCAATTACATCAACAGATTCAACAAGATCTCGAAGGATCCAACCTTATCCATCTACTCTATAGCTAAATGGAAGAAACCAGATCTGAACTTGTGCTCGCAAGCCACCAAGCAATCTGCAATCTCTGTCTACCCACTTACAACTATTTGCAGCAACTTACAATTTTTCAGCTTATTAGCTTACTCTGCTATCCTCTATCTATCTTTTCATCATTTTCTATCTCCCTAAACATCAACCTAGACTCTCTTTTATACACACTTGCCACAAGTCTATTACAAAGTAATTGGTAAAATATGTTATGATATTAACAAGAGCATAAGCTCAATAAATAGAGAAAACAAACTTTACAAGGAGGCAAGTTTTTAAAATAGAAATTGCCAGAAAAATCAGAGCCGATCTGAAGAAGATATTTACAACAAGATACAATATTGAGCATTAATACTAAAAATAAGAAAATATTATTCTAATACCCTCCCTTAATGCTCAATCTATCAACTACACCAATAGACCCAATGAATTTTACAAACTTATCTGAACTGAGGGGCTTGGTGAAAATATCTGCTGGTTGCTTGGAAGTAGGAACATACAGCAACGGAATGGATCCGTCTTCAACCAACTACCGAATGTAGTGACAGTGAAGTTCTATGTGTTTGGTTCGTTCATGGAAGACTGGATTCTTGGCAAGTTTGAGCACTCCCTGATTGTCGGAAAACAAAGGCGTCAGACCGGTTTGAGATATTTGCATATCTGCAAGCATCCGATGAAGCCAAACTGCCTCACAAGCTGCCTTAACAGCTCCTCGATATTCTGCTTTAGTCGAAGAGAGAGCCACCGCCTGCTGCTTCTTACTGGTCTAGGTGACTGCACCAGAACCCAAACTGAACGCATATCCAGAAGTTGATTTCCTATCATCAACTGAGCCTGCCCAATCTGAATCTGTGAACCCACTGAGTCTAGGATCATCACACCTTGTGTAAAGGATGCCATAATTTGAGGTGCCCTTGACATATCGTAGGACACGCTTTGCGGCTACCCAATGATCAACCTTGGGGGCTGTCATGAAGCGGGATATGTAGCTCACTGCAAAACTGAGATCAGGACGAGTGGCAGTGAGATAGATGAGACTACCCACTAGTTGTTGGAATTGGGTTTCATCGACAGGAGGGGAATCAGACGTAGCTGACAATTTCAGACTAGTCTCCATAGGGGTCGAAGCAGGTTTGCAATCCTACATGCGAAATTTGTCAAGTAAGCTTCTGGCATACTTAGACTGAGAAAGGAAGATGTTGCTGTCAGTCTGCCAAACCTCAACACCCAAACAATAATGAAGAAGACCTAGATCTGTCATATCAAAAGTGCTGCACAAATCCTGTTTGATGTCGGAGATCAATTGAGTTGAATTCCGAGTAATGATCAAGTCATCCACATAGACAACAAGAAAGAGAATATCATTACCAGAGTGTTTGATGTAGAGTTTACTATATGAAGGACTACGCTGAAAGCCACGAGCAACCAAGTACTGATCAATTTTTATGTACCATGCCCGAGGAGCCTGTTTAAGTCCATAGAGTGCTTTCTGGAGTCTACACACTTTGGGTTCGGAACCGGCAACCTTGAAACCAAGAGGTTGCGTCATGTAGACTTCTTCCTGTAGCTCACCATTGAGGAAAGCACTCTTTACGTCCATCTGATGGACTTTCCAACCATACTGAGCTGCAATGGCGAGAAGGAGACGAATAGTACTCATCTTAGCAGTAGGAGCAAATGTCTCCTCGTAGTCAATGCCTTCTCCCTGGGTGAATCCGCAAGCAACTAATCTGGCCTTATATCTGTCTAAGGTACCATCAACATGATACTTGACCTTATAGACCCATTTATAGCTAATGGGTTTCTTCCCGTGAGGAAGATCTGAGAGCACCTAGGTGTGATTCTTCTGAAGGCTTTGGAACTCATCATCCATTGCCTGTTCCCATTCTGGAATTCCTTTGGCCTCGGCATATGTGTGAGGCTCATAGATACTGTGGATGTTAGCCATAAGAGCAAAATTTACTGTGGTATGGTGGATGCTCTTTTTGCGGGAAGTTCTACCCTCAATGAGCTCATCAGGCTGGAGATCATTGATGGTCTTAGCCCACCATTTGGGCCGAAGGGTAGGTGTGCCAATATCAAGAGCGGGAGGAATACATGGAAGAGGAAGTGGATCAGGATCAGGATCAGGAGGAAGGTGTGCATCTTCCGGAGGAAACTCGGGTGGTGTATTATCAAGAACAGAGTTGGTAGCATCCCTCCCATCAGGTGAACAAATAGGAAGATCAATACTCAAGTCAGAAGCCTGCAAGGGCGGATCCCTAGAACGAAATGGGCCTCGGTCTTCATCAAAAACAACATCCCGACTGAAGATAACACGGTCAGTGTCAATATCAATAAGGCGATAAGCCTTATGGTTGTCACTGTACCCGGTAAACATGAGTTGCTGACTCTTGGAATCCAACTTAGTGCGCATAGCATTAGGAATCCATACATAAGATAAAGAGCCAAAAACTTTCAAATGGCTGATCCGAGGTTTGCGACCAGACCATGCTTCCTCAGGAGTCATATTTTTAACAGCATGAGTGGGTGACCTATTAAGAAGATAGACAACTGTGAATACTGCTTCTGCCCAATATTTCCTAGGAACGTTTCTATGTTCCAGCATAGACCTAGCCATCTCTGTAATGGTGCGGTTGCGACGTTCTACAACGCTGTTTTGCTGAGGGGTGTAAGGTGTGGTGAACTGACATTTTATGCCATGAGTATCACAGAAAGTAGAGAAAGCAAACGAATAAAACTCTCCTCCATTATCAGATCTAAGAGTAATAATAGAAGAACCAGACTCTTTTTCTACTAAGGCCTTAAATGTTTGAAATACGGTAAACACATCTGATTTTTTCTTTAGGAAATACACCCACGTTTTACGATTGAAATCATCAACAAAAAGCAAGAAGTACCTGTACCCAGTAACAGAAGTAGTATTCATAGGACCACATACATTAGCGTGGAGCAGTTGCAGTACCTTGGAGGCTCGCCATGAGTCACCATCCTTGAAAGGTGTCCGGTGCTGCTTCCCAGCTTGGCAAGCTTCACAAACTCGAAGATTCTGAGTCTGAATATCAGGTAAGCCATGGACTAAGTCGTCTCGAACAAGCTATGCAAGATACTGAATATTCAGGTGCCCATATCGCTGATGCCAGAGACTGGTGAGAGCTGAAGAGTGTGCTGTGAAGGCATGCTCAAGAGAATCGCTTGTGTCCACAAGTCGATAGAGACCATGATCCTCAATGCCAACAGCTAGAGTAGTGTGAGAAGCACGATCAACAATTGAGCACTAAAATTAACATCCAGCTGAGGAGAATGCCGCATGATTTGACTGACCGAGAGGAGATTAAGGGCCATGCTAGGAACATAGTGCACATTGAGGAAGAGGAGACGTCTTCCGCCTAACTGTATCTGAACATTGCCCTTGCCGACAATAGAGTACTCTTCACCACCTCCAAAAATAATTGAGTCTGTGTAGGGGGAGAACTCAACAAACCAATCACGCGTGTGAGTGAAATGACGAGAAGCACTAGAATCAATGTACCAGGCAGAAGACTGTACATGGTCTGCAGGTCTTTTAGCCATGAAGGCAAAAAAGGCAGATTCTTGCTGCTCTGTGTGCTCAACAACATTTTCTTGGGGCTGAAACCCTCCCTGCTTTCGCTGCTCGGAGGCCAGTCTGGTATGACAGTCCTTGATCATATGACCAAATTTGTGACAGTAATTGCATTGCACCTTTTTCTTAGAACCATCCTGAGATTGAGAAAGGCCCTTCTGCTGAAAGGACTGATATGACTAAAATTTGCCTTGATCCTTGTGAGAGGATTGGGCTGGGAAGGCCTGTTCTGAGGAGGACGAGGTGGCACTGCTACCAAACTATTGTTTCCAACAATCCTGCTGCAGAAGTTTGGTGCACAACTCTGGGAATTTCAGATCCACATTAGTCGAAGTAATGTTGAGAGTTTCTATGAAGTGCTCATAAGAGGATGGTAGACTTTTTAGAGTAATGACTACCATATCTTCTTCCTCCATTTTCCGACCGATAGCTTCAAGCTGATCGCGAGTGTCTTTAATCTTCGTGAGATGCTCCTGTAAGGACATGCGTTCATCCATTATGATGGAGAACAACTGGTTCTTCAGAAAGAATGCGCGACTTTTGTCTGATGTCTCATGCAATTCCTTTAGATACTTCTAGATGTCGGCGACAGATTTTCCAGAGGGAATCTGAGGGAGCTGATCATTGATGACAGAGAAATTGAGGAGCATGACAGCTTCTCGATTTCGATCGTCAAACTTGTCCTAATCTGTAGGAACAGAGGTCGGACGAGTGTCGGTGCCGAGAACAAGCACATCCAGACGACGGTACTCAAAGATGGTCAACATGCGCTGCTTCCAGGTGTTATAATTGCGGCCGTTGAATCGTTGATTGCCTTCCAACATCAAGTTGGTGGGTGACGCCATCTTGCACGCTTCCCAATGTAGAGAAAGCGAGAAATAAAGAAGAGGTGCAAACCCGAAATTCAAAACACGAATCCCAATGCAGAAAATAGAGGCTGAATTAGGTACAAACATTAAGAAAATGAAGTACTGTTGGAACGGATTTCGAGGTAAATTTTTGGCTGACCTAGAAAAAATAGACAAAGACCTAGAAGAAATCTGAAAAAACCTAGAAGGAATATGAAATCGGATTTGAAATCCGCTTGGCACAAATTTTGATGCACGGAAAACGATGCACCCAAAAAATTTGGAGACCGACCCAGTTGAGATCTCGAAAAACCCACCAAGAATCTGTAAGAAGATTTTTATTTTGGCAAAAAATCAGAGAGTTTCGAAAGAAACCCTAGCCGGCAGTTTATACCTTCAAAAATTGCAGAATAATGGCGGATGTGCAGACAAAACGAACTGAGGAACCAGAATATTTCGTTGAATGCTGACAAAAAGGCAAAAAAAGACCATAGAAAACGGACAAAGTTGTTTGCAGAAGCCACGAAACAGTAATGGCGTCGCGCGGGGAAGGAGAGGCCAGTAATGGCGTCGCGCGAGGAGGAAGAAGCCACGAACCAGTGGCAAAGAAGTCGTGCGTTGAAGGGGAGGCCACGAAACAGTAGCATAGACATCGAGCAAGAGGGGAGGCCACGAAACAGATGCAGAAGCCGAGCTGCGAGCTGGAGGAGTATCATGGGAGCTGAAAGGAAGAAAACCGACAACCAAAGCTTGACCAGAGATCTACAATGATAATATTCAGATTTGCAGCGAACCCTATACGGCTTGTAAAACAAAAATTTCAAGTTTCCCGGAAATTTCTTTTGAAAATCTTTAATTCTAAAATTTCATGAAGAAATTAAAGATTTTCCAAACCTATTTCGAAAATAACTCGAGATTTCAATAATGAAATTATTAATTTTCGAAAAAAACTAGCTCTGATACCATATTACAAAGTAATTGGTAAAATATGTTATGATATTAACAAGAGCATAAGCTCAATAAATAGAGAAAACAAACTTTACAAAGAGGCAAGTTTCTAAAATAGAAACTGCTAGAAAGATCAGAGCTGATCTGAAGAAGATATTTACAACAAGATACAATATTGAGCATTAATACTAAAAATAAGAAAATATTATTCTAATAAAGTCGGCATGTAAACAATAATTAAATGACCTAGTCGGCCATACACTACAATGAACAAATATTAAATGCACCAGTCGGCTGCAAATAATACAAAATACATAGGAAAACACATCAACCCAGATTTAGGTCCACACAAGATCCAATGCCACAAATCCGCACTTCTTGGAACTCAGCACGATCCCAATGACCCCCTCAAATCACGGATGCAATCTCCAATGTCTGCCCAATCCATAAACACAAGTCGGTGAACCCCAACAACCAGTCGGTGAACAAGCACACCGAGAGCCAGACCACTCGGTGAAAGATACAACCGAGCAGAATTCCACCGAACAAACACCACCGAGTAATATGCTACCGAGCAAGACACCACCGAGCTGCACACATCGAGCAACTACCACCGAGCAGTGTACCCCGAGTAGAATATCACCGAAAACAGCAACACCGAGCACCACTGAGTCCAGTCACCGAGTCCAATAGTGAAGCAATACATCTTCCAACTGAGAACTGCCACCAAAGTGACCGAGCACCTTAGGTCTCCAACCAAGTTAAACTACTAAAACAAAATCAAACCAAAACATGTTTTTGGTGACACAGGATTGCCAACTACCGCAGGATGCTCCTGCATCAATGCCTGATTCAGAATCTGCACCAACTCCTCCACAAAAGAAACAAAAAAGAGATGTGCCTGTGCCTTTGGTACAATATGAGGAATCAAAAGGACAAGGAGATACTGATGAGTAGTTAGTGCACTTAAGGCACTAAGAGATTATGAAGAAGTTGACAAACCCCAGTCCCCTCCACACACATATCGAGATGAAATTCATGGTTATGAGGCTTAGCTCCCCAAAGATACACAACCCATAGATTGTATTGATGAAAGATAGATTATTTCTCTAAGGTTTATGGAGGATGAAAATTTCATTAACTCTCAAGAGTTCAAAGATTTTTGGCTTAAGATGAAAATGAAGGAGTTTGATGAGAGGAAACATGTCAACCTTATGGGTGTAGAAGAAGCAAAGGATGAGGAAGTCATAACTCAAACTTTTAGAGAGATGGAATTTGATGAGATTAACATTACTCCTGCAGAGGCCAAAGAAATGGTTTTGAAAAGTGATATGTTGGTTGTTCCTGGATTGACATTGATGCAAGTGTTCTTACTTGATCAAATAAGAAAACAAGAGGACCCCATGTTGGTAACTGAGTTTAACTTTGATGAAGGGGTGAGTGGAACAGGGTATGACCCAAAAACTGAAGTGCTTGCATCATGGTTTAGTTGTAAGGGTCCTCATAAACCAAAATTGTTAGACATGGCGGTAGGAAAGGGTGGTACTGCTATACTGGAAACCATGAAGAACACTTCTCCATTAGTAGTAGCTACATCACTTATGCATCAGGCTATGTTTACCCATGACCAAGTGAAACACATGGAGTAGCGTGTTGGTGAACTGGAGATGAGGGAAGTTGAATTAAATTCTGTGATAAACAAAATGTATATGGAAAATGCTTCTATGAAAGAGAGGTTATAGAAGTTTAAGGAAAATCAAAACAAGGCCATTGGCTTACATAAGAGTGCCCCATCAAAATCTATTGACAGTACCAAAGCTACCGAGGAGTGGAATGAAGAGAAGAACAAATATGAGAATGAGATTAAAAGGTTAAAAGATGCCAGCGAAAAACTCTCACAAGAAATGTCTCAAAGGATCCTCAAAACATTTGAACAAATATTGCTCCACAGGACAAAGTTGGTCATAGGCAAATGTGAGGAGGTGTATAAGGGGTATAGTACTTTCTTGGAAATCCAGAGAATGTTTCATGAAGACAAGCCAAAGCTTGAAAAGTTAGTGGAGCAATGACAACCTCGTCATATTACCCTTTCCACTTTATTCAAAGTAACTCAAGGAGATCCAAATGCTCCTCACAAAATTGGAGAGACAATAAAAATGATAGCTTCAATTTTTGAAGAATTGAGGCATGTAACTGGTGAAGAACAGAAGATTACAAACAAAATCTTTGCTTTCCATACTATCAAACATTGGACAATCCCGGAGCTAATCAACAAAGATGGCCAAATGATAGGGTTTGATGATTGGAAATTTGAATACAAACAAATGGTGCCAAAGATCATGGCACACATGATAGAAGAGAAGAATGCCAATATTCAAAGATTTAACATGTTCTAAGACAAGATTATCACACTGGATTCTGTCTTCGCAATTTTTTTGGTAGAAGTAAGGATGACAACAGGAAAAAGATGGAAGGATCGTATGATCAATATGCCTATTATTTTGAGCTTCAAATGGCCATGACATATTGAGGTGATCAAATGGGAGGAAGAGTACTTGTGTACACCGAAAAGAAATCCAGAAACACCAAAAGTCGAAGATGAAATCCGGGATGAATGAAGGTTTCACATACTGTGTGATCACCCACTTCCAAAATTAAAACATGTTTATAATCATTTGTGTTGTGTTATCATGTTGTAAAAAAAAACTGTTAAAACTGTCTTTTTGTTTATTTAAGTAATGTTTATAATCATTTGTGTTATGTGTTATCATGTTGCAAAAACAAACTGTTAAACTGTCTTTTTGTTTATTTAAGTAATTTTGGCTATGAAAAGGCACTATATGAAATGACCTGAAGCTTGTCGCTTCTCTTTTGCTATAAAGAAGAAACCAAGGCCATGAGATACTGTGAATTAGAAGATAGAGTATAGCGAAAGGATAGATACAAAAAACAGTTGATATCATTTTGTACTTCTCGTGGAGGCTTTAAAGATAATAGAAGATTTCAGCTCATTCTACTCTCAATTACTTGTTTGTGATAATTGAAGATTATATGTACTTCTCGTGGAGGATTTAAAGATAATAGAAGATTCCAGTTCATTCTGCTCTCAATTACTTGATTGTGATAATTGAAGATTATATTACATAGTTGTGTTTACATTGTTCAAAGAAAATGAATGCAATCGATTTCATTTCACTCTATGCCTAATGGAGACATGTAATTATATACCATATTATTATGTTTAGGTAGAAAAATATAATTGAAACTTGGGAAGCATATATTGTGTAGCCTTTCTTGATACAAAGTAATGGAAATGGTGTTATAATTGTTCTGTTTGGACTGATAGTTTCAAGCCATTCCCTGATGAGAAAATGCAAAATGCTCCAAGAAGAAGGATGTGTCATAGGTTGGCATTAGTTTACGTAAGCCAATCATGAGGGTTAGAGAATTTGCATTCAAGGTCTTTATGATTAACCCCTAAATCTTTTTAGTTCTGCCAGGTCAACAAGTATTTTGTCTTTCCCTTGGCTATTGGGTCTTTCCCTTGGCTCTTTTGTCTTTATGATTAACCAGCGGGGTGCAACGTGGGAAGATGTTGGAAACCAAAGGCACAGTGTGGGCCTCGCTTTTCCGCACGGTATTTTCAAAGGGCGTGAAGATAGGCGCAGATATGGGGTTTGCCGTTGAATCTCTTGAGTGTCTAACTAGGTTTGCTACAACCAAGAATTCAACTATTTTGAAATCTTTTGCAGGATTTGTTTAGTACATGCATCAGGATTGAATGACACGTTACTGCCATTATTTGCAACTTGAAAGTCCAGAGGTTAAAGCTTGAGGAAGAAAGGGTTAATACCCCCATGGGGTTATCTGTTTGCATTCAAGAAGTATTTCTTGTAGCCTTGAAGCTGTCAAGTTGTGCTGTTAGTATGAAGATGTCTAGAGAAGGAGGAGTGTGGTTGCAGTTGGTCTTGTTGCAAGAGATATATAAAGACCAAAGCCATGAGAAGGAGGATGGATCACTTTGCAGTTACAGAGGTGTTAAGCTGTCTCACGACAGTTACATAGATGTTAAGATGATCAAGTGCAAGGGTAGGCTGTTCCTACAGCTTGCAAATAACTCCAATCTCTGTGGCTGCCCCTTAATCTGCCCTTCAAGGGCAGATTAAAAAGAAAGGTCTGGCTGTGAGACCCAAAGATGGGGGTTCAGAGGCCTGCTGCACCCCTTGAGGATCTTATCCTAGGCTCTTCCTCAAGAGGCATGAGAATGCAAATCTTGCATTTTTGGCTCCTCTGTGATGCTGACTGTCCAAGTGCGATAGTGGCAAGGCTCACAGGTTTCGTGGGTTCACCGAGTTGTTTTGACTTGGGGACCACAAGCAAGCCAACCCAACAATTGCACTAGAAGACAAGACAACTGTATTGTTTTGTTTTCATAAGCATAGGTTTTTCATTTTTGTGCAAAAAATATTGTAACCATCATGGAGTTCTCTGTTGAATATACTTTGATTCATATGAATTTAATAAACTAAGGGTTTTGAATTCCTCTTTGCAAGTTTTGATTGCAATGTGTATTGTTTGTTTAATAGCTCTCTTTCAAGAATGAAGTTAAATGCTTTGTATAAACAATAGTGGTTGAAGTACGTGATGTGGATGTCTAAGTAGAGTTTCATGTCGGTATGAGAGGGATATGTTAATTTCAGGAATTAGCATGCTGAAATACTAATGATTCTTGCCTCGAATGTTTATGAGGATTCTTTACAGGATAATGTTTGACTCCTTAGCCTGGATTAGGCACTGATCTATGTATGGCCGCCTATATTCTCAATAACAACCAAAACATCCCAGATAATTTTACTTTCAGTTGTGTAATTATTTGTAATGAAGTCTTGACTTTTACAATAAATTAATCATGCAATGGAGGGCTAGACAAACTCACATCTACCTTTAACAATTTAAAACCAACAATCAACTTGTAATGGGCATTGCCCTTATTTTAAATACATTGAGGGCATTGCCCTGATTTTATATACATGCAAATATAAAGTCTCATTCAAGTTCATAGAGGGCATTGCCCTAATTTTAAATACATTCAAATATAAAGTTTATAGAGTACACCATTAACATTTGTGTAGTGGCATCAATAGTGTCGAGAAACGCAAGTTGTGGGCAAGCTATCCATCTTCCACGGTGCCTAGCTGTTCAATAGATGACCTTCTAGCACCTTTAGATTTGCTTTCGAAACCCCATTGACATCATCAATGACATATGACTTTTCCTCAACCCATGTACCTACACATTTGGATCGCCATGTGAGACCCAAATTTGTATTAAATTTCATTTAGAACATATTTGATCTTTTCTCCAACATCATTCACTACAAAATATCAATGGCCGGTGAAAGAAACTTACACTAAGAAGTAGGCACGAAGTAGGTAGTAACAAATTAGTTGAGTTATCCTGAACATTCACCATGCAGACTATTCATTGCACCTAATGCCAAGAAGTATAAAACCAATATTAGATTTGATAAAAAATTATTTCTAAACAATGTAACATATGGGAATACATAAGGAAGATGGAAGTAGAATATTTTGAAAATACACCTTGTTCAAATTTTTAACAAAATCTGAAAAAAAATTGTTATCTCTTTCTTGTAATTTGTACGTATCGTTACTAGCATTGTAAGATAAGTTGGTTGTGTCTATGACAGATTCAAGTTCTACAAAAGCATGATCTGTCAAATCATACTTGTACAGGCATTGCTCCTTTATTCTATTGTACCAACATAATTGAATCTTGATTCCTTCTAGCCTATCCAAAAGGTCGATGTCATTATGGTAATCAAACACCCTATTACCATCCTTCCTTCGTATTCTTTGAACCCTTCCAATATACCAGGTTCCACAAGAAACACCTTGTCTTGTACTTCGACAAAGACCCTTTCTTTTAGTACGTTCAGTGGGAGGTATTGAATTGCTCTCAAACAACACACCGCAATCTGATCCAATACCAAAGCTAATTGAAACACCCTTTTGTGGGGCCTTCTCATCTCACCTAAAGTAGACCCCATTCCCCACTTTAGTCAACCTATCTTTGGACAACGTCGGATTTTCATTCAATTGATGAATAAAACAAGCTTTGAACATATCCTTACCATCAAGGTCTACCACTGGTTTTATAGTTTTCTTTATATTTTTATCAATGGAATCTAAAATTTCATCCAACTCATGCCTCCACTGTAATGAGCCTGCCTGGCTCAATCCTCAATTCATGCTTTGAAATTCTGAATTCTTGAAGTTTGTGTTATAATTCTGCAATGTTTTGGTATTCGCATTATATATAATTTGGAAATACATTACAATGCCAAGGAAATTGAGATGGCTCAACACACTTCAATATTTCATTATAAAAATTACCATACATGATCACTGTAACAAATAATTAAAAATGTTCACCACCAGCTTATTACATTTGTTCATCACTTTAAATAGCTACATTGCCTGGAATTCATACATGCAAGCAATTACTAAAAGAATCTGAAATTAAATTAAACCTGGAAGCGATGCGCTAATACCATGGAGTATCTCCAAATTGATACACAACCAATGATGGAGGAAGCTACAAGGTAACAATGGTGGATGTTGGGATATTAATGACACTTTACTTAAGTGTCTCCAAATACACTAGCCGCGGAACCACACCAAACCACGACCTGTAGTTCTGATGCTGTCAAGATTCTAGCTGCGGCGACCTTCAACAACAAACGTAGGCTTCCTTGAGGCCACAAACCCTAACACCAGACCCTATCCACCCAATGCATCCGCCTTAGAAGGAATCACACTGACTTCCTCTTACAAATCGAGCTCTATTTAAAACACAATATGATCTTTGAGATGAGACCATCACAGGCACAATTCACTAGCCCAGATTTGCTGATTCAAAGTGCAATGGCATTTGTAAGAATCCACATTCTTCAGATCAAAAAGAGACTGAAACCCTTGGTTCCATACTTCACACCAAATCACCGAATAGAAAATAACAATAGCCAAGAGATATCGAATTCTGCAAATGATGGCTATTTATTACTTTTTTCAATCCATCGAATTGTAGCTTCTCCATTACACTTCACATAACTTAAACAATTACTTTTTGAATGCCAAGTGTAAAGTTTGAATAATAATATTTAATCGTTATCCCTCCTTATATTGGCGCCAAAGTGAACTTCTCCAAATTATCCCTCCTTATATTGGCGCCAAAGTGAACATTTAATAACTTGGCAATTAGTAATAAGCTCTTTTAATTATTAATTAAGTATAACTTAATTAATAATAATCAATTAACAAATAGCTTATTAAATCTCTTGGATGAATAACTCGCAATGCAGTTACTCACTGCCTGAGCCTGACGCCATAATGCCCTGCCAATTGCCACAAATAGACACTACCAAAAATAAACTTACTATAAATATTAAGTGCCTCAAATTGAAAACTTGTTGATGTGAGTTTTGTACCACTACATAACATATAGGACTAAACACTTGATACAGGGTATCAAACACTCAACCCTCTCTTGAAAAGCATATACTCACGAAGGACGTGAGGAAACACTCCAAGGTTCTTTACACCTGTGGATCCTAACTCAGTTACAATGATGTGATTTGCTGGTAATCACGTCGGCGGGCTTACTTTGTTCCTTCGAAGATATTGAACTCTGGCTATGATGACGATGGATTTTAGCTTTTCAATGTATATTCCCTTTGTTTCTCCTCCTTAATTTATGTCACTTCCAGCTTCACTCCTCAAACTCTCACTACTAAGCTACTCACTGCCTTACCACTACTCCTAGGGATGAAGAAGTTAACAAATGGACGGGGATCGAACCTAATGAAAGCTTACCAGCGGTGCTACTCCCATAGATGCAAAGATTCGAAGGAAACAAGACTAGAGTACCACACAAGGCTT
>MU225457.1:2642105-2652161 GCA_018584345.1 Thuja plicata | reverse complement strand
AAGCCTTGTGTGGTACTCTAGTCTTGTTTCCTTCGAATCTTTGCATCTATGGGAGTAGCACCGCTGGTAAGCTTTCATTAGGTTCGATCCCCGTCCATTTGTTAACTTCTTCATCCCTAGGAGTAGTGGTAAGGCAGTGAGTAGCTTAGTAGTGAGAGTTTGAGGAGTGAAGCTGGAAGTGACATAAATTAAGGAGGAGAAACAAAGGGAATATACATTGAAAAGCTAAAATCCATCGTCATCATAGCCAGAGTTCAATATCTTCGAAGGAACAAAGTAAGCCCGCCGACGTGATTACCAGCAAATCACATCATTGTAACTGAGTTAGGATCCACAGGTGTAAAGAACCTTGGAGTGTTTCCTCACGTCCTTCGTGAGTATATGCTTTTCAAGAGAGGGTTGAGTGTTTGATACCCTGTATCAAGTGTTTAGTCCTATATGTTATGTAGTGGTACAAAACTCACATCAACAAAACTCTACAAATGTTTCCACACTCCGTTGGTACCATTGCTCTAACGCCCTGCTAAAAGTAGAAACCATGATGATCCCAAAATAAACACTTACTATAAATAGTAAGTCTGTCAATCTAACTCAAACGAAGAGCAACCCCGACATCACAGACCTGCAAAGTGGAAACTGACCACTGACACTGCCACACGACCCCCTCTATCATCCTAATTAGCCTACGATGGTCCAAAAATAGGCAAATCTCCCAAACTCCATTGCGCATAAAAACGGGGACATTACATCCACTCACTTTCCATTATTTGCAATTCACCATGATTGTGTACCACTGAAGACAAATTGGAATATAGAGGTGGAATGAGTTGGTGGAGAGTCATCAACTACTTCATCCTCACCTTGGAATGTTGGATAATTTTGGTCCTCTGTCCATTGTTTAACTCACCAAGGAGATTGGGTGGGATTCTCTGGTCGCATGCAAAGTGTTGATAAAATGTCTTGTGCATCCTTCAATCCTATCTTGAGGGCGTTGTTTTTATGTGCTTGTTTAACTATGGGCAATGACTCAAATCATTTTTGCCCTCCCAACCATAGATGATAAACAATTATTGTCCCCCCCAAGCATTGCTTCGTCTCAATAATGCAGATGGTATATGATTTTTCATTTTGTTGCCAAGAATGAAAGATTTACTCTTCCTTTATATCTATTGGTGGTGCCCTTCACCAAGGGTCACCACTCTTCCAAGATGGCCCAATATAATTATATTAATTAATATAATTAATATATAATTATAACTCATATAATTAATATATAATTATATATCATATAATACATTATCAATATAATTATATTATCACAATAATAATATAATAATTATATTATCAATATAATCATTATGCTATCAATAATTATCAATATAATTATTATTTCACAATAATTATATTATCACAACCTTTATGTTATCTATGTTGGCCTGAAGGAATCCGACCATGGCTACAATAACATTAACACTCCCTCTTAGCTAGGGAGGAATCCTTCTCAATATCTGAGTTATGTAGTAATATCCACCATGGCTACTCCTAGAGGGTTGGTCCATCATGGCCACTCCCATGAATGGAAATGCAAATGAACACAAGTGCTCATCACAGAATCACTCAACGTGATGTCGTTATCTCATCATGACGTTCACCATGGCTATTCCCAGAGGGTGGATCAACACAAGTGCTGAGTCATGGAGTTTCTCACATGACCTCCACCATGGCTACTCCCAGAGGGTGGGTCCATTATGGCTACTCCCAGAGGGTGGGTCCATTATGGCTACTCCCATGAATGAAAATGCAAATGAGCACAAGTGCCCATCACGGAATCACTCAACGTGATGTCGTCATCTCATCATGACGTTCACCATGGCTACTCCCAGAGGGTGAATAAACACAAGTGCTAAGTCATGGATTCTCTCACATGACATCTACCATGGCTAATCCCAGAGGGTGGATCCACCATGGCTATTCCTAGAGGGTGGAACAAGGGCTTTCACCTCAAATTTCTCCTTCTTAGAGAAAAATGAATTACAAGGGATTGCACCTCAAACTTCTCCCTCACAAAGAAGAATTCATTAACAGGGGCTTGCACCTCAAACTTCTCCCTCACAGAGAAGAATGCATTAAAGTACATCTCAAGAAATCACTGATGCTGAGACTCCCTCTCAGCAAGGGCTTCATTCTCCACAAATCTAAGCTTGTCTCGAAAATGCACAAACTTTACTCTGGCAAGGGGCTTGGTGAGAATATCGGCCATTTGATCATCAGTGTTAATGTACCTCAACTAAATAGCATTCCTTTGCACCATATCTCTAATATAGTTATATTTGATCTCCACATGCTTTGACCTGTCATGAAATACAAGGTTGGAGTCCGCATCACACTTGGTGAATCCCGTGCTCACCAAGTATCCATCTACTCAGGAATATCCCAACCTAGGCGTCAGCATAAAGGCCTTCCAGCTTACACACATGGAACTCCATCCCATGAATCATAATCCTGTCCTTTGACTGCTACAATTTCCCGATCACTAGAGAAACCATCTCGACTTGGTCTACTCCCTCTGAACCAATATGACCAAGATCCTTGAAGTCAACTGAAGTGGATCCTCTAGTTGCTCCCTCAGTCACGGAAGCATACCTTGCTCACATGGTCTCAATCATGGAAGATATCTTGCTCCAAGAGACTCTCATCATCTAACATGATCCACATACAACTGAAAGTGCTAGATCCAAGACCACTTTGGACCTACTGTCATAAGATCGAGCCCTAGACCAGACAGAAATATGATCATCCTAAGATTAGAACAAAATCCCCTCGCAGTCTGCTCCCTCTCACTGGCACTATCCATACCATCTGTATGGCTTGCATAGTTAGCTAACATATCGAGAACAACACATGAATTAGACTGCCATTTTACTGCTTGGTCCACTCTTTGGTAGTTGTGGAGATCCATTAGAACCTCAATCTACTTGTGATGACTCCTCAGTTGACCTTTCTTCATCACAAATTGCAAACATTGCTTCATAGATTATTCCTCCTATTGCTTCTACATAAATCATGGCTTCTCCATGTGTCTGATGATTCTCTTCAACAAATTCTTACACATTTATAGGATCTACCTCATTAGGTTACATTCTTACATGACATCTCACATCTATTCGTAGAATCTCACTTTTGGGATCTTGATAACATTACCGAGAACATCATTCTCCTCGATGATGGCTCTTTTGTAACTTCATCACCTTCTCTGGATTTAATGAGTATACATAAGTTTAGCTTCATCACCTCTTTTGGATTATAACTCCTCTATATCTCTCTTGTTCTCTTTCTCATGTTGACATGATTACATAATGGCACGTCCTGTAGTTGTACTTAAGTTCACTGATAAAATCCAATCACATTTCAATATTAGCATGGGGATACGAAGTTGAGCATTTCCAAAATTCTTCATCTTGCCTCCATTCTACTTTTGAAGTGGGAATTCAACAAATATTCATAGGGGGTTCTTTCTTCTGAAAGTGATATCCATTTGTTCAATGCAGTGGGACCTACTTCAGCATTTGTTTTGAGACTATTTGCTTTAGCCTTTACCTAGTTGCCGGAACCTATCACAATTCTCCTAAATTATGCTTAAGGGAGGATGATGGTGTAATTGATAATTTATTACACCTTTGAGAGGATTAAGCTAGGATGATGTCTAATTAATACTTTATTATATCTTAGGGAATTAGCTTATTTAGGCAGATTATTTATTTATATCCTAGATAAATATCTTCATATATTTTACACTTTGTTTCATTAGTTCTAATTTTCACAAGATTGTTCTGGGGGAATATCTCTATTTCTGAAGACTGAATTGTCATTCTTGTCCTCTACTATATAAAATGGAATGAAGTTGCATTTTATGGAGGTATATTAAACTCATTTTGTACACAGTTTGGTGAGATTCTGCTATGTTCATAATTTTGTAAGTCTTTAAATTTTCCCCAATTAGTTTTAACATGAATTCATTTTGTTCCGTGGATTTACTTCACTACCTCACAATGAGATACATTGTATTAAATTAAGATCAGGCTACTGATGCTAACATATCTTGTGATGCAGCTTTGATTTCTTCAAAGGTTTAGTGAGGAAAAAACTTGCAGACTGACCAACTAGATTCAACACGAGATTTAATCCATATTACCAGGTTGTCTATAAAATATGTAATTTTGATGAATCGGTCTCAAAAATTCTAGCTCTACTATGCAGAGATTACGGTACTAATTGGTTGCTTTTGAGGGGTTATTGTGCAGGTTATGCTCTCAAGGTAGACAAGGAGAAGACAGAGAATCAACCCAGCTGATAGATAGGTTAGATTCTATGCAATATTCATTAACCTAGCTGATAGATATGTGAGATTCTTCGCAATGTTCATTATCAAGTTCTCATTCCAACCATAGCTATATAGTAAATAGATACTAAAGAGAAATGCTATTCCTCAGGTCTTTTATGTGTATGAATTTTCAATTTAGAGGTTGGAAATGTTTAGATGTTTAAAATCTGTTATCTTTACCATTAAGGCAAGTTGGAGAATGACACAAAAATGACATTTCTATCTGTTTCCTTTCACTCGATTTAGTGCTTTGATCTATCATTTATTTATTTTTTACTCATTATTAAGTCACCGATTTGCATTTGAGAAAAACGCACAAGTTATGAATACGGTTATATCTCATGGATGCATTTGGCCATTGATGGAATGCTTGGTCCTTGAGTACATGCATTTTAAAAAGTATTTCATAGTGCCAAAATTGGATCTATTTATGTCTCCAATGAATCACAAAGCATGTTCTTCCTAACAATTATTGTTGACTCCATTCTTGGGAAAGCCAACAATCATCAAATGTAACGGTTGTGAAAGTTTCAATATGTGACATGGACTTTGTTTAATTACAATTTGGTATGAAACCTTCACAGTTTTAGCTTCGATGTCAATTGCTTTTTCTTCTGTGCTGAAAATAAAAAGCTGTCTTTGATTGCTGTTTTCTAATTTTTTTTGGTTCACCAAATTAATTACTGTTTGTGCAGAACTGCAGACATGAAGTCCATTTGTAAGTATTTCTCAGTTTAGTCATTGGCAAATAACCAATAACATTAACATGAAAACAGAGACATGCTTGCTATTGTATACATGAATTGACAACTTCATTGGATGTCTAACCTAGATTATCTAGTGTCAGCACTCAAAATCTTTGCATTTTACCACAGGAGCACGTTCAGTTTGACATCCCAGAGGTGCGAAATCTCTGAAATTTATACACCCTTTTTTTGTTTGAGTTTGAAGGCTTTCCATCCATTGAATTTTTAATTTGTTATCAATATCTTCAGTAACACACGACTCATCATTAGGATGAGACATATATTGGAATCACAGACTACGTCTCCTTCTATAGACAATTCTAATAATTTACCAGATGACATTTTCAGGCTCACCTTGGATAAACTAATAAATCCAAAATTAGCTATAACAGTTTTATTTATTTTCAAATTCAATAGTGTATTCTATCATACAAAATCGCATTGTGAAACATACTAAAAAATAGGTGGAATGGCATTACACCCTAAAAGGAGAAGACATCAAATTAATTGAGAATACAAAATATATTTTTTGTGACCGGCTAATTTGTTGATGATGGGCTTTCAACAGTGGCACAAATACAATATATCGACTCTATTTAGATTATGTGCATATTTTTTTGCCTGTCTTTAGTGATCTGTGAAATGGTGATTCTCTAAGGTAATGACTTTGTCATCCTCAATGCAGATCAAGTCCTTTGTTTTGGACAAGTTTGTTGTTAGAGTTGATGCTTTAGTCCCTCCCCTAATGAATTTATGAAGCATGCTTTATTTTTCTTATTCGAATGTACCTGTTGGTTTGCTTTTTGTAAAGGACTCCTCGTGAATTCGAAATGAATTTGATGGAGAGATTGTTCGTAGAGAGTTAGAGTGACTTGGAGGCCCACAAGAAAGTGAACAATCTCATACTCCACTCTCTAGGAGGTCCACTTAGTGGACAATACATCCCAATAGCTATAGCCCACTTGTTTTTGGGACAGATTTTGGATTTGCTTTGTCTTTTGTGTCTAGGATAATGGAGTCAATCATTTGGATGAGTTTTAGAAGTACAAGACATGGCTTATGGTTATGGATTGTTTTCCTAGATTGAAAAATGGATGCTCTTGCATGTTGAGAAGCTCACATATTTCTGGTTTTACTGTGTTTGATTGTGGGGTTGAAGGATATTGAGAAAGTGTTTTGTATGGGGATTGGTGAAGGAGATCTAAAGTACATAGCTAGACTACTTTGTTGGTGTTGTAAGGACACATTCTATATTTTTCTTTTAGACTAAGTGGGATAGAAGATAACGAGCCATGAATTTTACAGGAATGTAGCTGGTAGTTTGGTATGTTTTGCACTAGGCTGAATATTGTCCAAGTAGTGGGATTCTTAAGGAGGTATGTGTGTCCATGTTGGACAAGGAATATTAGACTATAGTATAATTGTCTTAAAGTTTTTTTTTGACATGTTGGTTTGATTTGCCCTTAGGGAGGAAAGACCTTGAGAAAGATAATGGACATACATGGATTTATGGATTTTGAAGGCAAGAGACGTGGATACTAGAAAGTCCACATGTGGATGTGGTTTCTAGTTACCTTTTTTTGTGGCATGGTTGGCTGGATGAGTGATAGATGAGTTTTCATTACTCTTTTGATTACACTTTCAAATTGAGCATATATGGTAGTTACTTAGGTGCATTAGGAGAAAATTTGGTTTTTAGGAGCATGTTTTGATATTGAGTTAGAAAAATTATTCAATGTGGTAGTCAAAGTGTTATTATTGTGGCAAAGAACAATACTTTTCATGTACAATTGAAACGCATTAAAGTGTAGTTCTAGACATTGTAGCTGCTTTGGTGGAGCTTGTTGTTGTCGGGATAATATGTAATTATGTTTCGGTTGGAATTAGTTAGTGACCGGAGGCTAAGGAGTTGGCGCACGGTTGCCAACCGTCGCGTCCCTTCGGTTCGCGTCCCTTCGGTCCTTTATATACTTGTATTACCTTCGGGTAAAGCATCATCGATGCGGAGACAATGTTGTAATCACTTGACTTGAATAAATAAGAATGCTTGTCATTTACTTTATATATATTTCATGTTCCGTGTATACTACAAGTAGATCAGGTTACCCCAATGGGTAAACATTTGGCGCCGTTGCCTAGACGAACTTGGAACTGGATGGCGTACGGAGACAATGGGATTATCCGTTGATGAAATAAACCCCGAGGCAGACAATGCACGTACAGAACTGTACGAAGGGGAGGATAACCAAACAAGGGAATTCAGAATTCTATTGCAGGCAGCGATAGAAACGTACATTCGTCGGGAAGCATACGAAGTGGAAGTCCCACAGAGTGCCGTGTGGTCTACCATCGAGGCCAACCCTGCAACCAACCGTCTGCTAAACCATCTTCTACGGCTGTTGGTAGAAGTCTCATTGGCACAACGTGCTCGTGTGGAGGAAAGTGCTCGGGAGGAACGACGACAAGCCATCCTCCGAGAGTATCATGAACGGGAGCGTACACGGCTCGAAGAGGAACGCGATGGCAAACGTCGTCGGGAGTAGGAGTATTTAATGGTGATCGAAGGGAGAAGGGACACGGGAAAAAAAAAAAAGAATGACAAGGTCATTCATCTGAATATTGTAATAGAATTATGAATGAATAAAAAGTGTCCATTTATTTTGCAAAAGTTTGTGTTGATATTGGAGTAAAGAAAGCCTTTATGCCCAATCAATTAAATAAAAATAGAAATTTAAAAAGGGATCTTGAAGGAGAACAAGCTCTCCGAAAGACAGTCCTCGTCAAACAACAAGCCGAGCGAAGGGAAAGGTTCAGGAAACATGCCGAAAGACTGCCGGAGGGGGCAAGTGAAGGCAACGGTCGAGAAGAACCTAACCAGGACGGTAGCAGTGACGACGAGGAGCTCTTAGAGGAAACAACAAACTTGTTTGAGACCCTGACATTAACTCCAAGAATGGAAGCCAGAAGGAAGGCTGAGGAGGAAGCCGAACGGAGGGAGTACGAGTGCGGAGTTGCCGCCGAAAGTGTTGAAGTGACGGAAAGGCACAAGGATCACATCACTCCTAGTGGTTCGGAAACATCCATGAACCCAAGAAATACATCCGGAGGACCGACGCCGACAAGACTAGTCTAGCCTGTGGCACAGCCGATACAACAAACACCTCCGACCCAACCAGCGCCGCAGTTGGTACAGACAAACCGCCCACCACCAAAGAGCAATATGGCCGGTAAGAAAGAGAAGTTACCAAAATTTCATGGTGATGGAAAGGAAGACCCCGTACGACATTGTCGTACGTGCAAGACGATTTGGTCGGCAAATGGAGTCGCCGACCAGGACGAGTGGATGACACAATTCCCAGCAACCCTCCGAGGGGTAGCGATTGACTGGTACTCCGACCTTGATAAAACAGGAGCACCGCGTGGGATGAGCTACAAAAAGCATTTGAAAAAGAATTTAGGCTACTCTGAGACGACAACGAAATTGTCTCGGAAATATACGGGACTAAACAAGGAAAGGAGACCGTACGAACTTATGGGCGATGGTTAAAAGAACTTGTCGGCAAAATGGAAAGCTAGCCAGCCGACGGCCTAAAGAAAAGATGGTTCGTAGAGGGACTACAGTCGCACCTCCGGAGGAAGATGAAAATAGTTCCTCCTACCTCTTATGATGACGCATATAACAGGGCAATGGACCTGGAGAGTGAGCAGAAAACGTCAAAGAAAAAGAAGAAACACCAGTCTTCTTCCTCCGAGGAGGACGAGGACAACACTTCAGAAGAGGAGATGGACAGTGACAGCGCGACAAAGAAGAAAGTCACGGCACTCCAAAAAGACATGGAGCGAATGATGAAGGAATTCAAATCTATGAAGGGAAACACAGGACGAAGTGACGAAGGGGAACTATGGTGTACGAAGTGCAAGGAGAAGGGGCACACGAAGGGCTCATCTCCGAGGAAATCATTTTGTGATATCTGCCAAGTCATGGGCCATTCCATTAAGGAATGCCCATATAACATGAAGGCAAGGGGCCCACAAGTACTCTTTACACAAGGACAACTGACCACCTCCGAGACAACCAACACAACGCAGCAGAACAACACTGCATCATCCAGCGGATACCGAAATAACCGACGTGGAGGAAGAGGAAATAGCGATAATACCAACAGGAGCCGGATACAATATGACCCAAAGGGAAGGCCAATGATTCAGTGCCGGGCGTGCAACCAGTGGAGTCATTTT
Source organism: Thuja plicata (assembly GCA_018584345.1). Taxonomy (NCBI): domain Eukaryota; kingdom Viridiplantae; phylum Streptophyta; class Pinopsida; order Cupressales; family Cupressaceae; genus Thuja; species Thuja plicata. The sequence continues at coordinate 2,642,795 of MU225457.1, read as the reverse complement.
GCCCGAGACTGCGACAAAGGCGAGACATTCTAGAAGTTGTGCTGGTGGTGCGGCCCCGGAGACCATGAAGATGCGACTTGTCCGACGAAACCCAGAGTGAACTACTTGACCGTCGACGAAGAAAAGGTTCTGGGAATTACCCGGAGCCAAACAAAAGAGGCTCGGTACCCCGATCATGGCACGGAGAAACAACGATTACAAAAGGCTCGAGAGGACATTGGAAAAGCCATGAAGGATGCAGGTGACCACGCCAGCCCCTCTGGACGGACAGATGTCGAAGACAATATAATTGGGCAAATGTTGCAAATAGAGATACCAATTAAACTCCAGGATCTCCTACAGACTCTGCCCCAGTTGAGGACAACCGTATTGAATACCTTCTCCCTACGTCCTGAGGTCACCGTACAAACGGAGACTGCCGAGACAGTACAACCAAACATTCATGGAGGATCAGCAACGGATCCTATGTTACTATCAGTAAATAACGGGCGACACCCAGCAGTCGTAGAAATGGGTATCCTTGGGGTGATATTGACAGACACCATAGTAGATGGCGGGTCCAGAGTGAATGTCCTCCCGGAGGAGACATGGAAGAAACTTGGTAAACCCACTCTATGGCCCCCTACATTCAACTTACTGGGTGCCGACCAAAACGGGATCAAACCCTTAGGGACCCTCATGGCTCAGCAG
>MU225457.1:2620321-2641054 GCA_018584345.1 Thuja plicata | reverse complement strand
GCCTACAATCGAATGCCCTTTGGCCTGTGTAACGCACCCGCAACATTCCAAAGGATCATCCTCCACATCTTCGACAAGATGTCTGTGGGGAACTTTCGAGCTTTCTTAGACGACTGGTCCATCTTCAACGGAAAGGATACACATATGGTAGCACTCGGGGAATGCATGGAAAGATGCCGCCAAGCAAGGTTGGCACTCAACCCGAAAAAGTGTAGATTCATGGTTCCACAAGGGAAACTTCTGGGCCATATCGTGTGTAAAACAGGGTTAAAAACTGATCCGGACAAAGTCCGAGTGATAGTAGAGCTGGAGGCCCCTACAAACATAACAAGAGTAAAGTCCTTTTTAGGGCACATAGGCTACTACAGGCGATTTATTAAGAACTATGCACAAGTCTCGTGCCCTCTAGACAAGTTGACACGGAAGGGAGAGCCATACGTATGGGGTACAGAACAGGACACTGCTTTCGCGGAGTTGAAAACAAGGTTGCTCGGGGCACCAATCCTCGTGTACCCGAAGTGGGATAGGTAATTCCACATACACGTAGATGCTTCCAACTTTGCAATTGGTGCATCCCTTGCACAGGTTGGTGACCACGGTCTCGACCATCCGATCTATTTTGCCAGCAGACTACTGTCAAAGGCTGAGAAACATTACAACACCATCGAACGGGAGGCTCTCGGTATGGTATATGCAATACAGAAGTTTAGACATTACCTTCTCGCCACACCATTTACCTTCTATGTGGACCATCAAGCATTAATGTACCTGGTAAATAAGCTGATCATTCAGGGAAGAATAAGCAGATGGCTATTATTGTTTCAAGAATTCACGTTCACAATCACAGTGCGACCAGGAAAAAGCCATGTGATTGCGGACCATCTTTCCCGACTCAAATCTGGAGAACCACCCAAAGGGGTTAATGACGACTTTTCGGATGCACATCTTTTCCACATAGCCATTCTCCCAGCATGGTATATGAGCATTAGCGAATACCTCTCAACATCGTAGTTTCCGAGGGAGATGCCACCTGGTGAACGAAGGAAATTGGTGTTGAGGAGTAAAACATTTTCACTTATAAATAGATTACTGTATAAAATGGGACCAGATCAAGTACTCCGTAGGTGCGTTCTTGAGGAGGAAATCCAAAGTGTGCTACGGGAGGCGCACGAAGGTCCAGCAGGCGGACACATGGGACCCGACACAATAGCATGGAAGGTGTTGTTGGCAGGATTGTGGTGGCCCACACTACACAATGATGCCCAAGAGTGGGTGGTAGGATGTGACACTTGCCAAAGGGTCGGAAAGCCATTAAAACGGGACTTCATGCCATTACAACCTTCCCAAGCGCACGAACTCTTTGAACGGTGGGGACTCGACTTCATCGGACCTCTGAAGGTAAGTAGGGCCCGAAGGTGCCGGTACATAGTGGTAGCCACCGAATACATGACGAAGTGGGCAGAAGCACGGGCCTTGCCGGACAACTCAACCTTGAGCACGACCAAGTTCATCTATGAGCAAATCATAACACGATACGACATCCCGGTGCAGTTGACTAGTGACAGAGGAGGTCACTTTGTTAACCATGTCATTCGACTATTGACAACAGAGTTCAAGATTTTTCACTCTTTGTCTAGTCCGTATTACCCTCGGGCCAACGGGCAGGCAGAGGCCACCAACAAAATAATAGTCTCAGTAATTTACAAGTCCTGCGGAGTAGAGGAGGAAGATTGGGAAGAAAAGCTTCCCTCAGTGTTATGGGCGTACCGAACAACTTACAAAGTCACCACCGGACAGACACCCTTCCAGTTGATGTACGAGCAGGAGGCAGTTGTACCCGTAGAGTTCATGGTGCCAAGTTTGCGAATAGCGGTGGACAATAGGCTGGGAGATATGGAAGGTCTCCGAGAGTGATTGTATAACTTAAACAAACTAGACGAACGTCGCCTGATGGCACAGTGGGTAACGAAGGTGGCACAAGTGCGACGAAAGGCGTGGCACGACAAACATCTTAAACGCGTCCAGTTCACTCCCGGTCAACTGGTACTAAAATACAATGGAAAAAATGAAATCAAGCCAGGTAAGTTTAAAGTGAAGTGGCTGGGGCCGTACCGGGTGCGACAGGTTAGTGATAATGGGGCGATCAAACTGTGGACGCTCGACGGCAAGGAAGTCCCCGACACGATAAATGGGTCTAAACTGAAGCCCTACCACGAGCGGCGACCACAGAGCGCGGACCTAGCAAGTCAGTAGTAAAAAATTAAAAGAAAAAAAAAACATACATTACCGTACGACTTGTGGCCGCACGACCGTACGGCCGAAGACTTAAAAAATAAACCACCGTACGGCTTACGACATCGTATGGCTTCAACCCGTGCGGTTCTGACTTGAGAGGGGTGGCACCGTACGACACAACTCACCGCGCCCACCAGACGAAGACACTCGTCCACGAGATGAAGACACTCGTCTACAAGACGAAGACGAAGACACTGTTTAGTTGATGAAGACACTCGTCCAGGAGATGAAGACACTCGTCTACAAGACGAAGGCGAAGACACGGTTGAGTTGACGAAGACACTTGTGTTAAGGAACAAAGACAGTCAAGTGAACAAACGAAGACACTCCCGTGGGCGAATGAAGACACAAGCTTCCAAAGCCGCGCGACATGGGTATGGAAAAACAACTGTACGGGGGCCGCAAACACTTAAAGCCACAAGCTCGGGACCGTACGACTTTTAGATGGGTAGCGCACAAGTTACCTTAGACCGTACGGGCACAAATTGCACGAAGACTACAAGCGCCAAAGCACAACCACATTTAAAACGCCGTACGACGCACAAGAGAAGCCAGGCAAGCTATTGTCCGCCACACGAGCACAAGGAACAAGGGGAGATTGCTGTACGGGCCGACACCACGCATAAGGGACAAGAGCATCACATTATAAATGCTAGGCGACCCGTTCCAAGAAAGAAATAAGACTTCTCGTATGGTAGTCATCGAAGAGGTGCACAACCATTCGAAAACACAAGACGAACAAGGGCGGAAGGATTGCTCCAGCCAATAGGAACGCGTGAAGGCCATTGCTGGCCAGGCGAAACAACGAAGAGGAAGTAAGTGAAGGGTGGAGCCACAACAGTTAGGGTTTGAAAGTTAGTTATTTCTCTTGCATAAGGACAAAACAACAAATAGTTATGGACTCCGCCGGTAAAAGAACGTGGAAGAGAAGGCTGGAAGAGGACGCAGGTAGCAGTAATCCGAACATGGATAGAAACGCACATACATTACCTTTCGGTGTAAGGGTTGCAGGTGCAAGTACGGGGAAGAAGCTGAAAGTTAACAGGTCGGCTGCGGGATCTCAGAAAGACGCAGTTACACCACAAATGATTACCTTCGAGGGTTTAAATGGCCTAGAATGCCGGTGGTGGTGGATGGAGAGTGGAGACACTCTAGATAGTAGGCTGGTTAAAGATAACCTCACGAGGGCACAGGTACATTGGGTGATACAAATGCCGATTTTCTGCATCAAGGACTTTGAAGGCCCGTTGCAGGCAATGATCGAGTCTTTTGATGGTTTTTCTAAACAGAGTACTCTTTTGTATTTGAACCATGTGGTGACAGTTTCATTCACGGTTGCAGAGTTCCGGAGGGTTTTGGGCTGCCAGAGAGAGGGGTCTGGGTAGACCTGAAGCCACACAAAATGGCTGCAGAAAACAAGGATTTTTATATCAGGTTAGTTTGCCGCGATGATCTTACCCAGGCAGAAAAGGACTCCCTTCGGAAGTCCTCTCACCACCGAGGAATCAAGAAGACCTTCGTGAGGGAAGGTCACTGGAGGTGTTTAATGGATGTCATGAAGAGTCGGCTCACGGGTTCCAGCCGGGCTTCAGACATATCATTCCAGTAGGTTACCATTATGAATAATTTACTTGGAGGCAGGATGTATGACTTGGGGGCTGTCCTCGCTGAACGGATGTATGCCTTCATGACACTTCAACATAGGACGTTCTACATGCCCCATTACGCTATTGGCCTCCTGTTGAATGCAGTGGAGCGGCAGATTCCAGCCAATGTTCTAGCACAGGAAGTGAAGGTGGGGCCCCTGGCTCCTCGTGAGCCTCCCATTATGAGATGGCGACACTTAGACGCGCCTAGTGGACAGAAGATTGTAGCAGGCTCTAAACGAGCCCGACAGGTGAATACTAGCGGAACACATGGGGATACCGACAACAGTCGAGAGGAGACTTTTGAGGACAGTACGTTCGAAGGAGAGGATGATGAGGAGGTAGAGGTAGTCTCAGCCACCCCACTGTTGCTCCCACGACCCGTGCCTTCTGATGGAGTACAGATTGCCTCGGCCACTACCGCCATACCGGCCTTTGGCCAGGTTTGGACTCCCATCCAGTTGATGCCACCTGGGGTCACTGTAGCAGAGGTTTCCATTGCCGCACTTCCAGAGACAGCACCACGGGATAGTGGGAGCGCTTCTCCTATCATTATTCATGATACAGAGGGAGAGAGACCTCGGGAGCAGGAGGAGTCAGCACAGGGACGGCTGGAGGTGGTAGGGTCTGAGGCCGTGGTTACTTTTGACACCTCCCTTATGGTGGACTCGGGTGGTACTTCCAGGAGGGTGAGTCGCGCTAGTGCTTACCTAGCACAGCGATGTTTGGCTCCAGTGACTAGGGGGCCCAGTATTCAGTGTCTCGTACGAGAGGAGTTGGCGAGCCATGAGCAAGGAGCAGGTGAGCAAAGTATACAAGCCATTGTGACCGAGCAGGTTGTGGTGCCTGAGGTGGAGGAGAGAGGCTCTCCAAGGGTTGAGGCTACGAGTTTGCCAGACACGGATGGGCCTAACGAGGCATTAGATGCGGATCTGGATGGATCCTTGGCTACTTTTTCAGCTGCGATGGATAAGGGCAGAAGATTGGTGCGGATGGTGTTAGTGGCACGAGAGGTGGAAGAGCTCCGAGAGCAAGCTAGGGTAGCAGCGGAGAGAGCTCGGGAGGAGCTAGCTACTGAGTTAGCCACTCGCTAGGCCGCCTGGGCAGCCGAGCGTGCACAATTTCTGGCCCAGTTGGAGGAAGCTGCAGCTGGTAAGGGTAGGGTAGAGGCCCAGTTGGAGGCAGCCACAGTTAGTAAGGGGATAGTCGAGGCCCAGTTGGCCGAGGTCACAGAGACAAGTAGGTAGAAGGAGACAGAGCTCCAGGAGGTTGTTCTTATGCTTAAGGAAGTCGTCGAGGCCAACTCCCAGATCCAGGCAGATTTGGACATCCGCACCCAGCAGGTGTACCAGTTACGATGGACGTCGATCCCTTCCGCGTCCCAGTCATCAGTTCTAGGGATGCCCTCTTCTACTTCTTCTTAGCTCCTTTCCTTCATTATTGTAAACGACATTATTCCATTTTGTTGTTCAGTCGTCGGAGATGACTTGTTTTTTTGGGGGGATGATGTTGTCGGGATAATATGTAATTATGTTTCGGTTGGAATTAGTTAGTGACCGAAGGCTAAGGAGTTGGCGCACGGTTGCCAACCGTCGCGTCCCTTCGGTCTTTTATATAGTTGTATTACCTTCGGGTAAAACATCATCGATGCGGAGACAATGTTGTAATCACTTGACTTGAATAAATAAGAACGCTTGTCATTTACTTTATATATATTTCATGTTCCGTGTATACTACAAGTAGATCAGGTTACCCCAGCGGGTAAACACTTGTAATATAGAGACATGCATGACATAGGATGGTGATGGAGATGTTTTTCCTTTGCAATGATCTATTTTGTGATTGTCTCTTCATAGGCTTGGTCTCTTATGCAATTTATGTAGAACACAATTTTACTACTTTTTTTTTTTTTGGGGGGGGGGGGGGGNTTTTGGGGGGGGGGGGAGGTGAATCAATAATAGATATAAAATTTTGAACCTTAGTCAATTTAAACTTTTAATGAACTTGTCAAACTTCAATTTGAAAGCTGGAAGAAATTGGAACTGAAATCAGAAAGAGATGCAATCACACGAAGAGACAGTGCACAAGATTTTACATGGAAACCCAAAATGGGAAAACCCACAGTGAAAAATGTTGCTAGGATAATCTGTCCTAAACAAACTCCACGGTTGAAGAATTTACAATGTTTTAGGGCACCAACCCAAGGAATCACCAAATCCCTTGTAAGAGCACCAACTCATCCAAAAACACAATTCAATGATCTAAGCACCAACTCAGAAATTCTTAAAGCACCAACTCTAAGAATGTCACAATTACAACTGATTACAATATCTGAGATTTCTCTTTACAATATTTGAAACATGTAAACAATCAATTACACTTTGAACATGAACACACTTCAGACAGGCATCTTGTAAGAAATGGCAAAAACCTCTCTATAAACTGAGTGCAAGCTGAATGAATAATCAGTATAAATTTGTGAATATCAGCAATCTTTGAATAACTTGACAACACAGCTGGAGCAAACTTGACTGAATAATTAAAGCATTTTTTATACCTGATCTGGATCAAACAACAATGATTGTTATCAGTCACAGCATGCTCATTGTAAAAGTCTTCCTTCCTTATGACAGCATCAAAACTTCAAAAATCTGTATATATCTTTTAAACAATTCTCATGTCTTTCCTCCTCTCAGAATCTTTTATTTTCTATCTTGTGATAGTGTGAGCCTATGTATCATATTCTTTAGGAAAAGAGTTATGCATACATATGTATGCAAAGGAAAGAATTTACATTCCAATATTCTTTGTAAGGAATATAGACACATAACAAAAGCTAAATTTCAACGATTCTTGATTAGAAGACTAAAAGATGTGGGATAATCTAAATGAAGAAATATAGTAATTATATCTAGAGGTGTAACTACAGTGGCGGAAAGGGATGAGATGCAATGGTGTAAGTGTGTTAAACTATTAAAGAGCCTGATGGTTCTTCCAACTAACTACTTAAAATCCTCTAAAGATGTTAATGTCTTATGTTTAAAGATTTTAAGGTTGTTGCTAACAAACATGAATCAATATAAGATTAGACTCCTCTTCACTTACTACAAAGTAATCCTATACAATGCCTAAAGATCTATTCATTTAGAAACTTGGGTATCGTAACACATGGATGTGCTCACATTTAGACCAAGAAATACATAGCATATGTAGTAACTAGACACAATGATGGGGAGCTCGCACTCCTAGAGCTTTCTTGCTCTTTACAAGACCTTTTCTTGGTCTTCTTAGGGTTCCTATCACCACCCTAACTAGAGGATATCTTCTTGATCCCCTATCTCACTTGGAGCTCTCCAACAATTTCAAACTAGCTCGAAGTTCCTCTCCATACTTCTGCACATCCATGGCTTGTCCTGGCCACCTTCTTTCCAAATTGTCCTACCTCCCTAGTGATAGGATTCATGACCTTCCTAGGTGTCTTTCAACTGCACTTGATCCAATTTGATGGATCTTTCACCTTAGTTTCAATCGGGTTCTTGATATCTAGCTTTTGAGGCCTTGTAGCCTTTTAGGCCTAATTAGCCCTCCTATTTACTGAAAATGTGGATTTTCTCCCAAAATCCCTTAACACCCCTATGGATTAACTATGGATTCTTTGTGATGTCATCCCCGACTCTAGGATTTTCAAGGATTTAGACGCTCACCATGTCCGTACATAGGACTTCAAGAAACCCCTATTTTCATGGGCTTTGGGGAACATGTACACAGTCTGGTTTCTTGGTTCGTTTTGAATGTCTTACCCAACTCTACTGAACTTCTCCTTGTATCCAACTAACAAGGACTCACCTCTCTACATGCCCCCACCATTGATTGGGTTCAACCAATCCACTGAGCAAGCTTTCTTGCTACTGTTCCATCCAAGCTCCTAACCAGAATGCACTGGCACTTGCCTAAGGACTGATGCTAAAATTGCTTCCCCTGCACAAAATGACTCCACAAGCTATATACACAATGTACATGGAGTCCCCTACTTGAATCCAAGAGGCCATAGGAATCTGACCACGAGAATTCAAGAGGGAGGCATATTTACATAACTACCTCAAAACCAGACAGTGAACCAGAAGAAATGAAAGAATTTACAAAACTTTAACTATTAACACAAAATGATCAAACCAATGCCACAACAAGTAACTACATGCCAAAGCAGATTTTCTCACTGCATTAACTTATCACTTTCAATCCATTAAACAACTAGATCAAAGCTCTGTTGTGAAAATACAGTCTAATTTACTCCTTCACACACAGTCCGTACAAAATGACAACTAACTCTTGCATTAGGGTTTTGTCCACCTTATATACCTTATTCCCACATGTCTGGACCCTCATGTCGGGATTTGGGCACCATTAAAGCCCTTTCCTAGTTTTTAGGAAATGTTGTCATGACAACTTTGCAAAGTTGCAAAAGTTGTCATGACAACTTTTACATCTTTTGCTCAAATGAGCAATTTCCACTTTCAATGCCCCACCTTGGTCCTAAACCTTAAAATATGACCTTAAAACATTCAAAAACACCAAAACCATCAATGCTACTCCTGTTTTGAGTTTTGGTCAACCCTTTGACCTTTTGGTTGACTTTTAAGGACATAGACCTCTAGATACAACTTGATCTCATCAATTATTAAACCCTAATCACTATTACCTCTAGACACACACTAAACACACTTGGGACTTTATATATTAGTACTTATTAACTGGTGGTTGGCCAAGCCAACCTACAAGCCAAAATGTTCTAAAGATCTATCAAAGACCTTAAGGTGCTCTTGCACCATTCTCCCCCTGCAACAAACAAGTTAGGGTACCTATGGTGTCAGGAACTCCTCACTGATTCCATGCTTCTTGAAGTCACTTTCAACTATCCAAGTGGCTTCTGACTCTGGTTGTCTCCACTTCACTAGATGTTCCATATATATCTTATGCCTGGTCTTCTTTTTCACTCTTGAATCCAGTATTCTCTCAACTTGTGGTTTGATCTAATCAGGAGTCTTGAGCTCTTCCACGTCCTTACTCACCTCAGTACTGTACTGTACTTCATCCATTTTTGGCCACTGATGCCTTCACATCCTTTCATATCTCTCAACTCAAGAACACCCCTTGGGTGTAACCCATAGACAATCTCAAAGGGACTCCTGCTAGTAGTCCAATTTGTGCTATCATTGTAGGCAAATTCTGCCTGTGCAATAACTTGCTCCCAACTTTGTCCATATTCTTTTGTCAAACACCTCAACAAGTTACCTAGTACCCTGTTGATCACCTCTGTCTGGCCATCCGTTTGAGGATGATAAGCTGAGCTATGTGACAAGTTGGTTCCTAGCCTTCTCCAAAGTGTCTTCCAGAAATGTCCCATAAACTTCACATCTTTGTCTGCAACTATGCTTGTTGGCAAGCCATGTATTCTCACTACCTCCTTAAAGAGCAAATGGGCAATATGGCTAGCATCATGTGTTGTCTTGCATGGGACAAAATGACTCATCTTGCTAAATCTATCCACTACCACAAACACACTGTCTAATCCAGTAGGTGTCCTAGGTAGTCCCACAATAAAATCCATACTTATGCAATCCCATGGTCTACTTGGGATGGGCAATGGTTGATATAAGCCTGCATTTGATGAAGTTCCCTTTGCCTTCTGACACACTCCACATTGCTCTACATATCTTCTTATATCTCTCTGCATTTTTGGCCACCAATAAAACCTCTCAACTTGATCCAAGGTCTTGTTCAATCCAAAGTGTCCACTCAAACTCCCATTATGTTTTTTCTTGGATGAGGTTCTCCCTCATGGATCCCCTTGGAACACATAATTGTTTGCCCTTGAACAACAATCCATTCTGTAGGGTGTAGTCTGCATATTCACTGTGAAAGTGATTCTCAAACTCTTTGCACACCTTGTAGATCACTGAGAAGTCTGCATCTCCCTCACAAAGGTCCTTGAACCCTTCAACCCCTGTACTCTGCAACTGAATCTCTTGTATGGTAAGCATCCTTCTACTAAGGGCATTTGCAACTTTATTTTGTACCCCCTTCATATGCTTAATAGTGAAGGTATATGACTACAAAAACTCCATCCATTTGATGTGTCTCAAACTTAGTTTGTCTTGAGTATTGATATAGCTCAATGCTTGGTTATTTGTAAAGACAACAAACTCTTTAGGCAATAGATAATGCCTCCATTTCTTCAGGGCTTGCACAAGAGCATATAGCTCTAAGTCATAAGAAGAGTGCCTAGACTTTTCCTCATTCAATCTCTCACTAAAAAATGCTACTGGCCTGCCTTCTTGGCTTAAGACAACCCCCACTGCTATGCTGCTTGCATCACACTCCACTATGAAAGGTTTGTCAAAACTTGGTAACACCAGTATAGGTTGGGTGGCTACTTCTTTCTTCAACCTTTCAAACCCCTCATTAGCTACCTTGGTCCATACAAACTTTGTTTTCAACTCTCCTTTAATGGTTTCTAGGACTGGAGCACAGATTTCACTAAATCTTCTAATAAACTTCCTATAGAATTGGGCTAACCCATGGAAGCTCCTAACTTCAGTCCCTGTCTTAGGAGTAGGCCAGTTCAATATGGCCTCTACTTTGTCCTTATCCATCTTCAAGTCTCCTTGGGAGACTACAAATCCTAGGTAGACTAATTCTTCCTTCATGAACTCACTCTTTTCAAGATTGATGGTGAGCTTTTCTTCCTGCAACCTCTTCAACACTAATTCCAAGTGTTTCATATGCTCCTCCTTTGTTTTACTAAAAATGAGGATGTCATCTAGGTAGACAACTACAAATACACCTATGTAATCCTTCAAGACTTCATTCATCACCCTCATAAAGGTACTAGGTGCATTGGTAACCCCAAAGGGCATAACTAACCATTCATATAACCCCTATGTAGTCTTAAAGGCTAACTTCCGCTCATCACCTTCTTTCACTCTAATTTGATAATAACCACTTTTCAAATCAATTTTAGAGTACTTAGCACCCCCAAACAATCCATTAAATCCTCTATTCTAGGAATAGGAAATCTATATCTAATAGTTATCCTATTAATTGCCCTAGAATCAGTACACATTCTCCACTTACCTCCATTCTTAGGAGCCAACACCACTGGGACAGTACATGGGCTTATGCTCTTCCTAATCGACCCTTGGTCCAAAAGTTCTTGTATTGTCTAGCTATCTCCTTGTTTTGCTCTGGTGTCATTTTGTATGCAACCTTGTTTGGCAATGAGGCTGCTGGCACAAAGTCAATCTGATGACTTATCTCCCTCTTTGGTGGTAGTGTAGCTGGTGTACCCTCACATATTATGTCCTTAAACTGATGCAACAGTTGTTTCACTTCTTCTGGCATAGGTGCTTGCTTATGCGTCTCCTCCTCCTTTGGCTTCAACATGATTGCATAGCCAACTCCTTGCTGCTTCGTGTCCTTTAGGAATTCCTTCCCACTCATCAATATTGTATTGGGTTCTGTCTTCTCCATTATGTTTTCCTCTATTAAAGACTGAATCTTGAATGAATACTTGTTCTCTTTCCCATGATGGACTGCTTCCCTGTCATACTGCCATGGTCTGCCAAGCAACAGATGGCATGCATCCATTGGCAACACATCACAAAGTATCCTATCTTGATACTTGCCAATAGTGAATTCTACCCACACTTGCTCATTTACCAAGATGTTTTGCCCCTTGTTTAACCAGGTAACTTTATAGGGACACACATGTGGAATCTTGGTGAGTTTCAACTTCTTTACTGCCTCATCAAATACAACATTATTTGTGGACCTTGAATCAATGATAACTTTGCACACTTTTCCCAATATCTTGCATATGATTCTAAAAAGAGCCCTTCTCTACTTATGTTCATCTTTAGTGGGTGTCTTGATCAAGATTTTTCTCAACATGAGATGCTCTCCCTTCTCTGAATCTAGACTCACCTTTGATTGTTTAGATCATTCCTATTCTTGGACATAGGCAATCTTTTTCTCTCCTTGTAAAGTTGAGGGTTTGTCAGGGCATCTATATGCAGGGTGCCGCAATTGTCTACAGTTGTAGCATTTCATGGAAGAAAAATGAGAACTTCTTCCAAAACCCCCTGATCTTCCTCTTCCACTGTTATAAGAAACTCTACCTTTGCTATATCCACCTCTATTATTTGAATCATGTCCTTGTTCTGCATATTTGGAGTCACCTTGGCTCCTACTGTCATTGCCTCTTCCACTTGAACCACCTCTATGGCCACCTCTATTGTCTGTACCTCTTCCTCTTCCTCTAGAGTTAGAGTCTTGTTTCTTTCTAAGTATCTCTTCCACTTTTAAGGCCATTTGGAAGCAACTATGAATGGAGGTTAGAGTAAAGAGGCTGAGCTCTTCTTGTATATTCCACCTTAATCCATTAAGGTACCGAGCAACCTTGATGCTCTCTGTCTCTTGGACCCTAGATCTAAGACAAAGCTTCTGGAACTCCTCTGTATATGATGGCACATCTAGGTCCTTCTGTCTAAGGTTTTGCCTTCTCTTATGTAGTTGAATGTCATAGTCTTTTGGAAGGTAGTTCTCCTTCACCTTAGCCACCTAGATTTCCAATTTGCTATGGGCTTCTTCCCTCCTTTCTCCCTTTCTTCTTGCAGAAACTTCCACCATGTGAGTTCTTGTCTTCTTAGCCTTGACTTGGCTATCTTTACCTTTTGTGTTTTTTGTGATTCCATCACATTCGAAGTGGTTCACCATGCCTTCAATCCATTCCATAACCATCTCTGCATCCATCTTACTAGAGAACACTAGAATGCCTTCTAGAGCCTTGCCACTCAATGCTTTGAGGGCCTTGAGGAATGGTTCCTTAGGTAGAGGAGGGTCAGGCTCTGGTTCTATCTCCTCCTCTACTGGTTTCTTCCCCTTCTCCTTATCTTCACTCATCTGTTCTTTCATCTTGTTGGCTGTCTCTACAACCTCTGCCATCTTCAACTTCATCTCTTCCATAACTTCTTCAAGAAGCCTATTTTTGTCTTGTTGCTCTGACAAGTCCCTTGCCAATTCTGCATTGGTCACCATGATGCTTTCTCCTATGGATTCACTCCTCTCTAACATACACTAATCAACTCCCAAGCCTTTCAATGGCTCTAATACCAATTTGATGGGGAGCTCCCACTCCTAGAGCTTTCTTGCTCTTTACAAGACCTTTTCTTGGTCTTCTTAGGGTTCCTATCACCACCCTAACTATAGGATATCTTCCTGATCCTCTATTTCACTTGGAGCTCTCTAACAATTTCAAACTAGCTCTAAGTACCTCTCCATACTTCTGCACATCCATGGCTTGTCCTGGCCACCTTCTTGCCAAATTGTCCTACCTCCCTAGTGATAGGATTCATGACTCTTCCTAGGTGTCTTTCAACTGCACTTGATCCAATTTGATGGATCTTTCACCTTAGTTTCAATTGGGTTCTCGATTTCTAGCTTTTGAGGCCTCGTAGCCTTTTAGGCCTAATTAGCCCTCCTATATACTGAAAATGTCGATTTTATCCTAAAATCTCTAAACACCCCTATGGATTCTTTGTGAGGTCATCCTAGGCTCTAGGATTTTCAAGGATTTAGACCCTCACCCTATCTGTACATAGGACTTCCAAGAAACCCCTATTTTCATGGGCTTTGGGGAACATGTACACAGTCTGGTTTCTTGGTTCGTTTTGAATGTCTTACCCAAGTCCACTGAACTTCTCCTTGCATCCAACTAACAAGGACTCACCTCTCTACTTGCCCCCACCATTGATTGGGTTCAACCAATCCACTGAGCAAGCTTTCTTGCTATTGTTCCATCTAACCTCCTAACCAGAATGCACTAGCACTCGCCTAGGGCTTGATGCTAAAATTACTTCCCCTGCACAAAACGACTCCACAAGCTATATACACAATGTACATGGAGTCCGCTACTTGAATCCAAGGGGCCATAGGAATCTGACCACGAGAATTCAAGAGGGAGGCATATTTACATAACTGCCTCAAAACCAGATAGCGAACCAGAAGAAATGAAAGAATTTGCAAAACCTTAACCAGTAACACAAAATGATCAAACCAATGCCACAACAAGTAACTACATGCCAAAACATAAGTTCTCAATGCATTAACTTGTCACTTTCAATCCATTAAACAACTAGATCAAAGCTTTGTTGTGAAATACAGTCTAATTTACTCCTTCACACATAGTCCGTACAAAATGACAACTAACTGTTGGATTAGGGTTTTGTCCACCTTATATACCTTATTCCCACATGTCTGGACCCTCATGTCGGGATTTGGGCACCATTAAAGCCCTTTCCTAGTTTTTAGGAAATGTTGTCATGACAACTTTGCAAAGTTGCAAAAGTTTTCATGACAACTTTTACATCTTTTGCTCAAATGAGCAATTTCCACTTTCAATGCCCCAACTTGGTCCTAAACCTTAAAATATGACCTTAAAACATTCAAAAACACCAAAACCATCAATGCTACTCCTGTTTTGAGTTTTGGTCAACCCTTTGACCTTTTGGTTGACTTTTAAGGACAAGACCTCTAGATACAACTTGATCTCATCAATTATTAAACCTTAATCACCACTGACTCTAGACACACACTAAACACACTTGGGACTTTATATCTTAGTCCTTATTAACTGGTGGTTGGCCAAACCAACCTACAAGCCAAAATGTTCTAAAGATCTATCAAAGACCTTAAGGTGCTCCTGCACCACACAAATTCCTCAATATTATGCATTGTTGGTCCTAAGAACATATATGCTTACTTTTAACAAAAGGAAATATTGATTGAAAAATTTGATTTCTTTTATTTTGAATTTGATTCTAAGTAACAGAGACAAGAAATCTCGAAGGTTTCTTATCTAGGCTTGCAAAGTTCATTTTAGAAAGAACATCAGATAGATATACAAAAGTTGATTTCGATTAGTAGGTTCTTTGTATTAATACATTATATTAACGCCCCAAACGTAAGTTTGATCATAATTCTACTTCTAGATCCTAAATATTTTCACCCAAATCGTTAAGCTCCATTTAACATTTAAGATTTTACTTGAAAAGATGCAAAGAACAAAATATACAACATGAAAACATCACAAAGATGAAACAAAATGAAGCTTGTTCATTACATTTTAAAGAGTTTGAGTTTGATATTTTGGAGATGATTGCAAAAGAAGATTTATAATTCTTCATAAATCCGGATCGATGAATTTTCTATACAAGTATAATGTAGACACACTATCACTTTCTACCGAAACACCTATACCAACACTACAAGAAAAGACTGACTTGACAAAAAAACAAAAATCCTATTCAAATGGCTTAAAATTCTATTTTATAGAAACAAGGGAATAACAAACGTATAACCATTTACATTTGTCATATTTTCATTCGACAAGTACTTGATGCAATAAAATATGCCAAAAGGCATCTTTGAGGCACAAGTTGACCAAAAACACATTAGGCTCAACCAAAAGAATTTTGGATATGCCAATATTATTGGTGATGCACTCCAAAATAGAGGAAGACTATCCACCTAAATTGAATGAGAACAATTCAAATAAATTTTGCATTATCTCCATTTCATTTCACATTTTAAAGAAATGCTCATGAGCTAATAACATGGATAAAGTTGTTGAGTGTAACAATGATTACATTGTCTTTTGAGTTGGCCTGCAATATTTTTCCTGCTATCATATATATGGAATCTCTTGAGGCCACTAAAATGTTGATATCTACTGAAGTATATGCAAGTGATGTTGATATCTAACATTCAGATTTCTCAAGCCTCTATAATGAATCTTCTAAAACTAGAATCAACTATGACACTTTTGTCCATATTATCATTAAAATATCAAGAATCCCCTCATCTAGATCAATGAATGAAAGAATGGTGGGGATCATCACATCAAAATACTTTATTTGTTTTCGTGAATCAAGAATTTTGGGAACAATCCTATTCTAAATGCTCTTAAAGAATTTCAACATTAATTTTATTTGTTGCTCTACATGTTGTAAGAATACACTTTCCTTCATCGCTATTGCCAATATTTGTGTTGTAGGGTTCAGCCCTGGAGGAATTTCATGATCATACTAGACAATTTTACGCATTAATGTCAATGTGTTGCTCTTTGATCCCCACCTTTCAACGATTGCCTTGAGAATTTAGTATGTTCTACACATTATTGTTGAGTTGTGCACAATGCTTTGAAATTTGTGTGCCCTCAAGCCTGAGTTGCCTCTAAAATTCTATGTTTTGAGGGCTTCTTTGCTTCGTCCTCTAGATCTTCAATTCTTCCTGCTATCTTGGTTTTATATTGAATTATTATATTAGTGGAGACTGTTGGGAAATGGGTGTTGTACACCTTGCATAAAAAGGTTATTTATTGTAATATTTTATTTTACTATGTAAATGTTGCACTTAGAAGCACCTAGATGGGCGTGCAACATGTAGAGATTCCTTGGGAATATTCTTAGGGCCACTTGATGAGTTGTATTGTAACATTGTAATATTATTTGGTGTAATTATTTAATATTGGGAATATAAAATAAAGTACCCAATATTAAATGTGGGGTCATGGATTAGGTAGCTCATGGTTTATGTAATACCACTTGGTGGTTTTGTGAGAGCTTGCTTTTATAAAAGCAACCACAAGGGTAGTTGCTGAGGTTTAGCCAAGTTTAGCATTTGTGGAGGTTATAAGCATAGCATGAGATGTGTGGTTGCTTTTTTGATCACATTGAGTGCTTGTTTATAGCTGGGGCTTCAAAGACTTTCATGGTGTATTGTAATGTTACATTCTTGGATAATACATGGATGATAGATGCTTTTGGAACCTGAGAGTTTCCCTCATGAGGGTTTTTCCAAGGTATATCTTGTGTCACATTTTTGTGGGTATGTTGTCTATTCTCTTGCATGTGGATTCAAAGTATATATTTGCTTGAAATGTTAAATGGGTTATGGGGAAATTGTCATATATTTGTTGTAAGCTTCCTTACAAAGACAACAGGGGATGCTTAGAGGATTTGGGGTTGAGGCGGAAGCAACATTCTTCATCAATTCCTTATTGTATGTTCTCTTGCAATTTATCCGTAACCTGACTAAACATAGTAGTGTAGAATGCTAATGTTGTTGCTTGAGGAACTAAACTATGGGATACTACTTTCACAATTAAGCTCCCTCTCATCTCTATCTTGACCTATGCTACAAGTGGCTTACACTACTAGGGATCATTACCCAAATTGCCAAGTTCTCCAACTTTGGGCTAAAGTTTCACCCACATATTGCCTTCTCTATTTCATCTAATGTGAGGACCTCATCGTTCTGTCTTCTAATTGCATATAAGTCCAATGCATAAGCTATATCCCATTCAAGGAGAAAAAAGTAACTTTCTCTCACCATTCTCCTGCCTTCCTCTAGAGTGATAGTTTTTTTGTGTGTCAAAATTCATTTGCAGCAGTGATCTCCCCATACTTGAAGGGGTCACACCCATCTTTAATTGCTCTAATTTATTAACAAAATCCTTTCCCTTCATTCTCTTCAGAAAACCTTTGAATTCAAAACTTTTCACATATTCATCATTTGCAAGGAATTGTGCATGAGGAAAAGTTTTGATATCTCCAATATCATCCATGCTTGCTTTCTTGTACATATCCATTATGTTATTTGGATCATGTGAAACTTCAACTCTTAGAGTTAAGGGTAGAGGTTGATCCACTTCTTGTTCTTTGAGAACATTACTATCTCCTACTACCTTAGATTCTTCCTTAGCCTTAACTGTTGAATAGTCAACCAATGTTGGTTGTTCAACTTTTCTTTTCATTAGTGGCTGCTCAAGGTACATTGCAAGTGTAGGGTAACTTTGTTCTTGTGGAGAATCAACCTCCATAATCTTTATTCCGTTTTCTTTGTGCACATGTTGCATAATGGGTGGTCATGGGAGGTCTGTCTTCAATTGTAGGGGCCTTGCCAACTTACCTTTCAAAATATTTTATTAATTATGGCTATTAGAACATCAATGTCAATAATTGCCCCTTTATATCCAAGGTTTTCCCTTTACCTTTGCTGCTCACCCCTTGTATCATCTCTTGTTTCGTTCTTCTAGCAAAAATCTCCTGAAGAGTAAGACGATTTCTGATCAATTCTTCTTCAATGCACACATAGTGAACAAAGGCTAATATTCTTATTTGCACTCTAACCTGGTGGATGAAACCCTTTTGGATAAAAAATTCCATTTTTTAAAAAACTTTATTCTACAAGACATAAGAATTGGATATATTTGCTCCAATCTTTCTTTGTATTCAACAAAATCACACAACACCATGCTAGAAGGGGGAAAAAAACTCCCTTCTTGTGACCCTTTAAATGATTTTCTTTTGTTTCATTCAATTGCTACATAAATCTCAAGTACTCAAAACTCCTAGGGACAAACTTTATCAAGACATGTGGTGGAACTGGCTACCCATATACACTGATGGCAGTGGAGTTGGTG
Source organism: Thuja plicata (assembly GCA_018584345.1). Taxonomy (NCBI): domain Eukaryota; kingdom Viridiplantae; phylum Streptophyta; class Pinopsida; order Cupressales; family Cupressaceae; genus Thuja; species Thuja plicata. The sequence continues at coordinate 2,622,571 of MU225457.1, read as the reverse complement.
TGGAAATACCAATCTATCAAATTGTGATTTATTCCCATCCTAGAAGATCTATGACACAAGGTAGGTCAGCAGGAGGGGCCTGAGACTCACCCAACTACGAAACCATCCTGTAGAACCAATGCAGAAGCCAAACAACACAGTGAGAGAAGAAAACACAGAGATCCTTTTTATATTAACTTGATCAAAATCATTACATGCCGGGCTATAACCCCTCCCCGGTTTCGGCCATATATTCAATGAATTACAATAAGATCTTCATACAACAGAGACCACAGTCCTTCGATCTCAATATCTCAATATTTGCTTTCTTGCTCTAAGATTGATACCTAAACTAAGAACATACAAACAAATATATACAAGAGTCCAATAATGAAGTTGGCGTTCAAATCCGTAAGAGAGACCCATATTTAGGTCCACACAGATCCCAAATAAATTAAGCCATCAAAAATTGGTGCAGAGCACCCTAGGGTTTTAGCTCCAAAACCCTAGCAGTTTAGTAATGGTGGTCCGGGAGCAGATCACGGTTAGCAGTTAGTCCTGTTTGGTTAGTAGACAGTTATCTTCCTAAACGCTAACAACTCTTAACTCCTAGCGCAGGGCGGTTAAAAACCGGTGACATTATACTCATCGCACAGTCGGCAGCTAATGGGCGGACAGTTTGGAAATTGTGCGACAACGCGATGATGTTCTATCGCTCAGTCGGCAAGTAATAGGCGGTTAAAGGAAAACGGCCGCGACGCTGTGATGACAGTACATTAACCCATTGCGTAGTCGCCGATCAACCAGCGGTTAAGTTTTGAAGTGTGCGAGGTGAACAGACAGTTAAGTTTATAAGTGCGCAAGAGCGCGACGAGCGCTCATCGCATAGCCGCAGACTAATCGGAAGCTCAGGTCAGAGTGTTGCGGGTGCGCGACGACAATGCATCGCACAGTCGCGAAACAACAGACAGCTCAGTTCAAACCATTGCGAGAGCGCGACGAGCATTGTATCGCTCAGTCGCAGAGAAAATGTCAGCTCGGTAACAAGCATTGTGAGCGCGCGACGAGAGTTCATCGCTGAGTCGCAAGGGAATCGACAGCTCGGGTATAAGGGTTGCGAGCGTGCGACAACAGTGCAGCACAAGGTTGTAGAGGAATAGGCAGCTCGGTTGGAAGTATGGCGAGTGCGCGACGAGCATTGTATCGCAAGGTCGCAAATCAAAACATGCATAGTGATTTTAACTCGCGACTATGCGATTAACATTCGAAGCAGTGTAAGTGTCTGACCGAGCTGAGAAAGAGTTGAAAAGTCAGAAAACGCCAAAATAAAAGAGAATGACACGGAGGAAAACGTTGTCCACGTCGACGGCCATGCTGATGATGATCGATGACAGTTGCAGGAGAAGATGAAGAGCCGAGGCAGTTAAGAATCTTTAGACGGCAGGTAACCTAGAAACGGTTACAAATCAAGAAGAGGCCGAATATAAAATGAAGGAAGAAAACTTGTAGAAGGTTGTTGTTGAAGAACTGTAATTGAAAAAGGCTAGCAGAAGTAGTTTTTCTATGTGTGTGCATTGTAAACTTTCTGATTTTCAATAAAGAAGTGTTCTCGGTGTGTTCTGTGAAAAAACTTGTATTGTGTGCCGATTTTTGTAGAGTAGTATTCTGAGTTCAATTCAGTTCAATGGATACCTTTTGACTCTCATGATCAGGCTTGTGGGATGTGACTGTCTAAAGGTACCCATTATGTATTTCTATTCTGTTTTTGTGTTTGTGTCTGAGAAGTGGCTAGTCAGAGTTGGAAACAAGTCCTAGGCGAGCTAAATGGTCCGGCTAGGGAACTTGTAGGAGAGAGATAGAAGGAGAAGGTGCATGACTGACTTTATTCAATCATGAAGAGCAGGAGGAGGTAAAGAGTGAAACTTTCGGTGGGTAGGAAACCTAGGAGAGAGGGAGAATAGAAATCCTTCTAGTTAGAGTATGAGAGTAACCCTAAGAGACTCATGTGTGAGTTTAGAGGATCTTGAAGTGAATAGGGTCCAAGGTAAGATTCCTAAGAGAGAGTAGGAGTCTAGGATAGTAAGGTGACCTCCCCATCAGATTGGTATCAGAGCCCAGTAAAGATTTGGGTTTGAAATTTGTAAATGTTTCAAAGCACTGAGGAATCAGTAGGAGAATCAGCCATGGTGACAAATGTAGAGTTGGCTAAAGAGGTGAATGAGCAGAAGGAGAGAAATAGACTCCTTGAAGAAACTCTAGAGTTAATGAGAA
>MU225457.1:2589154-2605444 GCA_018584345.1 Thuja plicata | reverse complement strand
TATATATATATATATATATATATATATATTAAATGCGAATATGTTCATCTAGAATAACTCTTCTTTTGATATAAAATTTTCATAAAAGTAAAATATTATATTAATATAAGTTTCTATGTAGTACTTATGATGTAAAATTGTTTTATAGCTCCTCAATAAAATATAAAATAAATAATGAGAAAACATAAATTAAAAATATTCAAAAATATTATTTATTATATATATTACTTATTATAATTTTATTTATTGAAGTAAATACAAATATAATAATGTAAATAAAGAAAAACTCATGTCTCTATAATGATATCTCTCAGCATCTTTTACATAGATTTTTAAAAAAATTGATATGTTAGTACTAATCTTAATCGCTTTGTTAAATATTGATAGTTTGAATGAATTAGTATGTAACTTATTATACAACTCTATAATCTAAATTCCAAGACTCCAATTACTTTTGAAATATCCATCTTAATACATGATATTTGGATGTACGTAAAGATAGCTAGGTCATAGTTCTATACATATTTTTTTGTAAATTAGTTCCAAAGGTTGTGATTTATAAGTTGTTTTTTCCTCTTGATGATGTTTTTCAAGTATACAACCTTACACACTATTATGAGGGCATCCATGGGAAAATCTATAGATCATTATTTTAGTTATGTTGTTGTTCCATGATTGTTTTGTCTCAATTAGTAATGTTGCGAAGTCTTAATAATGTTCCTATAATCAACCAAAATAATAGGCTAGGAAGGAAAAGTGGTGCAAATAATATGATGAATAAAAATATAACATTTTATGAAGAGAGGAACTTATCCCAATTTTTAGATCACACTCTTCAAGATTCTTGATCTAAGAATAATATCATATGGGATTATGGTCCTATTTTTTGTAAAAGTGAGATAAACATTGTTTCTCCTATTTTCAAAAAGTGCCTTGATCTAAATGTTCTTTATCTTTTATTTTCTTCTTAGAAGCAATCACATCATAGATTTAGAGATTTGATTATCTTATTTGTAATATTAGGGAGAGAGCATGTGCGAGTATGTAGTGAAGTTTTTTTTTTACTAAAATTTGGTGGAACAATTTTATAATTAGGTTAGTCTCAAATCTAAAAATTCAAAGAATATACACTAAGTAAATGTTCTTAAATTTTATGAAAATTTAAAGAACTTAGATCAATTTCAAATATTGCAGTTCTTAGAGAAAATTTATGAAAAATGAAGAATAAAAAACATGATAAAGAATAATCATAGAGAGTAAATAAATTGGTTGTAGCTTCCTTTTTTGGGTCCATTTGGCCTTATAAAATCACTACGAATTTCATAAAATTTCACAACCTGTGTGGATATTAAAATTAGTGTTTACTTGAAATTGTTAGGACTAAGGTAGACTCCCAATTTATTTATATTTATTAAATTATTAAAATGGAGCTATATGTAAATAGGACATGATGTTCTATGCAACATTTCATTTGTATATATCACTTAGGAGTGTTTTCAAAGAAAAAATACTACATAGACAATAAGACACCTCATTTCACATAGGACAAAGTTGATAAAGTATATTATTCCTAAGTGTTGCAAGAGGTGTAAAACACTGTAAGAGGATCTATGATACTATAGGATGTGAGAGTATCTATGACATTCTAAGATTAGAGTTACACAATGGATTTGAAAGGTGCATGTTTGATTGTTTATTTTAAAAATATTGGAATGACATTTTATCTAAGGAAGTCTTACATATGTAAAATACTTTGACCATGCATTTGGGCACGTAGTTTGTGCCTATGATTTTTGTTACTCCAATTGCACATTGAAGTTGTCATTAGTTATCAAGAAGACATAATGGACAGACGGTAATAGAGTCACAACATGACAGTTGGTTTAATTACCAAAGTACAGAGTTAACCGAGAGCACTGATCACGCCCAAAGTTAACCGAGTATAGTGATACCCGAACAGACGGACTAAATCGAGCAGTAGACAACACCGAGCTACATAGTTTACCCGAACAACAGTATAACCAAGATACATAGTCTACACCGAGCACCGAGAGACAACTTTAATCGAGTGGAACATAGGCCACCTAAAAGTTTGTTTTTGCACATTATTCTATGTAGAAACTTTTTAGCTGACCTAGATAACAGTTTACACGATCGAAGAGAATATCAATTACAGATTTACAACATTAATTGTTTATGTCTCCTATGTTTAGATGATCAAGGTAAATTATGTACACTGTTGATCTTAGGGTAGGGATGTAATTGTAAAGCCCTAATTAGGTCACAGAGTTTGATATATAAATGTATAGATGTCAAATTTGTAATGTATGTTGATTAAGCAATGATCAAGTAGCCGCCATACTACAGACATTAGAGATCAGACAAGGGTTTTAAGGACAAAAACTACATTGCAGAAATCAGTTTTTAGAACTAAGGCAAGGTTATCGAGCAGAACAGAGAAGAAGGTTAATCATTCACATTGAGGTGATATATTTTGTATGCACTTAATGGATCTGTATCAACAATATTAAGATTGTATATGTTTCAGATCAAATTTCTGTTACTCTCTAACAATTGTAATAGAACCCCAAAATCTCTTAACAGAGACTTAACCGTCTTACTGTAAATCTCTTAACCAAGTGCACACATAACTTGTGTTGAAAAATCCTCACACGAGGTAGATCTAATCGATCTCATTGTTACTCCTAACAGGGTAAGATCACCATAAGTGATCATTCTTTGTAAGCTTTAACATGCTACTTTATTGCTGCAGTAGTGAAGTTTTGTAGGTCTCATCACCACCATAGTTTTTACCTTCTAATAGGGGTTTTCTACGATACCAAAATACTAGTGTCATGAGTACTTAATTTCATGTATGTGTATTGTTTACTTTACATGCATTTACATTTCAGTAGTGATACTATATGTTTGGTGTATGCAATCTACTCAGTCGGTTATTGAAGAACAATAGGTTACAAAGATTTGATTAAAGTTTTTCAAGGGTACTGATTCACCCCTCCCCTCTCAGTACACTCCCTTTCCATTATCCAAACAATTGGTATTAGAGCTAGTTCTCTTATTTTGAAGGTTTAATTGCTGAAGAGAAAAGATCCTACAATGTAAAGGTGTACACTTGACAAAACTATTGAAAATCATAAGTTACTGTTGCAGATCTATGTCGAACAATACAAGGAAGCCAAAGAGAAACTCAAGGAGTTGTTGATTAAGAGAAAGGACATGGCACTTCGCTGTCGTGAGATTGATTATCATGGAGAAGAGATTCATGACCCATTTGACACACCTGGATCTAAATCTGGTAGCATATCTGATGCATCTGAAGGAATTATATCAAAGCTAGATGAGAGCAATCAACAACTTACTAAACAAGTGAGCACTACAGATCGGTCAAGATACACAAATGGTTAGAATGGTTGAAGTCTTAAACGATGCAAAGAAAGATGAACAAGATAGGAACATGGCTGTTGATGACAAAAGACAGTTGACTGAAAAGTTACAAGAGAAAGAAACTGAGATATCGAGACTTAGTGAACATTACTTTGAGATCACCAATTAAGTGGTTGCTATGAATCACGAGGCAAACTGAGCGAATACTGAAATTACAAGAAGAATATAAGATATTGGTGTACTGAAGGAAGGAAATGAAAATTTGAGAAATGAAGTGAAGATTTTACAACATAATGAAGTGATTAAGAGATCTGAAGAAAGCACTAAAAGAATGGATGAATTTTTGAACTATCAAAGAAGACTAAACAACAATATCAAATTAGGGTATACCAAGCAAGGAGAATCGTCAAATCAAGCTGAATAAAGAAATGTATACTCAAGCCCAAAGCGTAAGAAGCCCTCTTGCCATCACTGTGGAAAACCATACAACACATCAAATGTTTGCAGGAGAAAAGAAAAAGTTATTCTTAGAAACCCTCCTAAATTTAATGGTATTTAATATAAATGTAATAAGCATGGACATCAAGCACATGAGTGTAGATCCAAGTTGAACAAACCACAAAAGAAACCATACATGGATAAATACTGTCAAAATTGCAACATGCATGGTCATACATCACAAGCATGCAGGAAGAACACAAAGCAAATCTGGAAGCCTAAATGACAAGAAAAGGTAAATCAATCGAGAAGACAAGGCAATTCTTATGCATGGGATTATAACACTTGGAGTAGTTGTACAACATGTGGAAAATATGGGCATATAACAGAAAATTGTATGAGACAATGGTGAACCAAGTCAAGGAATTGGTCAAACTCTGGAATGACATGTTCTCGTTGTCACAAAGTCGGTCACTTAAGCAGAGATTATACAGACCGAATAAATAATTATGGAAATGGCAATACAATTGATGAAATTGTGAGGATCAAAAAACAAATGTGGAGAAGAGCATCAAATGATAATGTAGGACCAAGCACAACAGTCGGTAACACCTCATCCAATGGGTTAGGTGGCTCCACCGTCTCCAACTAAGCAATATAAGCAGGTAAGGAACTATGTTTTGCAAAGCTATATCTTACATCAGTTCCTATATTTATTGCATATATGCCAAATTAGCATGAATGGAGATGCACTATGGTATTATACTTTTGATTACTTTGATCTTGTTGAGTCGGTTAATATGTACCAAGCTAGAACTGACAATCGGTGAAAATGTGAAGAGACAACCAAGTTACTATGGTATCTGAGAATATGGTATACTCACCGAGCTGAAACATTGATAGTATTAAGCGAGCATAATGTTTGTTCACTGAATGGTTGGTGAAAAGCATTTATTGCACTGCCCTAAGTCATTTGTTATATATTTGATTGATGTGAACTCATTTGGTCACACCGTGATCACAAAGCAAAACAAAGAAAAGAGAGCAAAGTTGAAGAAGAGCATTTTCGCACATTATACAGAGATTCAGAGCAGATTACGAACATACAGAGGTTAGGTATTGCACATTCTACTTTACCTGAGTCATTCGAACATCTTTCACGCAAGTCCTAAACCAGAAATCATGACATCAACATCTCAAACCATGAAAGCCACTATGGGGAAGGATAAAAATATTGTTTTGATAAAGAACTCAACTTGCATAGAGCCGCATTATAAGATCCATCCACAGGTTGTAGCCCAACCAGACGACAAAGGCGCATTTTCATCGATCCCGCCTCAGGTTTTGTTAGTACAAGACGTGTGTGCCTACATTCACTACAAATTAGGTGAAATCAGAGATTTTGAAATCATGTCGACTTATCAGTCACTTTGCACAGATGGGAAGTTGAAGGAAGATCATAAACATCTGGAGGCTAAAGGGTTAACAATTGTCCTAAATCTAGGTCTTTCGCACTGAGTGGATCCACATTGTTCTGAGCAGAGTACATGACGGAAAGCTCTGGTTGTATGAGACCAAAAAGATAACAAAGGATGTTATTCATGCCGTGATAGGGTATCCAATATGTGATAAATTTAAATCCCTAAGGCACACACCGAGAACCGAAATTGAAAATTTAACAGGAGCCGAATGGGATGGTAGAGGTTTGAAGATCAATTGCATCGATGATCCTGAAATGAGGTTCGGTGCATATGTCATTGGCTACAAGATATTTCAGTCCAGCAGACCGAACAATGTAGCATGTAGAGCAGTTGACATAGCCTATAATATTGTTAAGAAAGGAGTACAATATGACCTATCCGAGTTGTACAGAGACAATTTGAAGAAAACATGAAGACCATCAGATCAACACAGTCAAACACATGTAAGTTTGGTTCACTACTACTATGCACATTCTTCTACCTACAAAATTTCTTTCCATCCATCGGTACAGTTAAATGGAAGTTCAACCAATTAGTTACAATGCAAATCAATGATATGATTACAAGCCTAGGAACAAATTTTGAACCAGTCATGAATGACTATTTTGCTAAGTTTAAGGGTAGGATGGAAAAGAGGACTAGAATTCCACTGCAATTGGTAGGTAAGTACAAAGATCAAATATGTTTTGTATTAGACACTAATACAACTCTAATCAAGGCAGTACAACTGAGGACAACATGGCTACCTCTGTTAAAATATGAATTAGATATTGATACTGCATCTGAGGCCATTGAAAAATTGTTGAATGACTCTGTTGGAAAATCTGCCATGAGATTTGGCACATTTGATGAAGTCCAGACCCGGATATCTACAGGTCTACAAGTACAAAATATGGGAAGAAAAAATACAAAGATTGTGAAGACATTGAAGAGAAAATTTGCTATAACAAATGAATAGTTAGACAAATTTGTAGATGATATCGAGAAGCAGACCTCAATCGGTCAAGATGATGAACCAGAACATGATACTGATACCACCAAATAAGATAAAGAACAAGATAAGGCACCTAAGGCCAAAAGGGGCAAAAGCATAAAGACTGAGTCTCTATCACAGACCAGATCACAATCGATGACTATAGATTCCCAACCTTTGAAGAAAGGTATTGCAAAGATCACAAGATCCTCACCAAAGTTCACATACCCAACAAGAAAATAGAAGGGTACTACTGAGTATCCGACACCGAGACAAATGAAAAGATATGTAAGGAACAAAGATGACAAGGATGATTTTGATGACAATCCAGATCAATTCAAGGTTGTAAAGAATAAGACACCACAAACTATTGATGAGATTGCAGAGGCAATCATCACAACCAGATGATTAGGACATCCAGCGATACATGCATATTCTGATTTGACTACTGAGAACAAGGACAAACTCGAAGAAGCAATCATAGGTATGATGACCAAATTCAAACAAGTTCTAGTTGAATTTTCTTCTTACCTTCCTTTTGTGTTATATGATAATATATTAGCTAGATGGAGTTATGCACTTACAAGTGAGAAACATATGAGAGAGGCAGCTCTCAGTCTTATTAAAGATGACTGCACCGTAAAACAGATAAATGGTATCATGGAGTAGTATGCCAAGAAACTTCCTATGAAGGAACAAGCACTGAATATTTTGCAAGGAAATATGAAATAAGTGGATATAGAGAGCACACAAATATGGAATAAACTGCTGAATCCACCCGGGGAAGTACAATAAACCGAGGAAGAAATAGACATTGCATCCACAATCGATACCGAGGGAGATCGATCGAGCACAAAAGCAATATATATTGATGATGTAGATGTTAACAATATATTGGATGAAAGTCTTCAACTACTAACTAACATGAGTCACCCAGAGATCACCATAAATGACATAACTAAAGATGATCTTGACGATAAAGCTAAGGAAGACGAGATAGTCGGAGCAATCGAGACCCTGAATGAACAAGATACAACAGAGGCCGCCTGAGTTGATGTACCAGGCCAGCTACCTATTTTAGTACAAGCTATTGAAATAGAGAGTGAAGCACATAAGCAAAAGACACCCAAGCAGGTTATAGATACAAATGAAGACAAGGGTGATCAGCAAGGTACACATACCGAGCATAGTGGTGGAACAACACAAGGTGTTGCACCAAAAGATACCATTGATGTAGAAACAAAAGGTGAAGGTAATACAGATAACACAAATAATACAATAGATACTTCTACTACAGATACCAAGTCAGTTACCAAAGCACCTCACCAAGTCATCACACCGAGTACTGAGAAAGCAAAGCCAGAACCTAAGCAAAAGGCTCAATTGGAATTAACTTTATCTCCTTCATTTAGTGTCCAAGGAAAGAAGAAGAAGAAGAAAGGAAACAAGAACGCAATTACATTGGATGAAATCATAGAGATTCCAGCATGGGATCCAAGGACACTCGATCCAAAAACATTAACAAAATATGGTGAATTATGCACTAGGAAAGCATCACAAGATAAGTTAAGACAAGAACATAAGAATGCACAAGTCTCAGAAGCCACCAAGGATATTCTTCAGCAATTTTTCCCTGACTTAGATATGAATGAATCCACCCCCATCATTGATCAACTTGCACTGCTCACCGAGGTAATTAACAAACATGACATTGATGCCGAGCAAAAATTGGAAGAAAGCGCTGAGAAAAATATACATTACAAGGTCACAGAGAAGATCAGCCAGGTAGTGGCAGTACACAAGGTAACTCTGTATGAATTTGTGAATGGAATAGAAACAATAATATCTGAAGCAATTACAATTCTACATCAGTTATGCACATTAGATCACTTCACTACCGAGATTAGTGAAATGATAAAGAAGATCGATCAAGATCTACATGATAGTGCAAATAATCTATCAACCGAGCAACATGCACTGCAGATGCATTACACCAAGGTACTTCAGAACTAGCGGTTGAGACTAGACCTGAAGAAAGAAGCAGGGCACATCAGAGAACAAGTAACCAAGCTCCAGGCAACGTTAATACTGCATTTGGTAATGATGCAAAAATATGTGACATTGAAAAAGAACCTGATTGCCACCCCAGAATTGTCAGTGACAGAAAGCATATATGATATGCATGCTCAGTTAAATTTAGAGATACTAACCCTCGAGCATTTAAATGAGGAATGTAAGAAACTACTAGAAACTCTCAAGAACACCCATCCTAATATTTTTGATAAACTGTAAGTTATATTCCTTTTGTCATTATTTTCAAAAAAAGGGAAAACATATGTATATAAGTATAGTAAAGGCGGACACTATAATCAGGAGGAGTTTATATACATATACCGAGCATGTACAAAGGGGGAGTCATAATGTACACTATGTATTGTATTATGTACAGTAATAAGTTTTTGATACTAATGCCAAAGGGGGAGAATGTTACTCCAATTGCACATTGAAGTTATCATTAGTTATCAAGTAGACATAATGGACAGACTGTAACAGAGTCACAACGTGACAGTTGGTTTAATCACCAAAGTACAGAGTTAAATGAGAGCACTGATCACGCCCAGAGTTAACCAAGTACAGTGATACCCGAACATAAAGACTAAACCGAGCAGTAAACAACACCGAGCTACACAGTTTACCCAAACAACAGTATAACCAAGATACATAGTCTACACCGAGCACTGAGAGACAACTTTAACTGAGTGGAACAGAGACCACCTAAAAGTTTGTTTTGGCACATTATTCTATGTAACAACTTTTTATCCGACCTAGATAACAGTTTACACGATCGAGGAGAACATTAATTACTGATTTACAACATTAACTGTTTGTCTCCTAAGTTTAGATGATCAAGGTAAATTGTGTGTACACCATTGATCTTAGGGTAGGGATGTAATTGTAAAGCCCTAATTAGGTCATAGAGTTTGATATATGAATGTTTAGATGTCAAATTTGTAATGTATGTTGATCAAGAAATGATCAAGTAGCCGTCATACTACAGACATCAGAGATCAGACAATTTAAGGACAAAAACTACATTGCATAAATCAGTTTTCAGAACTAAGGCAAGGCTATCGAGAAGAACAGAGAAGAAGGTATTATCATTCACATTGAGGTGATATATTTTTTATGCGCTTAATGGATTTGTATCAACAATATTAAGATTGTATATATCTCAAATCAAATTTTTGTTACTCTCTAACAATTGTAATAGAACCCCAAAATCTCTTAACAGAGTAGACTTAACCATCTTATTGTAAATCTCTTAACGAGTGCACACATAACTTGTGTTGCAAAATCCTCACACGAGGTAGATCTAATCGATCTCATTGTTACTCCTAACAGGGTAAGATCATCAGAAGTGATCATTCTTTGTAAGCTTTAACAGGATACTTTATTGCTGCAGTAGTGAAGTTTTGTGGGTCTCATCCCCACCATAGTTTTTACCTTCCAATAGTGGTTTTCTGCGATACCAAAATACTAGTGTCATGAGTACTTAATTTCATGTATGTGTATTGTTTACTTTACATGCATTTACATTTCAGCAGTGATACTATATGATTGGTGTATGCAATCTACTCAGTTGGTTATTGAAGAACAATAGGTTACAAAGATTTGATTAAAGCTTTTAAGGGTATTGATTCACCCCTCCCCTCTCAGTATACTCCCTTTCCATTATCCCAACAAATTTTAGTTCATATATGGAAGAAACCATTGGAAATTTTGTTAGTCTTCCATGTCTATATATTGAGGTTGTGTTATAGAGGCTTTTAATGTTCAATTTTGGCATTGTAAGCTCTAGTATTGTGTTATATCAAAATATTATTGGAATGTGTATATATAGAAGCTAAATCATTTATGTGGAGGTTCAATTAATACATTGAGAATTGTATCTTAATGTTGTATTTTTTTTCCCTCAAAAGGATTTGTATGTATATGACATGTTATGCTCCGCTTGTGGTCATCTATATTCCCTGTCATCTATATTCTCTATATTGTTCTAAGTTTTATTAAAGCTTTCTTTGGTTTTTTAATCAACATGTTTTCATTTATTTTATTATTCCTAATTGAGTTATATAAAGTTAGACCAATATTTGATATCAAATTTTTATTTGGCTTGATCTTGTGAAGAAGGGGGTGTATTTTGTGTGTTGTTTTATTTGTTTACAATGAAATCCTTTGTGTTGACTTAGAATTATATTTAAAAATCAAATTTAATGGCAAGATTTGAGGTATAAGATGGAAAAGTTTAATACTAATATGAATGGTGAGGATTGTATTAAAATTTATAAGAAGGAAATAAACACTACCAAGTTATTACTTGATTATGTTTTTATGGATGTTGTAGATATCAAAAAATTTCTAATGTTTGTTATCGTCGTTTTCACAAATTATTCCTTTAAATTAAGTAAATAATTTAATAATTAATTAAACCAAAATTATTCTTCTTAATCATTTTTAATTTTTTATTTTTTAATTATTTAATTGTCCTAAATTCCTCTAACCATTAATTAAATGGTTTTTATTATTTAATTATGTTATTCTTTTTCCTCTTTTTCTCTTTAATTAAATAATTTTATTATTTAATTAATTTGCTTCTTCTAAAAATTATACATAATAATATCTAACTCACAATGATGGCTCCTGGAGATGGCTAGTTAGGGTTTTGACGAAACCATGGCGGATAGCCGAGACAAGGGGAGAATAACAGTCAGGGTTTAAGAACCTTCCTTGGCGCCCACCTTCTCAGGTTTGGGAGGATCATGCTCTTGGTTGATCTAAGAGGTCTTCAGAAAAGTGGGTTCAAAATCAACAAGGGGGTACTATTGTTCACGTGCGAGACCAACAAGGTTGGCGTCTACGCTTTCGAAACCCTTTAAGGAGATTGCTGAGAATGTTTTGGAAAGAGGAGCAAAATAAAGCTTGTAACGTGAGTCTAGAATATACTCCCATGTCTCTTTCTTTACATATCAAGAATGTGGAATGGCATGATGTGGTAGAGTCAATGAATGAAAAAGCCTTTTTTCATGAAGTGGTCTGGAGAATGGCTAGCTTACCTTAGGGTGAGGAATTGGTGCAATGAACATTGGGGTAAGGATATTACTATCAACACCATGTCAAATTGTTTTTATTTGGTTATTTTTTGACATCCTTATGATAAGAAACATATCTTGAATAGTGGGTAATTCATGATGGGAGGGATATGGTTTTACATTAAAGATTGGTCTCCAAATTTTGACCATCAAAGACAAGATGGAGGATATCCCAATTTAGTTTCATCTTTACAACCTTCCAAGTGAATTTAGGAGTCTTGAGATTCTGAAGCTGATTGGTAATAGGATTAGAAAGTTTATCTATGCAATTAATGCAATTGAGAAAAAATATTTCAGCATCCATTCTAGGATTTGTGTTTAATGGAGGCCTCATCCCCCCTTTTCTTCAGTGATTGAACTTATTACTTCAGAAGGCATTTGGTTACAAATGATTGATGTGGAGGAGGTGGTGGAGAACTGTAAACTTTGCAAAAGATCAAAACATACTACTAGAGATAGTATTGTTTCTGGAAAAGGGAAAGGACTTAAGTCTAATAGGTATGCTGATAAAATTGCACATTTGTTGGAAAATCTTGGAGACACTGCAATGGTGGTGGAAGAAGAAACAAAGGGAAAGTGAGAATTTCTTGCTACTATTGATTTAATCTTTAAAGGAGAAAGATGCTTTGGTTCTTTTCCTGGCCCTAGAAGTGGTTTGAAGAATATTTCTTATGAGTCCTTGCAGGGACCCATTCAAAATGGTTATGGAGGTAAGTCTAATGTATTCACAACTGAGCATGATGTGTTGGTAGGAGGTGTATTGGAACTTCAATAGAAATCTCCAATCATGGTTCCACCCTAAGGGGTCCCCTCAAGGGATATAGGATGTTGCTTTTGTGCAGGATCGGGATGAGAAGCCAGCCACAGCATCGAGTTTTCTTCCCTCTAGAAATATTAATGGAAAATTTATGGATGGTGAGAACTAGGTGTAGGGGAGGACATAGCATGACCATATGGGTGAGAGAGGGGAGAATGAATTTTCAAGAGATGAAGTTTAGCTTAAGGATGTCTAAATTTCTCCCATCTTAAATTTAGAGAAATCGTTTGATGATGCAAGGGATTGTGATGGAAATTTTGGTGAAGCAAATGAGGAATCCATGTTTGAGGATAAGTACCTAGGTATTGATAGTTTAAGTTTAAATTCGATAATGGGTATTCAAGAGAAAAGAAGTTTGGGTTTGACTTTAGCCTTTTTAACAAACCCAAGAGTGGGAAAAAGAAAATAAGGGGGCGAGATTTGGAATTATTGGTTGTGATACTGGACAAAGAAAATTAAGATTGCGAAAAGGCTATCCCTTTTCTTGGGAGAAATGAGGTTTCTTTCATGGAATGTCAAGGGATGCAATGCCTTTAACAAGGTGCGACTGATCAAAAAATGCCTTGATTAGTTAAGATTGGGTTTAATTTTATTGCATGAAACTAAGTTGAAGAATGATGATTTTGAGTTTTTTAAAAGAAATTTGCATAGGTGGAATTGTGCCTTGGTGGAGGCTATAGGTGCCTCGTGGGATCTTAGAGATTTTTGGGATGTTTCTAAAATGGATGTGAATGTGGTTCAGCAATGTAGATTTTGGCAGTGGCTTCATGTTTTTTCTAAACCTTTAAAGGCCTCCTTTTTTATCCCAAATGTTTATAGCCCTAATATTGTGATTGGTAAAAAGGAGTTGTTGCGGGATCTTTGTGACATTTTAAATTCTAATGAGGAGGCCCTCTTTGCTAGGCATATATTTTAATGCTATCCTTCATCCTATGGATAAGAAAGGAATTCTAGGTTGGATGGGCTAGGCTCAAAAGTACTTTAATGAGTTTGTGATATATAATGGGTTGATTAAGATTGATTTCAAGAAAGGAGACTTTACTTGGGCTAACAAGAGGCAGATATTTTCTAACATTTTTGAGAAATTTGATCATTTCTTTCTAGTTGCGGACTGGTCTAAGGCTCAGTGGATTTATAAAGTTGAAACCCTTCATTTCGCAAGTTCGGATCATTATCTGATCAGTAACAGTGTTCAGATTGAGGATGCTCCATCGGGGAACCTTTTCAAATTTGAGAAAATGTGTCTTAGGGAGGAGGGATAAAAAGATCTAGTGGCCAACTGGTGGAAGATGACCCCTTATAGAACTGGTAACAAAGACTTCATTTTCTAAGAAATTACAGTTCCTTAAGGAATGTCTAAAGAATTGGAATAGCGAATCTTTCAAGAACATCTTTATTGAAAAATTTAAGCTGGAATAGGCTTTGGTGTGTCTTCATTCAACAATTATTATTGATGGGATGATGGAGCATGAATTCCTTCAGGAGAGGGCCTTAAATCAAGAATATGTTGAGGTCCTTTCTATTGGAATAGTCCCAAAGGATAACTGAGAGGGGGGGGTGGTGAATCAGTTATCAGCTAGTTTAATTCTTTTCTTCAATTGATTATAGAACAACATTAATCATTAACACATTCAGATAACACAAGATAGTACACAACAATTTTGGTTACGTGGAAACCAAATAGGTAAAAACCCCGGTGGGAATTAGCACCCACAAAGAACTGTACTTGAGTATAATTATCCCTGTTAGGAGTCTTTTACGGGGAAACCAAATAGGTAAAAACCCCGGTGGGAATTAGCACGCACAAAGAACTGTACTTGAGTATAATTATCCCTGTTAGGAGTTGTTCTTTACAATGCAATAAGTACAGTGACCTGGTTAAGGGTCTGACCCTGTTAGGAGTCTTTTACAAATAACCCTATTAGGGGTGAGGACTCATTGTCCAAAAAGCTCACTGCTAAAATGATGAAGGTTGCAACCTTCAGTAAAAAAGATATGCACTATATCTGATAAATGAACTGTTTGAGTAGACCTGCTGTCTTGATCAGTTCCAGTGTATTGTATGCTTTCACTTCTTCTTCACATAGATCTTTTCTTGATGAATGAAATGTCTTTACTGTCCCAAAATAACAGACATTTTGTTTTGTACTTTTTATGTCTCTCATCTTATCATACACACTTAGTGTTCATCAAATGAACTACTATAAGTATCTTCCCCAAAATATGTGATCTTAGTCGGCTTTAGGAGTCCCTTCAATACTTCTTTAGTCAGCCAAATCAAGCACACAACCTGATTAGAACCACGCAACTCAAATTGAATAGACGCAACACTTCACATAGTCGGCTCTACCAAATTGACTCAATCATCATGCTACCGTTGAAACACGTTTAGCGCCTTTAGATAATTATCATTAACTCATAACTAAACATGAATACAAACACACATATCTCGAAGATAGGCGCAACTCAAGAAACAATGTAATTACGTTGGCTCTTCACAGATGATCTTCAGAAACTGTAACTGCCAAAATTGATTAACATAACTCCACTGAAATTGCATATCTGACTTTGCGTGAATGCACATAGCAACCATAACATGTCTACACCATGGAAATAAACACGAATGGCTCCCTAAAATCTGTACTGATAATTGCATATAGAACACCACTGTATATTATATGTTGTCATCAATGACAAACATACAATCAACAATTTTCACAGAAGAAAATCTCCAACAATCTCTCCCTTTGACATTGATGGCAACATATGATGAAAAAAACCATCAATCCAAAAGTGATTCCTTTCTTTTTACAATCTTCTCAATATCCTCATCAAAGGTTCCTCTTCACTGTTGTAGCTCCTCTGACTGTGTTTTTGTTTTCATGACTATATATTCCCCCAGAGTATATGCCCCCCCTTACTATATACTCCCCCTTTGATGTCAATGGAAAAGGGTGCCAAACACAAATAAGCACAGGTAATACTCCAGAAGTAGAGTAGTCAATCATTCATCAGTCACAAAGGACTGATGTTATTTGTTGCAAATTCTAATCAGACTCAGGAAAGGGAATTACTCCCAGCTTCACCCTGAGATACTCAAAATTATCTTTTGATAAAGGCTTTGTAAAAATATCTGCTAACTGTTCTTTAGTGCTCACATAATCCATCTTTACTTCTCTGTCTGCAACTTTTTCTCTTAGAAAGTGGTATTTGATCTCAATGTGTTTTGTCTTTGCATGCATCACAGGGTTCTTTGACATATTGATAGTGCTAGTGTTATCACAGTGAATAACAATAGGATAATCAATCTGAATACCAAAGTCTTTAATCATCTGTTTGATCCAAACCATTGTTGAACAATTCAGTGCTGCTACAACATACTCAGCTTCTGCTGTCGACTGCGAGATACAGTTTTGCTTC
The DNA here is from genome assembly GCA_018584345.1 of Thuja plicata. Classification (NCBI taxonomy): domain Eukaryota; kingdom Viridiplantae; phylum Streptophyta; class Pinopsida; order Cupressales; family Cupressaceae; genus Thuja; species Thuja plicata. The sequence goes on along the minus strand of MU225457.1, from coordinate 2,589,760 downwards.
TTGCTTGTCCAAGTAACCAACCTGTCTCTAAGAAATACTGCTCCTCCTGAGGTACTCTTTCTGTCATCAACACAACTTGCCCAATCTTCATCTGTATACACATGAAGTTGTATATTTTCTGAGTTAGGATACCATAAACCATAGTCTATAGTCCCCTTTAAGTATCTGAATATTCTTTTTATTGCCATTAGGTGATTTTGTTTAGGTTCAGCTGCAAATCTTCCAAAAATGCCAACTGCATTGGAAATATCTGGTCTATATTGAGTAAGATATATGAGTTTTCTAATCATAGACTTGTATAGTGTCTTGTCAACTGCTGTGGAATCATCATCTTTAGAAAGCTTGCTTCTTGTTATCATGGGTGTGCTTACTGGTTTGCAATCTTCCATTTTGAAAGTCTTCAATATTTCCTTCACATACTTAGACTAATTTATAAATATGCCTTTGTCTGTTTGTTTTACATTCAATCCCAAAAAAATTTTGATAGGTCCAATCATGCTCATTTCAAACTCACTTTGCATCTCTTTGGCAAATTCTGCACTAAGCTTGTCATTACCTCCAAAGATAATGTCATCAACAAAAATAGCAACAAGTAGTAATCCTTCA
>MU225457.1:2571586-2583068 GCA_018584345.1 Thuja plicata | reverse complement strand
CCATAGGACCTAAGTAATTCTTCAGTTCTTTCAACATATGCTTCTGCAACAAGCCTTTTGCAATACCAGGCTTAGAACTGTATCTTTTTTCCTGCCTCGTCATGTCAATTTTGGTTGACATGGTACTGAATAAGCCAAAGGCTTGCATAAATGAGTTTTTGTTCAAAATTAACAAGGCAGTGCCATCATCCCTTTTGATGGTCTTTGTAAGGGCATCATAGTGATTTGCTAGGTCAAGAAATAGGTCAACATCTAAGAAAACATCAGGAACTAATAACCTAGCCAGACCACATGTCCAAGGGTTTGAAATAGGGATGGGCTTATCTGAATTCTTATAAAAGTATGTGAAAAGAGAGTAACCTGTTGTGCCTGGGGTCACAGCATCTCGAATGTTTTTGTAGTCATCCAGGAGGACACTAGCATCGGCCTTCTTATTTTGTGTTGAACCTGGCAGAAGATGGAGAAGTTCATCAGAGTAACTCGATTTTCCTTTCTGTTCCTCTCCACTGCCTCCACTTGTTGAAGCGACGCTCACAACTCTGCTCATATCTGCAACACCTTGAATCTTCTTTTCTCTTACCGATATTGAAACAAAGCTATCTCCAATAGCAGCCGTTTGTTCTGTGCACAATCTTCTGCAATTTTAGAAATCTCTGATCACTTTGATACACTGCAAAACTGCTCAAAATATCACTTTCCTGAAAATCATCAACTTGGCTCTGAAAACTTGAAAGAACGGTGAACAAGAATCAATGCACTATCAACTCCTTATATCCATCATTCAGAGTACACAGCTCATAATTCGGAACATCAGTTCTGCCATTAATTTGCCATGCTGTGAACTTTGAAAAACCTAGCCGTAGTTGCACGAAGTTGACATGAAATCAAATATTCAAAAAAATGGATCCTCGGAGCAATCATATAACATTTAAGAGAGCTGACATGTCACCTTTTAATTCGTTATCTTTCATACATCTCAGCTACCCTTTTTGCACTGTGATCAAAATACGCGCCTGTGATTGGTTGCCAAGAGATTTACTCTGTCACATCAAGAAACTGTCGCCGTTTTTCAGATCTTGTGATCAGGCGACTGCATTAAGTCTCTTTGTCGCGGGCCTTTGTCTTTAACCATGGTTCTATCTCGAGACTTGGCGACAATGTTCTTTCGTAACCCTGGCTGACCTGAGTGACCATCTAGCGATCACGCGACCCAACATAAATCAAAGTCGCGAGCAGTTAGCCTTAACTCATCTTTCCTTCTGAGACCTGGCGACTAGCCGTTATCATTAACCTTTTCAGTTACCGCCCTGTCGCTGAATGCTTATACTCTTTTTCAAGACCATGCGACAACCTTTAGTCGCCCAGTCGGGAGATTGATTTAACTTTACCTTAACCTGTTACAAGCGCCTCTTCTTTACTCATAGCGACTGCGCGACATACCCTAATCGCCAAGTCGGGAGGACTTTTTTCCTGGGGCACTTTCCTTTCCAGACTTTGCGACCACCGTTGGATCTTCTTCTTCTTTCAACCGACGGCAGTCATTTAATCGCCAAATGACCGGGCATACCCTTAAATTATTCCCAGACACCGCAACAAAAGGCAAAGCACTTTTAGTCTCGAAGTCGCAGAATCCATTTCTTCTCTCTGGCGGCCACGCGATCACCCACTTGCCTTATGACAGTTTTTGCCCAATCATTGGTTCTCTTTCTGCATAACGGAAAACTGAAACATTTTTCCTGCTTTGGCGACATCCCGACTACACTTTGCTATAAACCACAGATGGTTAGTCGTGTAGTCTGAGCTGAAATCTCTTAACCGCCACTTTATTCAGAGACCACGCGACTAAAGGAAAACTTAACTGTTAGCATTTTCTTGATCCGGCGACAATGCAACATGCAGTAATCGCGAAGTCTGAGAACCTTTTCATAACTGCTTGACTTCTGCCGCGATCACCCGACTAACAGTGGATCCCATTTTTTGCAAGGCTTATAATATGAAGATCTTGCGACTACCCGACTGAAAGAGATCGCCGAGTCTCGTAACACTGAAGGAATATTCTGATTTATATCGAGACCACGCGACACAAGGAAAAAGCAAAGTCGGGAAGAGCCTTGGAATATTCTCTGGGGGTAACGCGATGAGGCGACTTGAAATAATACACATTCCTTTAGTGAATGAAAAAGGTAACGCTGAAACATAAGACATGGTCTAGGGTTTTAAAATTCATCGTTTAATACTTGGATAACTAGGGTTTTTCAGGGTTCTTGCAATTTTGGGCAAGGTTTAGACATGAAAACTTAAAATTTGACAGAGGGCAAGACAAGGAACCAGGAGAACCAGCAAAAACAGGAAATACAACCAACATATCCTTCTTTCTTGTTGATAATACATCTTTTGTTCTTGAATTCTAACTGATATCCTTTATCTAATAGTTGTCCAACAATTAGTAGGTTATGATACAAATCATCAACATAAAGAACATCATCTGTCTTGTTCTTTCCATCTAATGTGATAGATCCTCTGCCTATGATAGGTTTGGGAGTGTTATCTCCAAATCAAACCATGCCACCTTTGTACTTATCTCGATGTACAAATCTGTCTTTGTCACCTGTCATGTGATGTGAACATCCGCTATCTATGATCCAGTCTGTTCTAATGTCTGCTTTGGAAACTAATGCTAATTATTGTGCTTCTTTTTCATCTTCAATGTCCATCTCCTCAATCATTTTCTCAATGTCTTTAATGGAAATGAATCCAATCTCATCTTCTCCTGAATCATCATTAGTTACACCATCTTCAGCATGATAGCATTCCTTAGTGTATTTGGGCTTGTAATCTGATCTGAACTTCTTGACTCTTGTAGGACACTTGGATGCAAAGTGGCCAACTTTGTTGCATGAAAAACATTTGAATGGTAGCTGTCCTTCATATTTCCTTTTACCTTTTCTTTCCTTCTTAGCAATCATAGCAATGATTCCTTCTAGTTCAGTATCAACTTCTTTCTTCTCATTATTATTAGAGCTTCTTAAAGATTTCTTACCATGGACTGAGGATTTGAAGGTTGTTTCCATTTTAGGTTCTGTCTTCAATCTTGATATCTCAAATGTAGATATTTTGTTGATCATGGTTTCTCTTTTGAATTCCTTTGAGAATTGTATGGTTTCATCCAAAATGTTAATCTTGCTTTCATAATCTACTGTCAATGTGGTCATCAGTTTTTCCATTATATCATCCTCTGAAATTTCTCCACCATTGTTCATGATACCTGATACTGCTTCATTAATCATTTGATTGTAAGCTCTGATGTTCTCTTCAGTTAGCATCTCTAAATTATTGTATCTTTTCTTCCATGTCTTTCTACGTGCATTTTTCGCTAGGATGTCTCCTTCAAACATATCTTCTAAGTATTTCTAGATTGAATATGCTTTTTCTGCCTTCTTGATCTCAGAAAATTCACTGTCAAATAGGGCACTGATTAGGGCTTCCTTGACAATTACATTATGAGTGAATACTTCTTTTTGTTTATTTGTAGAGTCTTCTTCTCATTGATCTCAAAACCAATGCACTGAAGATGTGTTATCATTTTTTTCTTCCAGTCAAGATAGTTCTCTCCATCAAACTTAGGACTCTCTTTCCTGAAGTACGCCATTTGATCTACCTTAAGCTGTTAGGCTTTCTCTCCAAGGCACTTGGCTCTGATACCAATTGTTGGAATAGTCTCAAAGGATAACTAAGAGGGGGGTGAATGAGTTATCAGCTAGTTTAATTCTTTTCGTCAATTGATTACAGAACAACATTAATCATTAACACATTCAGATAACACAAGATAGTACACAACAATTTTGGTTACGGGGAAACCAAATAGGTAAAAACCTCGGTGGGAATTAGCAACCACAAAGAACTTTACTTGAGTATAATTATCCCTGTTAGAAGATCTTACAACCCTATTAGGAGTTGTTCTTTACAATGCAATAAGTACAGTGACCTGGTTAAGGGTCTGAACCTTTTAGGAGTCTTTTATAAATAACCCTGTAAGGGGCGAGGATTCACTGTCCAAAAAGCTCACTGCTAAAATGATGAATGCTACAACCTTCAGTAAAATAAATATGCACTATATCTAATAAATGAACTGTTTGAGTAGACCTATTGTCTTGATCAGTTCCAGTGTATTGTATGCTTTCACTTCTTCTTCACATAGATCTTTTCTTGATGAATGAAATGTCTTTACTGTCCCAAAACAATGGACATTCTATTATGTACTTTTTTTGTCTCTCCTCTTATCATTCACACTTAGCGTTCATCAAATGAACTACTATAACTATCTTCCCCAAAAGATGTGATCTTAGTCGGCTTTACGAGTCCCTTCAATACTTCTTTAGTCGGCCAAATCAAGAACGCAACCTGATTAGAACCACACAACTCAAACTCAATAGACGCAACGCCTCACATAGTCGGCTCTACCAAATTGACTCAATCATCACACTACTGTTGAAACACGTTTAGCGCCTTTAGATAATTATCATTAACTCATAACTAAACATGAATACAAACACGCATATCCCGAAGATAGGCGCAACTCAAGAAACAATGTAATTACGTTGGCTCTTCACAGATGATCTTCAGAAACTGTAACTGCCAAAACTGATTAACATAACTCCACTGAAACTACATATCTGACTCTACGTGAATGCACATAGAAACCAGAACATGTCTACACCATGGAAATAAATATGCAAGGCTCCCAAACATCTGTACTGATAATTGCATATAGAACACCGTTGTATATTATATGTTGTCGTCAATGACAAACATACAATCAACAATTTTCACAAAAGTAAATATCCAACACTTTCTAGGCAGGAGATCTTTTGGTGACAAAAATCTTGAGAAACGTGGCTCGTGGAGGGAGACTGTAAAACTAAATTTTTCTATACTTTTGTTAAGGATAAGAGGCTACACAATAATATTTTTTCAATTACTAGTCATTTGGGTAATGTGTTGCGAGACCCTAGGGATATTAATAATGAGGCAATCAGATTCTTTAGTTGGTCTAATGCAAGGGATAATCAACCCCTGGATGGTGATCATGATATATGGAATTTCATTCCAACTTGTACCTTAGATGCCAAAAATTAACTACTTATGAAGCCAATTAGTTTGGAGGAGGTCATGAGGGCGCTCATCTCTTTGGGGGGTGATAAGGCCGCATACCTAAATAACTTTTTGACCACTTTCTTTCAACAATTATGGGATGTTTTTGCAGATGATTTACAAGAAGCGGTTGAAGAATCTAGGAATTATGGTTTTATTTGAAGGATTTTAATAATAGCTTTATTTCCCTAATTCCAAAATGAGATATAGTGTGTACCTTAAATAATTTTTGCCCAATTTTTTTGTGCAACACAGTGTATAAAATTATTTCAAAGGTTATTGCAAACAAATTGAAGTTGGTGTTGAGGTCGATTATTTCTGAAGAGCAGAGTGGCTTTTATCTGCATAGATCCATTGTTGAGGGCATAATTATAGCCCATGAGGCCATCCATTTTGTTAGGGTGGAAAGGACTGAAAGAATGATGGTCAAAATTGACATTAGGAGAGCATATGATGAGGTGAACCATGGTTTTCTCTTGCAAACCTTAGGGAAGCTAGGTTTAAATGAGAAATGGGTGAATTGGATGGGAGTTGCATCAACACTCCAAGATTCTCTATTCTCGTTAATGGGATCCCTACATGTTTTTTTGGAGTCCCAAAAGGGATTTGACAAGGGGATCCTCTTTCCCCTTTTCTCTTCGTCATCATGGCCAAAGCTTTGGGAAGAAGGATTTCTAAAAAAAGGGATGTAGGGGCTTTGGAAAGGAATCAAGGTGGAAAATGAAGTCAATCTTGTTTCTCATTTACAATTTGTAGATGACACTTTATTGATGGGAGTAGCTACCTTTAGGGATGAATAGGTTATGAAGGATACCGTGGATATATATAGTAAGATGTTGGGACAATGTTTCAATTGTTAAAAATCAGATTTTTTTCTTTAACACAATAGGTAGAAAACAAAGGGAAATTTGTGAATTCTGGATATGAAACTAGGCACCTTACCTTGTAAGTATCTAGGAACTCCCTTGTTTGGGGGTGCTTGTAGAGATAATCTTTGGAAGGATCTTGTTGATCTCTATTTTAGGCAGATGGATGGGTGGAAGAGTAAGTGGTTTACTTCAGCTCCTAGGATTTTGATATTGAAATTAGTGGTCTATGTCATCCCTACTTTCTCAATGACGTGTTTGAAGATTCCACAAAAGGTGGTTAAGATGATAGGGAAAAATATGAGGAATTTTTTTTGGAATGGTGTGAGGGAGAAGATAAAATTATGGTTTTAGCTTGGGAGAAGATTTGTAGACTGAAAGAGGATGGGGGTGCAGGGTTGAGAGATTAGTAGCTCATGAATGAAGCAATGGGGGCTAAGTTGGTTCGGAGGATATACTAAAATCAAAATCAACTTTGGGTTAGGATCCTAAAATCAAAAATATTTGGACTTAGAAGAGGGTCAGAGAATTTTTACTATTTACAATCTCTCTAAGGGCTTGGCTATCTAGAATTATATTGTGTCTTCTGGGAAAGTGATTATTGACCACATTATTTGGCAGATTGGAAATGGTTTATTGGAATTTTTTTGGGATGATTCCTTGGAAGGGAATCCAAACTTGAGGGAGAATGGGGATTTGTTGGAGCTAAAATATATATTTTACCTTAAGATGGAGTAGCAAGGTTAAGGATTATATGGAACTCAAAAGGGGTAATCATGGAGAAGAATTGGTTTGGAAGTCCTTAGCTCATGAAGGGATTTATGTGAATTATAAGGGAAAGATGGAGTAAATATTTCACAGTAGAATCATTTTTTTAAATGATGTGGATGACAAGATCACCTGTTGTGGTGCCTTTTATGGTAGGTACTCAGTAAAACTGGGGTATCGTCTTTTGGACCATAGGGGTAGTGAGGATTGTTGGCCTATTAATTTGTGTTGGGGAAAGGAATGTCTCCCAAAGGTTGGTGTCTTTTCTTGGTTGACCATTAGGGGTCCAATTCTCACTGGTGAACGAAGGAAAAGGTTGGGGTTTGTTGGTCCTTCTAGGTTTGTGTTGTGTTGTTAGGAGGAGAAGGTGGATCATCTTTGGTTACATTGTGAGATGGATTTGAATTGTTGGACTATGGTTTTGCAAAAATTGGGGTGGCAGGGGCCTCTTCTAGAGACTCTAAAACATATTTTTGTGATTTCACCAAGGGGCAAGGGTAAGTCTACTCTATTATGTATATGGAAAATTTTCCCCTCAAAATGTTTATTTGAGAGATTTGGAAAGAGATGAATAGGCGTATTTCTCAGGACAATCATGAATCGTTGGATAGGATTCTTGGGAGGATTAAACATGCTATTGAGGAGGTTGTGGGAGTTCTTGCCTCTAAATTTGTATAACACAAGTACCATATGTTGGAGAAGATAAGCTCTTTTAGCATCATTGGCTAGGGATAAAGATTAAGCTAATTAATGGGCAGAGTTGGGTTAATCTAGCAACAAAATCTAGTGAAGAAGTGAGGTGGACCTGTCCATTTGAGGCACAGATAAAGATCAATTTTGATGGTGCTTCCAAGGGAAATTTTGGGCCCTCTGGAATTGGATTTGTCACTAAGGATTGGTGTGGTAGTATTCTCTCTATGGGGGCGATGAGGATTGTTGAAGGGATTGGTAATGTGGTTGAGGTGATGGTGGCTCTTCATGTTGTTAAGCTTGACAAAAGGTTAGTGGTTTCAAGAATTCATTTGGAGGGTGATTCTCTCATCATTGTTAATTCTATCATTAATGGTAGTGCACAAGCACGGCCCCTGCAAAAATACATTTTGGTAATCCAAAAGGAATAATCCTCTTTCAAGGAGTTTTGAGGTGGCAAATGCCCTTTCAAAATGGGCACTGACTTTTAATGATGAAGGGGAGGTATAATAGGAGGATTTTCATAATCTTTCCTTTAATGAGTGACATCACTCTTCTATTGTTGGCTGACATGATTATTAATGATTGTTGTAGGATATGTGTTGATGTGATAAGGTTTGTGTGTGTTCTTTTATGATGGTCAAGTGTCATGTTCTTTCATTATGTGGTTGAGGTGTGAATTGGCAGTGTATCCACGATGAAAGAAAATTTTACCCTACTAATGACTTGACAACAAGCTATATTTTTTTTGGGTCAGTCTCAACTCAATGCTTGAAGCATCTGTTCAATTTTCATGAGGCAGATTCGGTGAATGCAGTGTTGGAGGTGCTAAGAGAAAATGTCATCGATGTGAAGCATCGTTACCGCTCCAACATGGACATCTCGTCCCTAATTTTGGCTTGGGGCTTGGAATTGGCAAAGGATGAAATAGTAGTTCAGTGAGTGATGTAGTTTCTAGTGGATGCAAATTTTCTTTTTGGGCTAGAATCTGTGATGGAGTGGGTGATTCTAGGGGTTGGATTCAATATGCAAAAAGGCATTGAAAATCCAAGGGTCGCAAAGGCTTACAAATTTATTCCTTTCATTCTCTAGCCTTCGCTTGTTGACAGAGATAAAAAGAGAATGCGAGCATTATCAGTTTGAGAATCATTGAAGCTCTCTCTGCGACAACAAGATTACATGGTGAGTCATGCCTTAGCTGTGGTGAATGTTCTGGAGAGTGCAAGGAGGAAAAGGCATCTGAGGACCAAGAAGTAGACTCAACCCAATGCTTCTAATGCAAGGGTTGGTTGGTATGGGGCAGGCTAGTTCCTTTTTGGTAGCCTTTGGGTTCCCACCTATTTTGTTGCCTCGGTTTTGTTTTTCCATTTTGTATTTTTGGCTCACCTTTGGTGCTCCTTTTGGTCCCTAGATGGGTCGGAGGTAGGTCTATATTTCAATGCTTTGTTCAACAAAGATTTCTATGGTTGAAAGGAAAGGAAATGATCTTTTATAGTCCACGATACCAGCCATATGTTTTTTGGTCTACATATGGTGACAACAATATGGGACTACCTCGTACTCCTTGCGGGAGGCACCTAACTATGCTACAAACAAGGCGTACATACCCTACCCCCAGTGGGATTTGAACTTGTGACCTCTCTTTCAAGAGTACAAGTTCTCCACCACTAGGGGGTCCATTTTTGGCATCTTGTGTTCTGGGTGGGATTACTGGCCGCTTTAATTTTTGTATGAGAGGATAAAATAATTATTTATTTATTTTAAGAAGAATTTAATTTAGAAAGTGAATAGTTAAATAAATTAAAGAATTTATTTAATTATATAAGACTTATTTAGATAATTAAATAATTAAAATAATTATTTAATTATAAGATACTTGAAGAAATGATTTTTTATCAGTATTAATAATAATTTTATTAATATCAATAAAAGTTTTCTGCTTGGGTATGGGGAAAGGAACAAATTCCACAGAATACCTCATAGAAACCCCATTAACAGACTTCAAAGACACCCAAGAAGACTTGGGAAGGTCCACGGAAGCCTTGGAAGCAAGAGCATCCGCCACCGAAGAAGAGGAGGGAATCCCATCCACGGCAGAAACCCTAGCCGTAGAAACATTCTCCACAAACACAGGAGAGACAGGACCCCCACCACCAGGAGAAATGCCTGAACTACTAATATTAATGGAAGCCTCAGGAGCCAGGTCAAGAGCACTCAGGACTGGAGCACGCAGATCAGATGCTCGCACAACAGTAGCAGGAATGGGAGAGCGAGAGAGCAGGGAGCGGAGAGCGGGAGTCATTCCAGAGTTCTATAATTTTAAAGTAGGGAATCTGCCAAAAGATAGGACCATGCAGAGCAGGAGCCAAGTCAAGAGCACTCAAGGCTGGAGCACGTGGAGAAAATGTTCGCACAACAGGAACGGGAATGAGACTTTTGTCTTTGTTGTAATGTCGACAACTCTCATACATAGTTAAATAATTTTAAATTATTCAAAACCAATAGGCTCAGAAACTAATAGTAGAGCTGAAATCGTGGCTTTAGTAGAAGGATTAGTGATCTGCAAAGAGATGGAGGTGGACAAGTTAGAAATAGAAGGAGATTTGACAATAGTGATAAATGCTTTAAGAAAGGGATGAATGCCAAACTGGAAATAATGCACTACTATCGAGGGCTTTGAATTTAATCACATGTTTCAAAAAAATCACCTTCAATCATATATATAGGGAGGTTAATGCAAGTGCGTTTATAATGGAAAATGAGGGAGCAGATGGGCATTTCATAGAGTGGAAAAATTGTCAATAGGGTAGTTAAAATTAGCTAGGAAAGCAGTTTATACATTGAATAGGATTTAGAATTGCCGTCACAACTTCATTCCTAAACTCACTCCCCTTAGAATTACCTTTCCTAACTAACCCTCTTCTCTGAATGTTTCTCAGAGTTATTCACACACACACACACACACACAGATATATGTTGGGACGTTGTCCTTCTGAGAAATTCACAAGGTTAGTAGGAACTCCTTTTTTATGTAGGTTTATTTATATTTATTTTAATTATTAATTATCTTAAAATCATTTCGAGCTATGCCAAGAGGATTGCACTTGGCCTTTCTATTAACAGGCAGGATGTGATCTAACAATCATGATGAGGAAGTTTAATCTTGATCATAAACTATGAGTGATGTATTAATTATTGGAAGTACCATTGGATTTGCATTTCTTTTTATCTAAAATTTTGACTCCCTCCTGTATCGTTTTAAAATGGAAGCACTTCCATGTTAAGAACGTTTAGCCCTCCTTAGGGGATTTTTTTGACCTCCATCATATCATCCTCCCGTTTCTGTATCATCCTATGCTTTTGTGCCTGTTTAGGACCCTGATTGGGCCTTTCCGGGCACCTTCTACCCCACCTGACATATTTTCCAGGGGTTTTGACCCCCTGGGTCAAGGTCGACCTTGACCTTGACCTAGGTTAGGGTCAACCTCAACCCTAACCTAGGTCAGGGTCGACCTCGACCTTGACCAAGGTCCCCCTTTCAAAATTGGAATCTTGTCGGCTGTCGAGGGTCATCCAAAATTCAGTTTTCCCGCTTCCGGGTCAGCTGTTTCAGGTTCCGAAGCATTTATTTCTAAATTATATTTAATATAGGTTCTTTTCTAGGGGAATGGGTCTAATTGGAATTTAATTATCCTATCTCGGCCTCCTTGGAATATTGTGTCCTAGTTTCATATAAAAGGAATTTTTCTCTTATTTTTTCTAAGGGATACTAAGCGATATTGAGCATAAAAGGAGAAGTTTCAAGCATCCATTGTTCTACATATTTTCCAAGTTATCAAGGTGTTCAAGTCTTCCTCTCAAGCATTCAAGTTCTCCATTTAAGATCAAGGATTCAAGCTTTCAAGCCTTTGAAGGGATTTGGTTCAAGCATTCAAGATTTATCATTCAAAACCCTAGATCTAGCCATCATGGTGGTGTGATCTTCCTTCAAGATCCTTTTGCATCCT
>MU225457.1:2543995-2564269 GCA_018584345.1 Thuja plicata | reverse complement strand
TATTAATCAAAAGTGGTACCTAAACTTAAAATAGTAAGGTTCACTAAAACTTTAATAACTTTTTTGATTTTAGGTTTTTTAAAAAATGAATTATATGTGACCAATCTACATAGAATTCTATTCAAAAAAAAAAAAAAAATTCTAAAAAAAGTGAAATTTTCATCAAATTATGGTGGTCGTACATGAGAGGTTTTGAAAATTTACTTTATAGTCAATTAAAAATTTAAAAAAAAAAAATATTCAATTAAAAAAAAAGAAAAAATATTCTGACCAATCTTTGATGTGTTAGATACCTTCCCCCAAAAGGATTTAGAAAAATTCATTTATTTACTTCAAAATAGGGTGGCCATACACATGCGGGGTATGGTCCTAAAACAGGTATTTTAAAAAAGAGGTTTTTAAACATGCCTACTAAATATATTTTCTACTATGTGGGTATTTAAATAAATTATATATTTGAAAAATAGACTCTGAGCACTACATTTTCTATTAGTGGATTTTTTTGATATTCAATCTCTAAGTGCCTCAAATTTTGACATTAATTGATAGACAACTTGAAAATCAGGGAAAACACTTCCACTTTTTGCCCAAAAAGTGGACTCAACTTCTTGCTGGCACCCATATATATATATATATATATATATATATATATATATAAACACACACACACACATACATACATACATATATACATATACATATACATATACATATCTATATATACATATATATACACACACACACACACACACATATATATTTATATTATTTTATTTATTTTTCTTTCCTCTGCTTTTCCTCATGTTGGTTCATTAGGTCTTTGTTCCTTTATCTTCTTCTTCTTTTGGATCCATCTTGATGTGTGAGGTTGTTTGTTTTATTAAGCTTCCTCTTCAAGTTGCTTCATTTATTTTTCTCTCCTTTGGAAGGGAGGTTTATTTCTGGATAACTCAATTGGCTTGTGTTATGATTATACTTCAGCAAGGGCTCCATCACAAGCTCTCTTTGTTTGAATCTGCTTGATTTGTCTTGTTAATTACAGTATAATAGATGAAGGCAACCTATCATGGGTTTTTATGTTTTGGTTTTTTATCTGTAGATTTTGGATCTATGAGTTATTGCCTTCTTATACTTGTGAAGAATCTCTCTGTTTATATAGCTCTTAATATCCTTCAATCTCTGTTGTTAACATCTTGTGTTGTGGGAAAGTGGCTTTTAAAATACACTAATTTCATTTCATAAGGCCTTGGTTTTAATAATAATGGTCTAATGATGGATCCTCTTTTATATCTAGCAATTAATATGATGCTTCTTGCAGGCTTCTAGAAGGGATGTTATAAGAACTCATGTTCCATTTTATTTATGGACTAATATATGTCTGTAAAGTTCTAGTTTATCTCTCCTTTTTGCTTGTTCTCATTTTATGGGTTTATTTTGTCTATATACATGTGTGTATGATGAGTGGTTTCTTTAGTTACCTCCTATAATGATCAGGCTATGAGTACTTGTCAGTCATTCTTTCACTAAGAAATATAATCATGGTCAGAAATCTAACAGCTAGAATATTGTGGAATAATTTATGGACCAGCTTATTATTTTAAGGCGAATCTGGCAATATGATTTAGTATTAACTAGAATTAGTAGATATCTTGAATGGTATCTTTTGTCATGAATTAGATAGGTATAATCTTTAGGAGGAGAATTTCCTCTGCTTCTTTGGCTTAATTTGTATTTATTAATATTTCTACATCGGGAGTGAGATTATATGAGTATAGTGGTGCTTGCAAATCCCTAGATTTGTATAGTTTATACTGACAGTGATTGGGCTGGGAACATAGATGATAGAAAGAGCACTACTAGTGGAGAATTCTTTATTGGAGAAAGACTAGTTACTTGGATAAGCAAGAAACAAGGATGCATATCTCAGTCAACTGCAGAAGTAGAGTATGTTGTTGCTACTGCAAATTGTTCAAACATAGCATGGATAAAACAACTATTTAAGGGAATGAATGAAGAGATCACTGATCCAATGATTATTTATTGTGATAATACAAGTGCTATAAATATTTCAAAGAATCATGTGATGCATGCAAAGACAAAGCACATATCTATTAAATATCACTACTTGAGGGAACAAGTACAAGACAAACAAGTGATACCAGAATATGTACAACCAAACGAACAACTTGCAGACATATTCACAAAACCCTTACCGAAGGATATATTCACAAAACCATTACCGAAGGATACATTTGAGTACTTAAGAGGTAGACTAGGGGTTCGTCCCTTCTCTATTGATAACTAAGCTGAGTAGGAGGTTGCATCAACCTACATGAAATCAAAATATCAATCATGTTGATGCAAAGACAAATTGGACTAACACAGAGATATCAATACACTGAAAGGTACTTACTGCACCGAAAATCAAAGATATTTTATTTGGCTAGTAAAGAGCTGCATATTTCTTTTTGGCATTGTTGTCAAAGGGAGAGAGTTGATCGATGAAATATAAAGAGATATTTGATCAATGAAATATCTATCCACTAAAGGGAGAAAAGAGAAAGGGAGGGACATATCTAATCTATAGAGAGATTCAAGAGATGAAAATTCAAAACTGCAGGGAGGGTCTGCATGGTGAGTTTTTATACTGACACAATTTACATTCAAGCTAGGGAGAGATATAGAATTGTTGCAGTTGTAAAATAGAAGTTTGGTATTTGTTGTATGGCATTTTATATTGCATATTTCATATTATGTTTCCATCAATGCCAAAGGGAGAGATTGATGAACTACAACTGATTGAATGTTTGAAGTCATTTGTTGATATTCAATCGAATTGCAGAAGTGATGATAAACATTGTCAGTTAATGTATTGTCATTGATGTCAAATTATTTGAGTATTATTATGGTGGAAACCATTTTTTGTGAATTGAAGATCTAGAACAAATAATGTTTATGTGGTCGGAAAATGAAGAGTTTTGTATACACTGAGAGACAGTGCTACCCGAGTAAAACACAGTGTATACCGAGCACATTGATAACTGAGCAATGGATTGTCAACACAACTATTGACAGAGCAATTTAATCAATCTGAGGTCGACTAAGATGCTGAGCTGGCAATTGATGATTTCAAGGTAAAAGATAAAGTTTGTTATTTGATCAAATGGTCACAAAAATTCAATGAAGATTGGACGACAAAGATTGAAATGTGTTTTTAACACAACTGCCGAGGAAGGATCAAGCGGGAAAATTAACGATGGAGATTAAGCGGCAAAATTTGAAGGATGAAAATTAAATGAGACATGATGTCCATATAAGAGACAAGAGATTCATTTTGAATCACATGATGCTATGATGTGTACATGAAAATTTTATGCATGACTGATCAAACAGGTTAAAGACATAACCGAGCATTTTTCTGCAGACATCATCAAGAAAACAGAGGAAAGAGCATTACCGTGTAGAACAAGTATGAAGTATGAGATGAGCTGAAGTGAAAAAATTGATCAAAGGTATTATGTAATTAGCATAGATCTGAATATCTACAAAATAGAGTTGTATTTGAATCAGATCATTACTGTATCAGTTTAACCATTGTTACAGATAAATCTCTTAACCGAGTAGGACAGTGAAGTCCTTATTATGATATTTAGAGAATATTGAGTGTTTTCTTGTTGACCCCATAGTGAATGCATGGTCAAGAGAGAAATATAAGTTTTAAATCCTCTAACAAGGTCACATTTAACAATGTGCATTTTAGCCTTTTACAGGGTTGGCTCTTCACCGAGCTCACTTCAGAAGAGTGAAAATATTTTGGGTTACCGGTCCTAGGTGGTTTTTCCCTTAGCGGGGTTTCCACGTTAAAAATCTATGTGTAAATGTGCACGAATGTTATGGATTGTTATTTTACTTTACACTTTACTTTATTGACCTAGATCGGTAATCATGGTATTAATTTACTAACATTCGGTAAACACTATTGACGAAAGTTTGAGATTACGGAATACATTTTCACCGATAAATTATATGTTTGAATTTGTTTTGATATACATCTGGAGAAATTTGGGACTGTAGGATAATTTGTGAGGAAATTGATTCTAACTAATTCTAACTAATTCACCGCCCCGCCCCCCCCCCAATTATTCTAACAACCTTTTCTTAGTCATCCTTTAATTAATGCCATGAAATCCATACCATCTATGTACCATCAATGCTTGAAATTCCCCCACAATGGAGATGAAATAAAAATATCAAGTGATCCCTATCCTTTCCAATACTATAACATATTGAAAGGGACTCTTGAATTTCAAGTGCTAATTAAATAAGGACCCTCATTATCTAATTCATTAACCTACATTTATCTTGTGTTCTTATCCAAATCTTCTACTTCATATGCCTCTTTCCTTGAGATTAAGGTCAAAGTCTATGACATGTAGTGTTGTGAATATAATATTGTTATATCCTTAGGATATCATAAGGATGGATTCACCACAAATATTGACACTGGTACATATTTTGTTGATTCTTCACAACCTTCTAGTCACAAAAATTTAAAAGTAGTCTCTACGTGAAAATTAAAAGACACCTTAGACAATGAAATAGCAAAAATAAAGGATGTATCTAAGGGTGAAATTGTTTCCAAGGTTCTAAAGAATGGAATATTGGATAATATCCCCATAAATAAAGATAGATCACCACTTTTAGTAGAGAAAGTGAAGGAAGTCAACATTGCTATAGTTGAAAATCCAAATATCATACACTTTGCAACTTCCTCGACCGAGACAAAAATAATAGCTTTTATCAAATTCTCTATAGAGAGATAGATCAATTTTGTTTGGTCTTATTTTGACATGCCTAGGCTTGATCATGAGTTATTACTACACCATTCACATCTCTATCTAGATCCAAGACTTGTCAAGCAAAAGTTAAGAAAAATGCACCCTCATATTACTTTATTTATAAAAAATGAGTTGGAAAAGTTGCTTGATGTTTGTTTCATCTAACCAATAAACTATAATCAATGGATAAAAAATCTATCACTAGTCACGAAGATGACTAGGAGTATCCAAATATATATATATATATATATATATATATATATATATATATATAATTAATTCATGCTCCAAAGGTAATTTCCTATTGTCAAATATAGACATGAATGTGGACCTGACACTTTGGTATGAAATTTTGTGATTGGTGAATGAATTTTCAAGCTATAACCAAATCATAATTTCTCCCAAGGATCAATGCAAGACAACTTTTAATATTTTTTTAGGTTCATATTTCTGGAATATAATGCCTAACTATCTCATGAATATTGGGACAATGTATTAGAGAGTCATTATGACCATATTTCATGTCATGATGCATAAATTGATGGAGGATTATGTAGATAATCTCCTTTGAAAATTCATTTGATGAGACACTCGTCTGGATGTTCTAGAATTGATCTTCACCAAATTAGAATAATGCAAAGTCATATAAAACTGAAATAAATGTATCTTTAGAGTCATTTGTGGGAAAATACATGGATATATTATCTCTCACAAAGGCATTGAGGTTGACTTGAAATGGTAAAAACTATCATAGGCATACCTTTACCAACTAATCTAACTCAACTTCACAACCTCCAAGGAAAGATACAATCTATTCATAGATTCATTGCAAAATTACCAAATTAATGTCACATGTTGTCACAAAAATTTTCACCCATGCTTGGTGTTTGACCCCTAAGCAACCTTGTGAAACATGGAAACAACCTCCAAGTGTGGTACCTTGACAAGTGAGGCTGGTTTGCAAAGAAAGTTGGCTTCCTTTATAGTCGTGGTGCATTTTTGAGCCAACCCAACACTAAAGGAGCCTACCTCTTACCTAATCTAACAACTTTTCAGGGATATGGGGAGAAGGGATACAAAAATATAAAGGGACTGATGCACTAGATTAGAATGTATTTCTCCCTATCTATAATTGCACAAAAACATCAACCAAAAACCCCAAAACATGCACAAATATCTATTCTATTCTATCCCCAAAGATGACATATAGGTAGGCCATAATTTATGAGGTACTAAAATAAAGACTTTCACAATTCAGTATTCATAACAAGATTGAGACAACATACAAACTAGGAACAAAAAAAGAATAAACTCAGTGTAACATAAAAGAATGTGACTAGGGTAACAATAAGGTGTTCTAGAGTGGTTCCATAATGAAACACCTAACCAATGCATAGTTACATTGGAAGGAAGATGACACACTAGTATTTAGTATGTTGTAAGAACTAAGCGGTGTAGTGATCCTTCGTTGTAAATTTAGGGTTGATCAGGGAGATATTGATGAATGAAGAAAGATAGAGGGCTAGAAAGGAGGAAAAGACAAGTTTTAGGATGCACAGACTAAAAAAAAATAGAAAGAATAGTATAGATACCAGAAATGGAAACCTGAGGATGTCATTGACTTTTAAAACCAATTTGAAGAGAATATGGAGGAACTACGTCACCTGGGCCAACCTGTTCCCTACACTTTTAATTGTTTTCAGTTACAAACTATCTACAAGGTCCTGAACTTTCCAAATCTGATTCGGTGCGAGCGCCACCTATTCCTGCACATAAAAAATACGAAAAAAAATATTGGTTAGAAGAGAATTTTCCTCAGTCAAACCCTAGTTGAGGAATCAACATGTAAATAGAAATGAAATATGCAGGAAAGGAAAGCTTGTAAATGTAAAGTAGATATTATATCTACAATATAAATTCTCATAGCTTCATAAATGGACTTTGAGGTCATAATGTCTATGAAGATTATTGTAATGTTATTGAATGTGATTGTATGTAGTTGTTGGATCTTGTATAATAATCAAGGATGCCCCTTAAAAATGCATAGATCTGCAAATACTCCTCAAGTCTCAAATATTGTTATATTGGATAGAATTTTGCCTTGAAAAATGGATCAATGAATGTGGATGGACAAAGGATCTTATTTCTTATTTGAGGTCTCATATACTTTTCCTTCATGAGGTAGAGAATATTTCTACAATGGAGAAGATTACCTTGAAAGGATGCCTTGGCTAATTGAAATATGTTTGAATGCTAGAGACCTTGATCTCTAACTAGATTATTAAATGCTTATTTTCTAATGAATTATTGATTTTAGATATGAATGATTGAGAATGGTTACCAAAATGAGGAGAGATAGGTTGCTTATATACCCCTCACAAACATTTTGGAGCTCAAAAATACAAGGAAGCCAACGAGATTTTAGATTTCTCGCTTAACCGTTGAGATGAGCCCCTGATTATAAATTTGGGGAAAAACCTCATGGAATAAGTTGTTTGGGCCAACCTATTTACCCAAAAAATAATTAAGATTTGATTTAGGAATTAGAATTGCAGAGAAGATACTAGAATGAAAATTTGAGTAGAGATGGATCAAGCATAACGGGCACAAAAACTCAAGAACACTAAAATGGGGCCTATTTGAGAATCTAATTATAGGTGCTTATAATTGAGCATGATACATTTAGAACCCACTTTAGTGGGAGTATGACATTACCTCTTTCTCACAATAAACTAGTTAAAAGCACATGAAAATAATTATCAAGGTCAATGAGATAAGGAGACACCGAGCCCCCAAGTAACTTAGGTTCTTATCAAATCCAAAACCAAGATTAAAAAAAGAAGCAACACTCGAAAGAGAGAGAAAGGAACATGACCAAATAGCCTAGTATAGTTTGACTTACTATGGTTCATGTAAATAGAGATATCATAATGTCAAAAGGAGAATCAAGCCTAAGAAAAGCATTGTCTCCAAAGGAATCTATTAAGGTAATGAATTGATTTATTGTGTATGTGCGTTCAAAATGTGAAACAAGGAGCAAAGTGTATACCCCCACGTTAAAGCAAGTACAAATTACTTAACAAAATAAATGGATTTAATAGAGCATACATGCACCTAAAATAATATTTTCACTATGATATGCCCCCAAGAAAGGACAATCCAAGGGAAACAAAGCACATGACAAAAAAAGAGCACAAAGGGATCTACTAACTTTGGAATCAATATGATCATATGATAACTCATGTATATCAAGAATTATGGCAAAAATAATTGACATAATCCTCCAAAGGTAACAGAACCACGAGCACAATGGAAGAAGATAACATAAGAGATACAACAAAATTATTTTTGGACCAACATTGTGGAGACCAAAAAGAATGGTTGTTACCGCTTTGCATCATCCCCAAGTAGAAAAAATAAAGGCATATTTATGACAAAATAAAATGAATCACATAACATGTATACAACATATAGAATAAAGATACAAATAGAGGAATATCATGATGGGTTGATTCCTTCATCACCTTGTCCCAATTAAACAACAAGGTTCATTTAAATAAATATGAACATGACATAAATCAAGAAACACATCATGGGGGAAGCATGACATGAATAGGAAAAAACATTAAATAATTCATTATACAAGAGGAGATATTCAATAATATCACTCACCCCTTGATCTTGTTCTTTACTATTTAGGGAAGGTATGAAACGCGCAAGAGGCACAATGCTGGTCATGGTAGATAGAGCCATCACAAGTTCCAAATAAGGACCATGCTCTAATGATGAGTCACTTTGTTTGTCACTAGGAGCTAGGCATAAAATTTGTGAAAATATAGTAGATAAGCCATGATTAACATCAATAATCTCATACATATCATCTGAATTGTTAGCATTAACTGTTAGAATAACTGAGAGGGGGGGTGAATTAGTGGCCTCAAAAATATTAAATTAACCCAAAAACTTATTACCACAATTATAAGCCTCTAGTTATCTTCAGTCCTACAAGATGAATGCCTTGAAATAATATTAACAAATAACTACTGCTCGGAGTTCACTGTTAAACCTTATTCTTATTGTTTACCGATTAGCAGTCTTTCATTTACCGAAATGCAGTAAATTGCTTAGTGTATACCGATCAATCCACATTTGTTATGTGTAATGCAAAACACTAAAGTAATGACTCATAAACACATTGACATGTAGAATTTTAAAGTGAAAACCCTGTAAAAGGAAAAACCACTTGGGACCGATAACCCAAAATTTTCATTCTTCTGAAGTGAGCTCGGTGAAGAGCCAACCCTATTAAAGATTACAAACACATTGTTAGGTGTGACCTTGTTAGAGGATTTAAATATAACAGTTTATCACTTGATATTTGGCATCTCTATGCTACCTTTTATGACCAAACCCTATGTAGTTTGTCACTTGGTATCTGGCATCTCATGCTATCTTCATGACCAAACCTTTTGATACTCCTTAGGATGTATCTCAATATATAAAGGATTGTTAAGTCCTTCTCGGTTAAGAGACTTTTTGATTCAATGGTTAAACTAAAATAGTAAATGATCTGTTCATACATACAACTATACTTTGCAGATTTTTAGATCTATTGTAATCTCATAATACCTTTCTGATCAATGTATCTTTTCAATACCTTTTCTCCACTTCTTTATTCTTGGTGATTTTTTGCTTCTTTGTTGCCCGGTGTCTGCAGAATTAGCTATGTTCTTCAGCTTGATTGATCAGGACTAATTGAAGTCTTTCTTCATTAGTTTCTCTTCAGCATCCTCTTCTTCTATTCACCTCTGATTCACAATGAATAATCTTGTCTCTTTATAGACATGATTTCACCATTTCTCATTTCTTGACTTTCTTGTTCTTGGCGTGATCCACAATTCTAGCCAATCTTGCTTTAAAGATTTACATCAGTTTTATCCCGTAGATTTATCTTTGACAATTGGAATAAAATAGATTTAAATATCTCACTTATCTCTGGCTTTTAAATTTTTGATGAAAACAATATTAACAACCAGTTAACTCCTTCTTTAGCTCCTGCCAGCTAAGTCTTTTGTCATTTCTAAACTTCAGTTCTTTTCGATTTTTAACTCCTTGTTAGTTTTGGTCAACACTTTAGTTCTCCTCGAGCATCTCCGTTGGGGTTGTCTGTTTGTCGGGGTTGTATATCTGTTAGGTAACACTGTGAATTTTTTCTCATCAGGTTACTCTGATTCTTCTCGTCGGTAATTCTTGCTTGGGGTTCATGCTCAGGCATCACTGTGACTTTCCTCTCGGGGTTCTCTATCCGTCGAGGTGCACTGTCCATCGGTGTTTGTAGTCACTTAGTGAATACTTATCATTTATGCATTACTGAAAGCATAACCTTTATATATATTATTCTCTGAAGTCTTTGACATTTAGTATATATAACCAATCAGATTATATCAAGTTGAAATCAATGATAATACAATACATTAACTGATTTAATGTCTTGCATTAACTTTCTGCAGCTTGGTGATTATCAACTTAACATCTTCAAACATTCAATCAGTTATAGTTCATCAATCTCTCCCTTTGGCATTGATGGCAACACACTATATTATTACTAATACAATATGAAATATATCAGTTGTAGTTCATCAATATACCAATTTCATTGTTCTTTAACCAATACAAATGTCTGGCTCTTGATTAGCTCTTATAGCTTAGATTTGTTTCTTCAAGAGTGATTTCTTCAATCTTCAATCCCTTTACTGGATAGATGTAGAAGCTTTTGATTTTGTCTCAGATGTTGTCTCTCCCTTTGACTGTTCCTCTCTTGATCATCTCTTTTTCCTTTGACAATATTAAATTCATTTCTCCCTCATGATACTTCTCTCCCTTTTGATATTCTCTCCCTTATAATAGTCATGATGGAATATCCCTTATAGGTTTCATCTCTCCCTTTGAATGATTCTGATGTGGGTAATGGATAATGGATATAATCTCTCCCTTTGACAGCAATTCCAAACAATCCTTTCATCCTTTTTATAATATACTCCTTGAATTTCCCTATCCGTCAGCAATACAATGACTTTGGTGTTCGATGCAGATATGTACCTTGATGTATATAGATGTATCTTTGCAGTCCATATCTTTACTTGCATCAACATGAATAATCTTTTGATTGTGTGTAGGCTGATGCAGCCTCCTAGTCAGCTTACTGACCAATAGACAAGGGTTGAACCCCTAGTCTCTTTCTCAGGTACTCAAATGTATCTTTAGGCAATGGCTTTGTGAATATGTTAGCTAATTGTTCCTTTGATTGAACATATTCTAGTATCACCTCTTTCTCTTGCACTTGTTCTCTTAAGTAATGATACTTGATAGAAATATGTTTTGTCTTAGCATGCATGACTGGATTCTTATAAATGTTTATTGCACTGGTATTATCACAATATATAATCACTGGTTCAAGAATTTTCATAATCATACCTTCCAGTAACTGTTTGATCCATGCAATGTTAGAACAATTTGTAGCAGTAGCCGCATATTCTTCTTCTGTAGTAGATTGTGAGATGCATCCTTGCTTCTTACTGATCCATGTGACAAGTCTGTCACCAATGAAGAATGCTCCTCTAGTTGTGCTCTTTTGGTCATCTAAGTTTCTAGCCCAATCAACATCTGTATAGACTTGAAGCTCAAATTTGTCTTCTCTTTTATATCATAAGCCATATTCCTCGGTGTTCTTTAGCTATCTTAGAATCCTCTTGATAGTAGTCATGTGTGATTCTTTGGGATTAGCAGAGAATCTTGTAACTATTCCAACTGCATGTGCTATATCTGGTCTAGTATGAACAACATACATTAGTTTTCCAATCATTTATCTATACAAGGTCTGATTTACCTCATTTTATTTGTCTTCCTTTTTCATCTTACATCTATTAGCCATAGGTGTTCCAATTGGCTTGGAATCTTCCATTTTGAATATCTTCAACACTTCCTTGATGTATTTGGATTGTGTGATATATATGACTGCATCTTGTTGAAGAATATGTAGACCAAGAAAGAATTTGATCTCCCCAAACATCGACATCTCAAACTCTTTTCTCATTTCATTAGCAAAGGATTTACATAACATATTATTACCCCCAAATATGATATCATCAACAACTATTTCAGCAATCAGAATATTTCCATCAGTATCTTCTTTTAAATACATATTTATATTTTCACTTGTTCTTACAAATTCAATGCTTATGAGATAGGAGTGACGTCTTTCATACCAGGCTCTAGGTGCTTGCTTCATTCCATACAAGGCTTGTGTAGTCTACATACCATGTTTCTCTTGTCTGGATCAACAAACCCTTCTGGTTGTTCAATGTATACCTCTTCTTCTAGTATTCCATTTAGGAATGTAGATTTGACATCCATCTGGTATACCTTGAATCCTTTGGATGCAGTATAAGAAAGTAAAATTCTTAATCCTTCTAGTATAGCAGTGGGTGCAAAGGTTTCTCCATAATCAATACCTTCTTCTTGTGCATACCCCTTGCATACTAACCTTGCTTTGTTTCTTGTGACTTCTCCATTCTCATTCAGTTGGTTTCTGAATATCCATTTGGTACCGATGACATTCTTGTCATCTGGTCTCGGTACTAATGTCTATGTTCTATTCTTCTCAATCTTTTCTATTTATTCATTCACAACATTGACCCATTCTTCATTTTCAAGTGCAGTACTAACATATTTAGGCTCAAAATCACAAATTACACATCTAGTGTTCAGTGACTTACTTCTTGTTCTCATTCCAGCCTTCTTGTCTCCTATGATATGATTAGTGGATGGTGTCTTATGACATACTTGGAAAGTATCAGTTCATCTCTTTGTTCATCATTCTAATCATCATCTTGACCTTCATTCTAATCTCCATCACTCGGAACATCATTTTGCTAATTTTGCTAATTTTTGGTGTTTGAAGCCTGATGCTCGGGTGCAATGTTCTGTTGCTCAGGAGAAGTACATTGTTGCTCGGGTAGCGTGTTAGGTTCTTCAGTGTAAAAAAACTTTTTGTAGTCTTCTATTTCTTTTCTACTTTCCTCATCATTTTTCTTTGCATATTCATCTATTTTGATATTTGCACTTTCAATGATCTTGTTAGAGGACTTGTTAAGACAATAATAAGCCTTGCTCTTGGTGGAATACCCTAGAAAGATACCTTCATCACTTTTGGAATCAAGCTTTCCATTTCTATCATCTTTCAAAATATAACATTGACTACCAAAAATTCTGAAGTAACTTACATTGGGTGTGTATCCATACCATAGCTCATAGGGTATCTTTTTGGTGTCTTTTTTCAATTGTACTCAGTTCAATGTGTAGATAGTAGTACTGACAGCTTCCCTCCAGAATGTTTTAGTGATGCTTTTCCCAATCATCAATGTTCTTGCACAATCAACAATTGATCTATTTCTCCTTTCAGCGATCCCATTTTGTTATGGTGTTCTTGGTGTAGAGACCTGCCTTTTAATTCTATGCTCATTGCAAAAGTTAGTGAATTCAATAAACAAAAATTACCCTCCTCTATCTGATCTTAAGCATTTCAATTCCTTACCACTTTGTTTTTCTACCATAGCTTTGTACCATTTAAACATATTGAATGCTTCTGATTTTTATTTTAAGAACATAATTGTCATCATTCTAGAATAATCATCAACAAAGAGAATGAAATATCTATCACCATAGTAACTCTTTGTTCTCATGGGTCCACATGGATTAGTATGGACTAATTCTAGAATAGCATTAGATGTATGGGCTTTTCTCTTGAAACTAGACTTTGTCATCTTACCTTTTTGACAATTCTTACACATGATATGCTCGGGCTTTGACATGCTCGGTAAGCATCTTACTTTCATTTTATTGCTTACGTTTATCATGTTGTCAAAATCCACATGACATAATATTTTATGCCACAACCATATGTCTTCATTTCTAGCCATTAAACAAGTGGTTTTAATATCACCAAGATAGAATAGGTTACCTTTTGTGTGTTCACCATTTCTGATCAACCTTCCTGATTCATTGAAGATCTTTGCCTTCTTATTCTCAAATGCTACTTGGTGACCTTTGTTATTCAGCTGTGAAACACTCAATAGATTATAGTTAAGTCCTTTTACCCCGTATGCATTTTCACATTTGATCAGGTTATTCAACATTATGGTTCCTTTACCTTCGACTGGACAAGGTGTGTCATTACCCATTCTCACTGATCCACCATTATAGTACTCAAAAGTTTCAAAATTTTGTTTATCACCAGTTATGTGGTGAGTGTATCCACTATCTATAATCCAGACATCATTCTTGCTAACCTTAGATATGAGTTCAGTCTCTACATACCTTTCTTCTTCTTTTGAATCAATCCTTCATGGCCACAAATACCATCTCAATGTCTTCATCAGATTTGGTGTCAGTATCTCCATCTCTTTTCTCAGCTAGGTAACAAGCTTTCTTCCCTTTGTCCTTGTAGTCTCGAGTATCTCTTCTATCAGATTGTCAGTTACTTCGGTAATCTTTTTTGTCACTTCTATCAAACTTCTTTTCATATGATCTATCATTACTTCTGTCATATTTTCTTCTGTTAGGACATCTTGCAGCAAAGTGTCCAATCTCTTTACAATTAAAACATACAAGTGGTAATTTACCTTTGTATTTGTCTTTTCCTCTCTGTAATATCCTAGCCATTAGTGCTTCAATCTCATCAAGATCTTGGTCATCACTATCACTTTCACTTTCATTCCTTATAGTGTGTTTATGACTTGACTTATTTTTAAAGAAGATTTGAATGCAGACTCAATAGATGGTAAGACAATGTTATCAAAGTTATTCATCTCAAATGAAATCATTCTACCAACCAAACTATCTAGAGTGACATTATTTTTTGCTACTGCTCTCATTTCTTGTATAGAAGATACTGTAATAGCATATACAGACATTAAGGTTCTTAGTATTTTACTTACCACTGTCTCTTCTTCAAGTATGCCTCCAACTCCTCGGATAGCATTGACTAACTCTTTTATTCTGCAGATGTACTAAGTGATATTTTCTCCTTCTCTCATTCTTAGGTCATCAAATTTACCTCTTAGGATTTTTGCCTTAGCTCTTAGTATATTAGCATCTCCTCCATGTACCAGCTTCAATTTGTCCCACATTTACTTTGCAGAGGTGCAGGTTATGACATCTTCAAATTCAGCATCGGAGAGTGAGGAAGCAAGTTCTATCATCATAGAATTATGCTCATGCTTTTCTCTTAATTTTTCAAGTGTGTGAGGTCCTATAGGAAACACATATTCAGTATCCAAGTATTGAGTAACATCATTTCCAATACCTAGTAGGTGGAATCTTATCATGCTTTTCCATGATGCAAAGTTGTCCTTGCTCAACTTGGGCACATCTTGTTTGCTCATCTTGTGATCTTTTGCTTAGGTCTTGAAACCTTCCTTCTAAGCACACAATATATGATACCAATTGTTAGAATAACTAAGAGGGGGGGCGAATCAGTGGCCTCAAAAATATTTCAATAAATTAACCCAAAAAGTAATTACCACAATTATAAGCCTCTAGTTATCTTCAGTCCTACAAGATGAATGCCTTGAAATAATCTCAACAAATAACTACTGCTCGGAGTTCATTGTTAAACCTTATTCTTACTGTTTACCAATTAACAGTCTTTCATTTACTGAAATGTAGTAAATTTCTTAGTGTATACCGATCAATCCAGATTTGTTATGTGTAATGCAAAACACTAAAGTAATGACTCATAAACACATTGACACATGGATTTTTAACATGGAAACCCTGTTAAGAGAAAAAACACTTGGGAACAGTAACCCAAAATTTTCACTCTTCTGAAGTGAGCTCAATGAAGATCAAACCTTGTTAAAGGTTACAAACACACTGTTAAGTGTGACCTTGTTAGAGGATTTAAATAGAATAGTTTGTCACTTGATATCTGGCATCTCTATGCTACCTTTTATGACCAAACCCTGTGTAGTTTGTAACTTGGTATCCATCATCTCATGTTATCTTCATGACCAAACCTTTTGATACTCCTTAGTATGTATCTCAATATATAAAGGATTGTTAAGTCCTGCTCGGTTAAGAAACTTTCTGATAGTGTTTATGACATTGGTTGAAGAGGAAGGCAAAGAATTGGTTGACTAAATTGTATTGGTAGAATGGGAAGGTAAGTGGTTGGCATATATTTGCAAGTTTTGGTTGGGAGAGGCAATGGATTTGTTTCCTTGATCATTAACACCTTAAAAAATTATAGTGTTTGAATTAAGAAGGCCTTGGACAATCGTCAACAAACAAAAACACTTTTCAGTATCATGGTCAGGTTGACAATGGTATTAGAAAAAGATGTTTGGATCAAAGGATTTATATGTTTATTTTTATGGATCAATTGATTTAACATGGGGAAGTGTTAAAAAATTAGCATTAATCAACTTCAACAACACATTATACAAAAATTTAGAAAGAGGTGTAAAATACAAGAAGGTTTTAAAATAGATGACAAAGGAGCCACACCTTTTGGATGTTGTTGCAACTTATGCATCATTTTTTTTATAAATAATTAATATTGATTAATCCTTTAGGTTTTTGAAAATTTTGAAATGGTTTGGATGCAACATCACTCTTATCAACTAGAGCCATTGGAGTGGAGATCTCACATTGACTTACTTGAAGTTGATAATTATGAAGTACTACCCATAATTGGGTAAAAGAAGTAAATTCATAAATCAATATCCTATCTCTAATATCTTTTTGCAAATTAGAAATGAAAATACGTTGAACATCAATATTAGGCACAAGATGAGAAATTTGAGCATGCAAATGTTTAAATATATCAGTGAAATCAGCCACTTTTTATTCAACACCTTGTTTATAATGCATAAAATAAGTCAAAGAAATCTTAGGACCAATGTTATTTTGAAATTGTTGAATGAAAGTGTTAGCAAGTTTTTGAAATGAATCAATAGAATAAAGAGTAAAATAGCAATATCATTTTAAGGCCTTATCTCTAAATGTTCTGGTAAAAAATTTATCCATGAGTTTACGATCACGAGAGAAGTCATTAAAAAATATTTAGAATTTTCTCACATGAGTCAAGGGATCACATTCTCCAGTATAAGTCTCCAAATGATTTATTTCCATGTATTAAGGGGTAACAACACAAATTATATCTAAGGACAAAGGATTGGAAATTTCACAAGTAGTAATTTTGAATTTGGATTGAGTCATTGAGATGATTTGTTGTTGCAAGGAAGAAGCATCTTAGGAAATACTATTGATAGTTGATTCAGTGGAAAGATTGGTATGGGACATATGTGAAAAGTTGAGAACATTATGGGAAATGGAAGGAGTGTTTGATGACATGTAACTAATTGAATGTTTGAAGATGTTAAGTTGATCACTGAAATGTTGAAGGATAATGCAAGACATTAAATTAGTTAATGGATTGTATTGTCATTGATGTCAACTTGATATAATCTAATCAGTTATAATCAAAGTTTCAAATACTTCAAAGAATCAAAGAGAGAAAGATTATGCTTTCAGTAATGCATAAAATACAAACATTCACAATATGACTTCAAACACCGATGGTCAGTGGAAACTGACGGACAAAGATCACCGAAAGTCAAGTCACAGTGATGCCCGAGCAAGAACACCGATGAGCATTACCAACGAGAAGAATCACAAGCATAACCGATGGCCAGAAACATAGTGTAAACCGACGCAGAAGCCCGAGGAGAACTGGAGTGTTGACCAAAGCTATCAAAGAGTTAAACACCAAAATCAACCTGATTTCATAAATGACAAAATATCTAGCTGGTAGAGCTAAATATGGACTTAACTTGTAGTTATCTTTATTTTCATTGAAAAGATAAAGCCAGAGATAAGTAAAGGATTTAAAGTTGTTTTGTCCAGTTGGCAAGAAGATCTCTATGAGATAAAATAGGACTTTTGCTTTGAATCTAATTGGCGAGAATTGTGGATCACGCCAAGATCAAGAAAATCAAGAACCTAACAACGGTGATATCATGTCTATAAAAGAGACAACTTAATTCATTACAAATTGAGGGAGGTGAATGAATGAATAAAGGATGCTAAAGAGAAACTGATCAAGAGCAACTTCATACAGTCCTGATCAATCAAGCTGAGGAAAGTGCTAAAGTTTTCTGCGGACACCGAGCAACAAAGAACAGCATCACCGAGAAGAATAAAAGTGGAGCAAAGGTATAAAAAGAGATATATTGATCATATTAGTTTTATGAGATTACAATAGATCTGAAAATTTGCAAGTATAAGTTGTATATGTGAATAGATCATATTGTTTCAGTTTAACCATTGTTTCAGAAAGTCTCTTAACTGAGCGAGATTTAAAGATCCTTTCTATATTGAGATACATCCATAGGAGAATCAAAAAGTTTTATCATGAAGATAGCATGAGATTCCAAATACCTATTGATAGGCCAAGTGAGTGTTTGATCAAGGAAGGTAGCATAGCGATTCCCAATATCAAGTGACAGACTAAACTTTTAAATCCTCTAACAAGGTCACCCCTAATAGTGTGTTTATAACCTTTAACAAGGTTAGCTCTTCACCGAGCTCACTTCAGAAGAGTGAAAAGTTTGGGTTACCGGTCCCAAGTGGTTTTTCCCTTAACAGGGTTTCCACATTAAAAATCCATGTGTCAATGTGTTTATGAGTCATTACTTTAGAGTTTTTCATTACACATAACTTAACTGGATTGATCGGTATACTCTAGATAATTTATTGTCTTTCGGTAAATTAACAAACTGATATTTGGTAAACATACAGTATAAAGTTTTACAAAGCATTCCGAGCAATAATAATTTGATAAAAGTATTTGAAGGCATTCATCTTATAGGACTAAAGATAACTAGAGGCTTAATATTGTGGTACTAAGTTTTTGGTTTGATTATTAGAATATTTTGACGCCACTGATTCACCCCCCCCTCTCTCAGTTATTACTAACAATTGGTATCAGAGCTTGTGTGCTTAGAAAGGGATTTTAATAGCTCAAGAAAAAGATCACAAGATGAACAAATGAGATGTTTCAAAGTTTAATAAAGACAACTTTGCATCATGGAAAAGAAGAATAAGACTCCACCTATCAGGTATTGGAAATGATATTGTTCAATACTTAGATACTGAATATGTGTTGCCTATAGGACCTCACACTCTTGATCAATTAAGAGTAAAGCATGAGAATAACTGCATGATAATAGAACTTGCATCATCACTCTCGGATGCTAATTTTGAAGATGTCAAAACCTGCACCTCTGCAAAGAAAATGTGGGATAAGTTGAAGTTGGTACATGGAGGAGATGCCAATGTACTAAGAGGAAAGGCAGAAATCCTAAGAGGGAGGTTTGATGACCTAAGGATGAAAGAAGGAGAAAATATCACTTAGTATAGCTGCAGAATCAAAGAGGTAATAAATTCTATCTGAGGAGTTGGAGGTGTGCTTGAAGAGGAGACAGTGGTAAGTAATATCTTAAGAACCTTACTACCTATGTATGCTATTAGTGTTTCTGCTATTCAAGAAATGAGAGTAGTTGAAAATAATACAGTTACTCTAAATAGTCTGATTGGTAGACTAATTTCATTTGAGATGAACAACTCTGATAATAGTGTCTTACCATCTATAGAATCTGCATTCAAATCTTCTTTAAAGATAAGTAACTCAAGTCATTGACATGTTGTTAGAAATGATAGTGACAGTGATAATGAGGATCAAGGACTTGATGAGATTGAAGCACTAATAGCCAGAAGATTGCAGAGAGGCAAAGGTAGATACAAAGGTAAATTACCACTTGTATGTTTTAATTGTAAAGAGGTTGGACACTTTGCTACAAGATGTCCAAACAGAAGAAAAGATGAGAGAGGAAATGACAAATCATATGAGAAGAAGTTTGACAAAGGTGATAACAGAGACTACTGGAGCAACTGACAACCTGATAAGAGAGAAACCCAAGACTAAAAGTGTTAAGGAATGTAGCTTCGTTCAGATAAAATCATTGTTATTGAACTATCGAGTACACATTGATATATATGTAATAATAATAATATGTATTATAATTATTATATATATCCATATAATTTATATAAGTGGATTATTATCATATTGTGATATATACATATAATTAATATTATGAGAATATAAATAAATTAATATTCATTATTATTAATATAAGTTGATATTTATTATTATTATGAGACATATAATAATAATTATGTATATTAATAATAATTACTATTTAAATAAATATATAAGTTATATTAATCTTATAGTAACTAATTATTAATAGACATGTCCCTTGAAATGAATAGACATGTCTTCTTGTCTTTGCCTTGTATAAAACCAAGAGAT
>MU225457.1:2518979-2541769 GCA_018584345.1 Thuja plicata | reverse complement strand
TTGAAATGAATAGACATGTCTTCTTGTCTTTGCCTTGTATAAAACCAAGAGATCGATGCATTTGGAAAATATAGAAAGACAAGACAACAATGCCATTATATTTGCATTCGATCTCGCAAACTTAACAAAAAGGACAAAGGGAAGAAAGATTGTTACCTAGATGAGAACAAAGTTGATGACACTAACACCGAATCAGAAGAAGACATTGAGATGGTATTTTTAGCCATGAAGGATGACTCAGATGAAGATGAAGAAAGGTATGTAGAAACTGCACTCATATCTAAAGTTAGTAAAAATGATGTCTGGATCATAGATAGTGGCTGCACTTACCATGTGACCAGTGACAAAAAAAATTTAAAGACTTTTAAATACTATAATGGTGGTTCAGTAAGAATGGGTAATGACACACCTTGTCCAGTTGAAGGTAAAGGAACTATAATGTTGAATAACCTGATAAAATGTGAAAATGCTTATTGGGTGAAAGGATTGAATTATAATCTATTGAGTATTTCTCAGTTGAGTAATTCAGGTCACAGAGTAGCATTTGAAAATAAGAAGGCAAAGATCTTCAATAAATCAGGAAGTCTGATTGGTACCGGTGAGCAGACAAAAGGTAACTTATTCTATTTGAATAATACTGACACCACTTGCTTAATGGCTAGAAACGAAGACATATGGTTGTGGCACAAAGGATTGTGTCATGTAAACTTTGACAACATGATAAAAATAAGCAGAAAGAGAAATGTTTGAGACTTTTGAATACTATAATGGTGGTTCAGTGAGAATGAGAAATGATACACCTTGTCCAGTTGAAGGTAAAGGAACCATAATGTTGAATAACCTGATAAAATGTGAAAATGCTTACTGGCTAAAAGGACTGAGTTATAATTTGTTAAGTGTTTCATAGCTAAACAATTCAGGTCACAGGGTAGCATTTGAAAATAAGAA
This sequence comes from Thuja plicata, assembly GCA_018584345.1. Lineage (NCBI taxonomy): Eukaryota > Viridiplantae > Streptophyta > Pinopsida > Cupressales > Cupressaceae > Thuja > Thuja plicata. The sequence goes on along the minus strand of MU225457.1, from coordinate 2,540,821 downwards.
GGCAAAGATATTCAATAAATCAGGAAGGTTGATTGGTACCGGTGAGAAGACAAAAGATAACCTTTTCTATCTTGATGACACTAACACCACTTGTTTAATGGCTAGAAACAAAGACATATGGTTGTGGAACAAAAGATTGTGTCATGTGAACTTTGACAACATGGTAAAGATAAGCAACAAAAGGAATGTCAGAGGCTTACTAAGCATGACTAAGCCCGAGCATATCATGTGCAAGAATTGTCAAAAAGGTAAGATGGCAAAGTCTAGTTTCAAGAGTAAAACCCATACATCTAATACAATTCTAGAATTAGTCCATACAGATATATGTGGACCCATGAGGACAAAGAGCTACTATGGAGATAGGTATTTTATTCTCTTTGTTGATGCTTACTCTAGAATGATGATAGTCATGTTCTTAAAAGATAAATCAGAAGCATTTAAGATGTTTAAATGGTATAAAGCAATGGTAGAAAAACAAAGTGAAAAGAAATTGAAATGCTTAAGGTCAGATAGAGGAGGGGAATTTGCTTCATAAGAATTCACTGACTATTGCAATGATCATGGAATTAAAAGACAAGTTTCTGCACCAAGAATACCACAGCAAAATGGAATTGTTGAAAGGAGAAATAGATCAATTGTTGACTGTGCAAGAACATTGATGATTGAGAAAAGAATCACTCAAAATTTCTAGAGGGAAGCTGTCAGTACTTCTGTCTACACATTAAATAGAGTAAAATTGAAGAAGGACACAAAGAAGACACCCTATGAGCTTTGGTATGGTCATACACCCAATGTAAGTTACTTCAGAATCTTTGTAGTCAATGTTATATATTGAAGGATGATAGAAATGGAAAACTTGATTACAAAAGTGATGAAGGTATCTTTCTAGGGTACTCAACCAAAAGAAAGGCTTATAAATGTCTAAACAAGTCATCTAAAAAAATCATTGAAAGTGCAAATGTGAAAATAGATGAATTATCCATCTAAGGGAGAGAAGTAACAAAGGGAGAGAGTTCAGACAAAGAGAAAGATTGTTGTCAAAGGAAAAAGAGATTATCAAGAAGAGGAACAGTCAAGGCAGAGCACATATGAGAATAGAGATATCAGATGATACATCTATCCAGTGAAGGGATTGAAGATTGAAGACAACCATTCTGCATGAAATAAATCTAAGCTATTTTGAGCTTACTGAAAGTCATACATTTGTAATAGTTACAATAGGAAAGCTTGATGAAACTTTTATATTTCATATTGTATTAGTAATAGTATAGTATGATAATGTAGTATGTTGCAATCAATGCCAAAGGGAGAGATTGATGACATGTAACTAATTGAATGTTTGAAGATGTTAAGTTGATCATCGAAATGCAGAAGGATAATGAAAGACATTAAATCAGTTACTGAATTGTATTGTCATTGATGTCAACTTGATATAATCTAATCGGTTATAATCAAAGTGTTAAAGACTTCAAAGAATCAAAGAGAGAAAGATTATGCTTTTTGTAATACATAAAAGACAAGCATTCATAATGTGACTTCAAACACTGACGGTCAGTGGAAACTGATGGACAGAGATCACCAAAGGGCAAGTCACAGTGATGCCCGAGAAAGAACACTGACGAGAATTACCGACGAGCAGAATCACAAGCATAACTGACAGCCAGATACATAGTGTAAACCGATGAAGAAGCCTGAGGAGAACTAGAGTGTTGACCGAAGCTATCAAAGAGTTAAACATTGAAATTAACTTGAGTTTAGAAATGACAAAATATCTAGCTGGCAGAGCTGAATATGGACTTAATTGGTAGTTATCTTTGTTTTTATCGACAAGATAAAGCCAGAGATAAGTAAAGGATTTAAAGTTGTTTTTTCTAGTTGGCAAGAAGATCTATGCGAGATAAAACAGGATTTTTTCTTTAAATCTAATTGGCGAGAATTGTGGATCACGCCAAGATCAAGAAAATCAATAACCTAAAAATGGTGATATCATGTCTATAAAAGAGACAACTTAATTCATTACGAATTGAGGGAGGTGAATGAATGAAAAGAAGATGCTAAAGAGAAACTGATGAAGAGAAACTTCATACATTCCTGATCAATCAAGTTGAGGAAAGAGCTAAAGTTTTCTACAGACACGACGCAATAGAGCACAGCATCATCAAGAAGAATCAAAGTGCAGCAAAGGTATAAAAAGAGATATATTGATCATATTAGTTTTATGAGATTACAATAGATCTAAAAATATGTAAATATAAGTTGTATATGTGAATAGATCATACTGTTTCAGTTTAACCATTGATTCATAAAGTATCTTAACCGAGCGGGATTTAAAGATCCTTTCTATATTGAGATACATCCACAGGAGCATCAAAAATTTTGATCATGAAGATAGTATGAGATGTCATATACCTATTGACAGGCCAAGTGAGTGTTTGATCAAGGAAGGTAGCATAGAGATGCCTGATATCAAGTGATAGACTAAAATTTTAAATCCTCTAACAAGGTCACACTTAACAGTGTGTTTGTAACCTTTAACAGGGTTGGCTCTTCACTGAGCTCACTTCAGAAGAGTGAAAATTTTGGGTTACCGGTCCCAAATGGTTTTTCCCTAAAAAGGGTTTCCACGTTAAAAATCCATGTGTCAATATTTTTATGAGTCATTACTTTAGTGTTTTGCATTACACATAACTTAACTGGATTGATCGGTATACTCTAGATAATTTACTATCTTTCGGTGAATTAAACAATTGCTATTGGGTAAACATACAGTATAAAGTTTAACAAAGCATTCCAAGTAGTGGTAATTTGATAAAAGTATTTGAAGGCATTCATCTTATAGGACTGAAGATAACTAGAGGCTTAATATTGTGGTACTAATTTTTTGGGTTGATTATTGGAATAGTTTTTAGGCCACTAATTCACCCCCNATTCCCCCCCCCCCCCCCCTCTCTGTTATTACTAACAGTGTTCGTATATCAAAATTAGACATTGTTGTAAGTAGGTATGGATGATGGTTTTGAAATACAAGGAACACTTGTAGGAGGAATGATAGGATTAGGAATACTTATAAGACTATAATATATAGGATTAGGGTTTGACATGGATGTAGTCATGAGAGGTGGAGTATATGTAGGAACACAAGGTAATGAAGTAGGAATAGGAATAGACGTCTCAACACTAGTATTACATGGAAATAAGCCAAGCTCTTGAGCATAATCTTTGATAGGTTTAACATTTTCATTAATAAGATGAGATAAAGAACACAAAAAATCAACACCATTCTCATCATTATGAATCAACTTCCTCATTTCTTCTTCTAAGGAGATGTTTTTCCTATTAAAATTATCTTGATCTAATCATTTCTTAAAATTTTCAAAATAATGGGAAAGTTTTTGTACTTGGGTAGGAAACATTCTTAAGGTTTCATCTTCACCATGATAAGAGTGGGAAGAGGGGTTCTCAACAATAGTGGGAATGTCATTAGTAGGTATAGTGGAATCATCAACATTCCTAGTGAACATAGAGGACTTGGGATCAAAGGAACCCATAAGTCTGTTTGACTTCTCCTCACTAGAATGCTATATGTAGTACTCAAAATTTTAACACTCATGCATAAGGAAATGAAAGAGAGATATGTCTAAAAAATGCAAATGCAAGTAGAATATCTCAAATAAAGATGGAAACACTCATCAAGTTTATGTAGCATGAATATAAATAACATAATTACACATAAAACCCAATGAAAAGGATATTTAATCTACCTAAATGCATCAAAGAAGATCTAGACACCAAATCAAAATGAAAATGGAAATGTGTCAGGCTCACCAAAATTTAACATAAAAGAATGTGGTTAGGGTTACAATAAGGTGTTTTAGAGTGGTTCCGTATTGCAACATCTAACCAATCCTTAGTTATATTGGAAAGAAGATAACATCATAGGATCAAGTATTATTTAAGCACTAAGTGGGTGCAGTGATGTTTTGTTATAAATTGAGGGTCGATAATGGAGATATGGATAAATGATGCAAGATAGAGGAATAGAAAGGAGGAAAGGAAAAGTTTTGAGATACACAAGATGACAAAATGAAGACAAACTAGTATAGATACTAGAAACAAAAACCAGACCATTCCATTAACTTGTAAAACCAATTTAAAGAGAATTTGGAGGGACTAGGTCACCTTGGCCAACCTATTATTAGGACTAGGTCACCTGGGTTGACCTATCCCTTACACTTTCTAATGCAGTCAAGGATGGAGGATCCAAGAATAGATAGTCCAAACCTTGCAGCCAATACAACACATCAGAAAATATAAATCACAACACAAAATAGGGATTGAAGATACCATCTTTTATAAATATCATGAAATTACATCAAATATGTCAGGTTGTAAGGTCTTCATGGTTACGGCCAAGTACAAAGAAGATAACAAATATCAGATCTATCCTAAGAGATCTCTGCAATCTTCAGGTTAATATCCCACTTCTATACCTTCTTCCATCCTTCTAACTTCCCTCTTTCTTAATTTTTTTAACAAGAAACCAAGCCCTACATTTATACAAAATCACGACCACAAGTCGACTCAAGAAATAACATTCCCCAAAGAAGGAAACATCTTACAAATATAGGTCCAACCTTATACAAACATAACATAAGAAGAAGTGATCACATGGAAAAATCCACAAAGGAACCACGATCCACATGCTAAGATCGCAACAGATAAGAAACCCACAATCTAGATCGCAACCCAAAACTCAAGGTAAGTCCATGCCAGTCATGAACACATTACCCACTGCTAGAAAATAAATCAAGCATGAACACCGATCAACCTTAAGATTTGTGCTCTTAGGAAAAAATTTCTAGATAGGTCCACAATAAGAATCCATGACCGCATAATCCAACTCGCTCAAATGATCCATCGATAACCAAATCTTCACCAACCAGATTGCCACGAACAAAGAACACACTACTAATCAGAAAAAAAAACATAACATTACAAGAAACCAAAAGACATGAAACCATAGGAGGATGATCTAAAATTGCCCCAAAAAAATATATTGTGGGCACAAGAACTAACTCAATTATCTGATCCATCACCACCTCAATTGCTTCAAATTGGAAATAGGAACTAAAAAGATCAAACTATTTTTGGTTGATGCAAGATCGCCAACTACCCTAGGATGCTCCTACATCAGACACCCCTAGGTGAGAAGATGTTCCATGAGAGGAAACCATGAATATCTGATCAGATTTAGAACATATATCCCATACTTATTCTTGATCCACATATCCTCTTGTCTTACAACCAATATTCTCTGATTCTGTGAATTTACCTATCTTGCATTTATCTCAGATTCCTCATCTGCAACTTCCAGTAACTGACTTCTTCTACTGTCCTTATTTTTTTCATTCATTATGCTTCTGTTGTAACCTTTCAATGAATTTTTTATACCATCAGTACTCTTTTGAACTACATCATCATCAGTGTAACTCTTCTTTAATCCCACGTTACCTATAACTGTTTCCCAACAAGTGTCATCACCTGCTACACCATCATAGCCAAAGATGCTATCTGCATTTTAATCTCTGCAAATTCCTCATAGATATCCTTCTCCTTCAAATTTCCATTCACCTTCATTCCACTCATAGGAATAGGTGCATCAATTCTCTATTTCTCATGTCTGCCACTGTCAATCAGACAAAGCCCGACAATCCCACATCTTCCATTCGCTTTTTCCTGCAAAGGTATCAATGTATACACGTGTCCTCTTTTTCTTTCCTCATAGGTATTATCATGACCATCAAACATAACATGATTTTCAAACTGCCAAGGTCTTCCAAGTAATAGATAACAAGCATCCATAGGTAAAACATCATATAATATCTCAGCATAATAATTCACAATCTTAAAACTAATTAGGAATTTCTCATCAACCCTAGCCTTAAATTCATCTTACAACCAACTACTTTGATAAGGGTTTGGATTTTTCCTTCTTTCCAACTTCAATTTACTAACCATCTCTTCTGAAATAAAGTTTGCAGAACTTCCACCATCAATGAGAATATTACATACCTTATCATTAGACTTACATCTGGTTCTAAAAAAATTCCTTATTTGCACCGTTTCATCAATACATGCAACAAATCTTCTACTAACAAGGATTTCACCTTCCTTAGTAGCATTCATTGTATTCTCTTCTAAAGTAGATATAGTCTCTCTATCCAAATGTGCAACCTTTCATTTAGGACATTGAAAATCCCTATGTCCTGTTTGACCACACTGAAAACAAGTACCCAAAAATTCACATCTTTCTCTGCCTCTTCCTCTTTTTCCACCAATGTAACCTCTAATGGTTTGGCTACTGTTAGATCCCTCATCGGTCTATTTAGGATTCTCAACCACACTGATACCTGTAGATGATACACCAAACTTACCACCTTGGTTCCTATTATTTTGTCTTCCTTCAAACCTCTTGTTCATCTTTTCTTCAATCTTTAATTTCATCTGATAAGCATCACCAATTGTAGTCATCCAAACTGTAAGAAACTCCTCCTGAATACTAGGTCTCAAACCATAGATATACCTAGAAACATTTTCCTTATCAGTTTCAGAATGACTAGTCCTAATGATAATCCTATAGAAATCTTCAGTATGTTCCTGTACTATTTTTTCAGCATGTTTCGATGCTTGCACCTTCTTAAACATTTCTAATTCATAATCCACAAGGATGAATTTCCTATTCATCTTTTCAACCATCTGCTCCCACTTAGTGATATTTTCCTTACCCTTCTTATTTCTTTCCAATTGAACTTCTTTCCACCATATCCTTTCATGACCTTTTAGTTTCATCTTTGCAAATTTGACCTGATCAGGATCTTCAATTTACTCATACTCAAAGTTTTCTTCCATCTCATTAATCCAGTCAATCAATCCCTCTGATCTAAGGCTACTAGAAAATGTATAAAATTCAACTTTAGGTCTTTTTCCAATCTTAGAAATAGCTTTCATAAATTTTGCATCGTCCGGATCTCTAGCTTCTTCTATAGCTTCTTCAAAGTGTTCTTCTTCCTTAGATTCTTCATCATTATCTTCACCAACTCTCAGTGTAGTTCTTCTTCTCAATTCATCTTGTAAATATTGCACTTGTCTTTGTAAAGCCCTAAAACCTTTTTCGGTAATACCTCTAAATATTCTTGGAGGAATCTTCAATCTAAAAAAATCCCAAGAAAACTCATGTGCAATTGTGGGTCAGATCTACACTATGCCACCCCACAACAAATCAATTCAGGATATCGTCGCTGCAAAATCTGATCTTAACTCCAGCGAATGAAACCTATTTCTCTAATACCACTTGATGCATTCAAGGATGGAGGATCCAAGAATGGACAGTCCAAACCTTTTAGCCAATGCAATACAACGAAAAAAAAAAGCACAACACAAAATAGAGACAAAGATACCAGCTTTTATAAATATCATGAAATTACATCAAACATGTCGCGTTGTAAGGTCTTCCTAGTTACGGCCAAATATGAAAAAGATAAAAAATATCAAATCTATCCTAAGAGATCTCTACAAGATTCAGTTCAATATCCCACTTCTATACCTTCTACCATCCTTCTAACTTCCCTCTTTCTTTCTTTTTTTTTAGCAAGAAACCAAGCCCTAAATTTATACAAATTCACAATCACAAGTCGGCTCAATAAATAATATTCCCCAAAGAGGTAAATGTCTTACAAATATATGTCCAATCTTATACAAAAATAACATAAGAATAATCGATCACATGGAAAAATCCATGAAGGAACCATGATCTACATGTTAAGATCGCAACGGCTAAGAAACCCAGAATCTAGATCGTAACCCAAATCTCAAGGTAAGTCCACGCCAGTCATGAACACGTTACCCACTGCCAAAAAATAACTAAGCATGAACACCAATCAACCTTAAGATATATGCTCTTAGGAATGTGTTCCTATAAAGGTTCACAATAAGAATCCACGACTGCATAAGCCAACTTTCTCAAATGATCCATCGATAACAAGATCTTCACCGAATAGATCCCTAGGAATAGAGCTCACACTACCGATCAGAAAAATCAACATAACACAAACCAAAAGAAACCAAAAGACATGCAACCATAGGAGGATGATCTATAGTCACCCCAAAACAACATATTGTGGCCACAAGAACTAACTCAATCATTTGATCCATCACCACCTCAACTGCTTCAAACTGGAAATAGGAACTGAAAAGGCCAAACTATTTTTGGTTGATTTTAAAGATTGTCAGCTACCCTAGGATGCTCCTACATTAGTTTTGATTGTTTTTAGTTGCATTATTGTCCATGAGGTCCTAAAATTTTTAGATCTTATCTGGTATAAGAGCCACCTTTCCCCACACAAAGAAAACCAGGAAAATATTGTGTAGAAGGGGGCTTGCCTTGGTCAAACTCTAGTTGATTAACCAGGATTGAAATAGAAATAAAATGTGCATGAAAGAAAATATTGTAAATGTAAACTAGATATTTAATCTAAAATATAAATCCGTGTACCTTCATAAATGGACTTTGAGGTCATAATGTCTATAATGATGCTTGTAATTGTATTGAATGTGATTGTATGTAGTTTTTGGATCTTGTATATGTTCAAGGTTTCCCTTCACAAATGCATAGATCTACAAATATTTCTCAAGTTTTCAATGTTTTTATGCTTGATAGACTCTTTCTTTGAAGAATGGATCAATGAATGTGGATGGTCAAAGGATCTTCTTTCCTGATTGAAGTCTCCTCTACTTGGCCTTCATGAGGGAGAGAATCTTTCTAAAATTCACAATATTTCCTTTGAAGGATGTCTTAGATGATTTAAATATGCTTGAGAATACTTGAATGATAGAGATCTTCAACTCCAACTTGATGATCTTGAATGCTTCTTTTCTTATGAAATCTTGATTATGGATATGAATGCTGGAGAATGGTTACAAAAATGGGGAGAGATAGGTTTCTTATATACCCCTCATAAGAATTTTGAAGCTCAAAAATTGAAGTCGATAGGATTGTACTTTCTCTCTTAATTGTCAAGATGGGCCCCTGATTTGAATTTTGGAGAAAACCTTGGGTAATAGGTCCACTAGGCCAGCCTATTCCCCCAAAAAATCCTCAAAATTTGGTTCAAGAATCAGGATTGTAGAGAAGATACTGAAACATAAATAAATGCAAAGCTGGATCAAGTATAATGAGCATGAAAAATTAAGAACACTAAACTAGGGCCTAAATGAGCATCTAATTATAGATGCTTAAAATTTAGGATTGTACGCTCAAAAATGAAGGAAGTAAAAAAATAGTACATGACATTTGACTTGAGAAAAGGTAGAACATAGATTTTTCATTATTTCAAGGAAAGGAAAATTACAATTTTAGGACATAAGTTGTTGCAAGAGAAAAAGAGAGAGCCCTCAAAATATTTTACAAACTTGCCTTTATAGATCAGGGATAACTCATATCAAACATGGAGTATAGAACCATAACTAAATGATGGATAGGTCATAGAACACTTCCATTCAGTTAATCAAATCAATAAATCTAATTGTTGGTGTGCATGTTGATCTCTGATTTGATAAAAGGAATCCATAATGAATGCAACCCTGAGACTCATGAAGGAAGGAACCCCTGCAACAAGACAACTCTAAGCATACACATGGCATAATTGTTCTTTTGTCAGAGAAAATTTGAGACCTGCAAATCATTGATAGACATAGAGAGTGTCCAAGATTGTGTATGCAGATCTTGTGGGAGTAGTGGTAATGCCCCAAAGAGGTTAGAATGATTATGGATTTGATTAGGGCCATCAATTGGTGAGAATTAAAATTTGACTTGTAGTCAACAACAAACCTCTATTTAGCTTTCAAATTATCCTTGAACTTGATTCATTAATGAAAATCCTTGCATGAAAATAGACAACTGAGATCCATTGAAGAAGTCCCTATAATAAATGCCACATCCATTAGGGATTGAAGAGACAAGACATCACCTCTTTGATGGTTGATCAACTCATCACAATCCCCAATACTTATTTCTTGTTGATTCCTCGGGCATCAAAGAGAATATAAAACAACACTCTCGATGCATGAAACACTTTGTAACCTATGTAGGGAAAAGACTCTTATCAATGATCAAGGAGACCAAAATATTATCTCCTCGATGCCCATTGTGAACCCACCACCTGAATTTCCTTTGGATGAATTGGGGGTGGAAGTGACCCAAAATATGTCTCTTTGATATTTGAAACTATTTGTGCAACGTGTGTGACATCCTTTATTGATGGTCAAAGAGACTTGAAAGATGTCTCTTTGATGCCTAATATATTGTGTTTCATCAGAGATCGAGAAGACATAAAAAATATATCCCAGATGGTTGATATGTGATCAACATTTACCACTTCACTATTTTCTTGATTGTGACCAATCCATCAGGGACTGAGGAGACCAGAATAGGATCTCTTTGGTGCCTTATAATCTTTCTCAAAAGGGGAAATACTAAGGAAAACTTTTGAGCATGAGGAAAAATTTTAAGACCTTGATCTCTAATGAGGTGAAGATAGCTTAGCCCATTGGAGATATCTCAGATTGATTATTCAAGATGAGATAAGAGAAATAAAAATGCCAACATTTTTTCAATTTCTACAAGGTTCTTGTCTGCTAATAATGGTGTTCAATTGCCTGAAGTATCCATAGGGAAGGGATTCTGGAAGGGGACATCAACAAAGATATTTTTTAAATACAACCTTCTCAATATCCTCATTGCAACTTTCCTCTATCATCAAACTTCTACAACTTGGAAAAAGATAAAAATTGTGTCATCTCCAAGAAGAAGATAGATTATACATGTGCAATTCTTGGAAACAAAAGAAAATGACCAACTTACGATGTACATAGAATCAAAAGGAAATGAAATTAAACAAAGATGCTAAATAGCTTGTTGAAATAGCTACCCTTTCTAACTAGCTTTTGATTCCTTCAATGCATGTGGAAAAATATCTAGGGTAGTAGGAATGATAAGCATTCCACTGACTGTTGAAATCCCTCCAAATGTTGAGAATGAAGAATCTCTCCCACACTTGGACACTTCCTCTTTAACCAAAATAAACTTTCTCCTCTTGTTGCACAACTTCATGCTTTTAAGAAAGCATGAAAAGGGGTGACTTGATGATTTCTTGTAGAGATAGATACCTCATAGAGAATACTCTTGATGATGTTGGGTCCAAGTGATCAACCTTCACCTTTTTGTTGTGTTCTACAACTTTTTCATCCTGATGGCCAGCAGGGGCTAGCTCTGATGGTATGGATGGTGGCACATGGATCTCCACTTATCGCGTATAAAATTTATGCTTTCCTAATTTAGGAGATGATGGCCTTCTATCTATGGATGATAAAAAAACTTCTACCTCATCCCAAAAAAATTCTTCATCAACTTCATCCATGCATTGTTCCATATCATGTATTGTCCCCACAACACATCAGTCCCTATGATGACCTGAAGAAATAACAAGCTCCTCTTCCTATAATGTTTTCTCTACTATAATATCATGCATAGGTTGGTGATCAAAGATAGGGATTTAGTTATGTTATTTTTCTTCCTCCATATCAGAAAAAGAGGGAATTTATTCAAACAAGAGGGTTAGATCTTCCTCTTTGTATTCATTCTTTTTCTATAGAGAGGTTGGTTGGAATACAACCCACTCAATTTCCTCTTTTAGCTCCTCCTTATGTTTAATCCTTGATTCCTCCTTTGAAGGTGAGGGTTCAAAAAAGGTGGGATACATATTTTCTTCCCATGGGAGTCTTAGCTTTGTCTCCTCCTCTTACCATGAATTATGAGAACAATCAGCACTCCACGCAATAGGTTCAACCTTAAAGAGTGAAATCATATTAGGCATTGAGAGATGAACATGAGAGTATTTTTACACAGGATATGGAAGAGTATCAGTGGTAGGATGAGATCCTTTGAATTTTATAGGCTCAACTTTGGTAGGCTCACTCCATCTAAAGCTAGAAAATTTTCATTTAGGGAGCTCTTCTTCAGATGGTATATTTGGCACTATAGTAGGTGAGTGAGTCTCTTTCTCTTGTAGAGACTCTTGAAATAGGGGAGGCTATCTAAAACTTGGGATGCCAAGTTTAGAATTGGGGATTATTGATCTTCTAACTTTTGCATTCAATCCAACAAAAGTTTCATTTGCTTCTATTTTGCAGTCACTTTCGTTCCAAGCTCTTCCTTGTGTTGCCTTTATTTTGCCTCCAATTTCTACTCATGGAGATAGGTTCAGTAAGCCATCTCCTCTTATTTCATGTCAAGCTCTTCTTTCCTATTTATTTTTCTATCTACCTCTAGAATTTCCACATTATATTTTCTTATATCACTGAGCATCGTATCTTTTGAATTTCGGTACCGATTGGCAAATAGAATAGGGGTGGGTGGGTGGCAAGTATATTTACCATAATGGCCATTTGGTTTTGAAAATAAATATGAACCAAGACCAAGATGTGGTTTAGGTTTATATGAATAATAGGATGGTGTAGGGGTAGCATTATCACGATATGGGGTGGATAATATGTACTTCTATGAAATGGGTCCGTGATTAAGCATTCAATTAAACTGCAATGTGATAGAAAACTTGAAGAATATGAAAGATCAAATTTAATCTTTTTACATACCATCACTTAGAATACTTAAACTAGTAGATCTGAACTTGGAGTCACCATGGTGTTTTAAATAACTCCCTCCAAAGGCCACTTTCATTTAGAATAATACCTAAATTTCTAGTGAATGAAATTTATACTAGCTTACTAGTGCATCTATTTGATTGATTTGAAGGATAATCCCACTAGGTGTGCCAAAAAATGTTATCACAAAATATTACACCATTTCTTGGTGTTTGACCCTCAAGAAACCTTATGAAACATGGAAAGAACCTCCAAGTGTTGGACCTTGGAAAGTGAGGTTGAGTCTCTAGAGAAGGTCATCTTCCTTTCTAATTAGGGTGTGATATTGAACCAACCCAAATCTTAAAGAGCCTACCTCTAAACTAATCTAAATGTAAAGGGGGTGATGCACCAAATTAGAATGTGTTTCTCCATATCTATAACTGTATAAAACATCAACAAAAAATCCCAAAACATACACAAATATATATTCTAATCCATCCTAAAAGATGAATTATATGCAAACCAAAAATTTTGAGATACTAAAAGGAAAAGACATTTACAATATAGTATTCATAACAAGATTGGCACATGATATAAATTGAGAATATAAAATAATATACTCATAAATGAATGCAAAACAATTTACATATGACATTTGGCTATGAGAAAAGGTAAAACATAGATTTTCTCTTAATGAAAGGAAAGGAAAATTACAATTGTAGGAGATAATTCATTGCAAGAGAACCCTCCAATATGTTATAAACTTTCCTTTATAGATCAGAAATAACACAGATCAAAGATGGAATACAAAACACTATCTAGGTTGTAGAGTGTATCCAATGAGTTTATCAAATCAAGAAAATTGATCTTTGGCATGTATGTTGATCTCTAAGTTGAAAGGATGAAATAATGAATGCATCCCTAGGATTGATGAAAGAAGGAACCTTTACAAAAAGACAACTCTAAGCATAGACATGATGTGATTATTCTTTTGTTAGAGAAAAACTACCTAACTATCATCAAAAGGCATAGACAATGTCCTGAGCCACGTATGTAGATCCTTTGGGAGTAGTGGAAATGCTCTGAGGTGATTGTAATAGCTGTGGATATGATTAGGGTTCGCTACTAGTGAGAATTAAATTTTAACTTATAGTTGGAAAGCACCATTTGTTTGGCTTTCAAATTTTCCTTTAACCTAAGACATCAATTAATATCCTGGTGTGAAAATAGTCAGTTGAAATCCCCCAAAGAAGTCCCTCAAATAAACACCACATCCATTGGGGATTGGAGAGACAGGAAAATTGTCTCTTTGATGGTCAATCAACTCGTCACAAACCACTAGGACCGCTTATTGTTGCTTCCTTGGGAATCGAAGAGACCAAAAAAAAAACCTCCTAATTCCCTAAACACTTTTCAACCTACATGGTCAAAAGACTCTTATCAGAGATCAAGGAGACCAGATAACAATATCTCCAATACTTGATGAGGACCCATCAACTAACCTACCCTTGGATGGATCGGAGGTCAAAGAGACCCAAAATATGTATCTTTGACATTTGAAACCATTTTTTTCTAAAATGTGTGACATCATTTATCAGAGGTCGAAGAGACCCAACATATGTATCTTTGATGCTCAATCTATTGTGTTTCATCAAAGATCAAGAAGACCAAAAAACTATCTCCTTAATGACTAATATATCTTTAACCTTGTTTGACCACTTGACAAATTTTTATGGTCACCAATCCATTGTGGATTGAGGAGACTAGAACACAGTCTGTTTTATTCATGATAAAGTTGCACAAAAGAGAAACCATGTGTACAGTCCTAAATTATAATCACCTAACTAAGTTTACAATTTAAGGACTATTTTACCTTCACCTTAGTGTATTTTTCTATAATTGGACCTCATACGACACTTAATGGACACCTTAATTCAAATATGGGTCTTTTCTCCCTTCAATATTGTGTAAAATTGAGGTTATCCCTTATTTCTAAGTGTGCTCCTTTATTTTTCCTCCAATTAAATAATTCATCTCATCACCTAGGCCCTATATCACTATTTGGGGCCTTTTTGTTCTTTCCTAACCTCATATCTAGTTGTGCCTTGAAATATCACATCTACTCATTTCCCAAGACCCATGGTCCTTATTTGTGTTGGTCCACTGAGAGGGGGGTGAATCATACAAATCAAAACTTAAACACTTAAAACTAAACTCACTGATTCACTCGATAATACTAAATACAATAATCAACCAATTCACCAAATAAGTCAATAACTTAAACAATGATACATCTCATATATGAAAACCAATCATTCAAACTTAGAAACATCACATAACTCAGATAACTCCAAATTTAACTCAGTTGACACCAGATTTAACAAGGAAACCCAATTTGGGAAAACCTTTGTGGGAATTGTAACCCACAATAAAAATGTACCCTTCTGAAATATGCTCGATTAAGAACTTATCTTGTTAAAGATTACAAATGAATTTGCTAAATGTGACCCTGTTAGGGGATTTACCTTAGATTTGTTAAAATATTCACTCTGTTAAAAGTGGTCTTGTTAGAGGTCTTCAAACACTCTTTTGGAATGCCACCTAAGTCTAGGTTTTACAAATAGGATTGTTAAATCCACTCGGTTAAGAGATTTCTTTGTTACAAATACTAATAAACAATAGTAAACTTTGATCTATAAATATAGAAACTACTTTTTCTTTTTTCAGATCCTTTATGCTCAATTGAATACTGGCATCTCATATGTTATTGATCTCTTTCTCAGACTGTAGATTCTTCAATCTTTGTTTCTCTGTTCTGCTTGGTAAATTTTGTTTTTCAGCTTCTTCTTCTTCTCTATCCAATTCTCCAGCCTGCGTTCATGTTTCTCATTCTTTATATAGACATACTTTTGCCTCTTAATCTCCTTAATTTTATTTTCCTTCATTTGTGCTCATTCGTTCGATCATTTTCTTCATAATTCACAACTCGGTAAACTATTTCACTTTTACCTTAGAATTTGTACTTTTATTGGAACTCTCACAATTTAGTTTAACCACTTAATCTTCACCTTAGAACTTCACATTGAATATTAACATTCTTATATCTTCTAAAAAACTTCATTTAATTCATATCCTCATCCATCTCATCATCGCTTCACATTAAATTTGATCTTATCAACATTTATTATCAATATCCTGTACTCGGTAAAACTTGCTTTGCAACTCAGTATCTAACTTCATTCACTGCTTGGTGTCTAACTCATCTTTGGTGCTCGATGCTTGACTTTCACTCAGTTTTTGATAACTTTGAATGACTCACACAACATTCTACCGACTGACTCTGTCTAGTTTGGTAAAGAAACTCTTTCACTCATAACTTTAACTCTTTGCAGTTTCTGACTTGATCAATAAATTGTACCAATTTGATAACATCAAATATATAGTAGAAAATAACTATATCGTCATTAATTCATCATTTTCTTATTTGTATTTTTCACCCATTTAATTTCTCCTCTTAAGATATGGTAACATAATAATAATCAATTAATCAATTTCTTGACATCAATGACAAAAAAATAACTGATCTAACCATTTCTATAATCATGATACTCGGTATCACTCAGTCTTCATCATCTCCATCATATATCCATCATTTCACCAAAAATATCCCTCTTTGGCATCGATGGCAACCACTATAACAATTTTATAGCAATTGATGATGGCAACTCTCAAATACATAACTCTACTCCCTCTAAGTTGATATTTATGTTTCCACTTTGATCTTTGATCTAAATCTCCCTCTTGGATAAATCTTCTATTTTTGTAGCATACATTTTGATTCTCCTTCATGAGTAAACAGTAGCAATTCATTCTCTCTATTCATCAACATCTCCCTTAAGGATAAATATCAGCAATTCATTCTCTCCCTCTTTGACAACAATGCCAAAAATTCATCCTCCTAAAAACTTGTTCCAGTAGTGGATTATACCTGACATGTACTCATAAATCATTGCATACAAAAATCTTTATACAACTTCATGAATCACGTAAAGTGTTTCATACTAACATCAATTCATAAATAGATATTCTAATAAAATACAGAATTGATGCAGCATGCCTCGTGCTCTTTAGTGAACATTAGGTTTGCGTTCATACTAGATTTCATAAGGTGTCTTTTTGGTACCTTTATTCATTTCTACTCGTCTCAACGTATAAATAGAATTACTCACACCTTCTCTCCAAAAGTTCTGTAAAAATCCTTTTTCAATCATCAGTGTCCCAGCACAATCAACAATAGATTTTTTTCTTCTCTCAGCATCCCATTCTGTTGTGGTGTCCTCGATGCTGACAACTGTCTCTTAATTGCATTCTCATTACAAAATAATGTAAACTCATTATAAGTAAACTCACCTCCTCTGTCGGATCTCATACATTTCAATTGTCTTCCAGTTTTTTTTTCAACATGGGCCTTATACCACTTAAACATTTGAAATACATCAGATTTTTCTTTTAAGAACATTACAGACATCATTCTAGAATAATCATTCACAAATAAAATAAAATATCTATCTACATAATAGCTTTGAGTCCTCATTGGTCCACATAAATTAGTATGCACTAAATCCAAAATTTTGTGTGTAACATAAGTCTTGCTTGAAAAACTAGATTTAGTCATCTTACCCATCTGACATTCTCTGCACATAGCATTCTTAGGTTTTTCTAATCTTGGTAGTCCTCTTACTCTATTCTTCTTACTCACTTTGATTAAGTTGTCAAAGTTAACATGACAAAGCCTTTTGTGCCATAACCAAACATCTTCAACTTTAGCAAACAGGAAACTCTTCATAGAAGTATCAAGATAAAATAAATTACCTTTAGATTGTTCCCTAGTAGCAATTATAGTATACTTTTCATCAAATACTTTCACCTTTCCATATTGAAATTCCATTCGGTGACTTGTATTGTTTAGTTGTGCAACACTCAACATATTATACTTTAATCTTTCAACCTAATAAACAACATCACATCTTGTGTTATTCAGTAGAACTATGGAATGTTTTCCTTTCACAAGATATGGATCATCATTACCAAATCTAACAAATCCCCCATAATGTTTTTCTAAAGAAATAAACTTAAGTGTGTCACCAGTCATGTGATGTGAACAACCACTATCTATAATCCATGTTTCATTCTTACTTACTTGTGATATTAGGGATCTTGGTTCTTCTTCATCAGAATCATCATTAATATCAATATAAACAACTTATTTTCCATCATCACTATCAAAAGAATCATCATCACTTAGTCCTTCATTAGCAATATGACAAGATTTCTTACCTTTGTTTTTGTAGTCTTTGTATCTCTCGAATTTGTTTTCTCTTTTGTCCTTATCTTTGTTATCTTTCTTTTCCTCCTTATCTTTCTCAGGACAGTTAGATACAAAGTGACCAATTTTATAACAATTAAAACATTTTAAGAGTAACTTACCTTGGTATTTGCCTTTGCCTCTTTGTAGCCTTCTAGCCAACAAAGCTTCAAATTCTCTTTCATTCTCATCACATTCAGTAAATAACTCTTCAAGACCTTCAGGACAACTATAAAATTTCTCACTAGCACTGCTCAAATGTCCATCTCTAGTTGCAGCTTCCCTATCTTTTCCAATCTTTAAAGTAGACTTAAATGCAGATTCAATCTTAGATGTAGCAGGCAAACTATTGTCAAACTTGTTTAACTCAAATGCAGTTAACTTACCATCCAGTGAAACATTCATTTGGGGAATGCATCTTAGCTCTTGTATAGCAGATACACAAATATCATAACTCGATAGTAGGGTTCTCAACATCTTTCCTGTAACATAATCATCTGTTATGATCGCACCAGCTCCTCTGATAGAATTAACAGTCTCCTTAAGTCTTGTACTGTATTATGTTCTCTCCTTTCATCCTCATAGAGTCAAATTTTTGTCTCAAACTTTCTGCTTTAGCCTTCTGAACATGTTGATCTCCACCATAGGTCAAAATAAGCTTATCCCGCATCTGTTTCGAAGTAGTGCAACCATCAAGTTCATCATATTCCTGGTCGGTAAGTGTAGAAGCAATCTCAATCATAACTTGTGTGTGTTCTTGTTTCTTTCTTTTCTCACTTATAGTCAAAGGTGCACTAGTCTGTGCTACATATTCATTATCAAGAAAGTGAATTCCATATTCTCCTACTCCAGACATATGTAACCTCATTCTACTTTTCCATGTCAAGAAATGATCCCTATTCAGCTTTGGTGCTTCCCTCTTATACATATTTAGATCTTAACTCAAGTCCTTTTAAACTTATCACTTCATATTAACTTAGCTCTGATACAATTGTTAGTCCACTAAGAGGGGGGTGAATCAAAAAAATCAAAACTTAAACACTTAAAACTAAACTCATTGATTCACTCGGTAATATTGAATACAGTAATCAACCAATTCACCCAATAAATCAATAACTTAAACAAAAATACATCTCATATATATAAATCAATCATTCAAACTTAGCAACATCAAATAAACTCAAATAACTCCATTTAACTCAGTTTACACCAGATTTAACGAGGAAACCCAATTTGATAAAAACCTATGTGGGAATTGTAACCCAAAAAAAATGTACCTTTCTAAAGCACGCTTGGTTAAGAACTTATCATGTTAAAGATTACAAACACATTTGCTAAATGTGACCCTGTTAGGGGATTTACCTTAGATCTAATAAGATCTTCACTTTGTTAAAAAATTTATTGTTAGAGGTCTTTAAACACTCTTTTGGAATATCACCTAAGTCTAGGTTTTACAAATATGATTGTTAAATCCACTCTAAGAGATTTATCTATTACAAATACTAATAAGAAACAGTAAATTTTGATCTGTAAATATAGAAACTACCTTTTCTTGTGTCAGATCCTTTATGCTCAATTGAATACTTGCATCTCATACTCCATTGATCTCTTTCTCAAACTGTAGATTCTTCAATCTTTGTTTCTCTGTTCTGCTTGGTAAATGTTTTTCTTCAACTTCTTCTTCTTCTATGTTCATTCGCTAGCCTCTGTTCATGTTTCTCATTCTTTATAAAGACATACTTTTGCCTCTTAATCTCTTTAATTTTTTTTCCTTCATTTACACTCATTCGTTCGATCATCTTCTTCATAATTTATAACTCGGTAAACCATTTCACTTTTACCACAGAATTTGTATTTTTCTTGGAACTCTCACAATTCAGTTTAATCGCTTGATCTTCACCTTAGATCTTCACATTGAATTTTCATGTTCGTAGATATTCTAAAAAACTTCATTTAATTCTTATCCTCATCCATCTCATCATCGCTTCACATTAAATTCAATCTTATCATCATTTATTATCAATATCATGTACTTGGTAAAAATTGCTTTGCAACTCGGTAACTGACTTCATTCACTGCTCGGTGTCTAACTCATCTTCGGTGCTCAGAAACTATGACCAACTCACATAACATTCTATCGACTGACTATGTCTAGCTCGGTAAAGTAACTCTTTCATTCATAACTTTAACTCTTTGCAGTTTCCAACTTAATCAATCAATTATACCGATTTGATAACATCAAATATATAGTAGAAAACAACTATATCATCATTACTTCATCATTGTCTGATATGTATTTTTCACCCATTTAAATTCTCCTCTTAAGATATGGTAACATAATAAAAATAAATTAATCAATTGCTTGACATCAATGAAAAAATAACAATTGATCTAACCATTTCTACAATCATGATACTTGGTATCACTCGGTCTTCATCATCTCCATTAGATATCCATCAGTTGATCAACAATTTGGGCCATGATTGGGTGGAGAAGAAAATTTTAAATGTTATTTTCATAGGTACAAAACATTTCAAATGGTATTTTCCCTGAGATTTGTGCTCAAATTTTAACTGGGGACCTATCTCAATGTTTTAGTGGGGGAATTTGATTTATACTGGTCCTACCTAAGTGCTAGTCCCAAAAACATTTGAGAGCTATATTGATTCAGAGCATCTACAAAACCAATAATTATCTAGGATCATGCTGATCCAAATCCAATTCTTTCATTAAACTGAACATAATATCCAATCTCCTCATGTAATCATCAACGAAACTCAACATTTTAAAGACATCACAAATCCAAAGTCAATAATCTGATTCACAACTATTAGCATGGTCATATGGTCAACTAATCATTAGTTCTTATCCATTAACCTTTTCTCAATATACCATAAGAAGAGATCAATAATAAACTTTCATATTTCATCCAACAACCATTGTTCAAGTGCCAAGAATCAACTAAACAAACAAAGGTTCCATTCTTTATTACTGTCCCAGTTTTGACAGTCTGTACTCTATTATGCACAACTTTCATTCCAAACAAGATTTCAAAAATTTCTCTAGTAGAGATGTAAATAACTATTCTTTTTAAAACATATCCAAAATTTAACACGCTCCAATGGTTCAATAAACAATTATAGTCTCTATACTGAGCCCAATTTTGACTGTCATAAAATAGAGAAAAACATCCACACACATCCATCTAGGGCATCAAGTTTATTACTCAAAACTTATCCATTAAATCCCAAACCAAATTTATTTTAAAGATACATTAATATCCTTCAATAATATGAAACATTTAGATTTTTTCAATGGTGCATTTGTGAGAAAACTCAGACCCTTCCCAAATATCCTCTTCCATGAGGGTTTCAAACTGTTTTTACTAAATCATTCATAACTTTCAAAATACTAAATGAAATTGACCCAAACCAGAAGGAAATGAAATTTCATTCAACCTACTTACTTTACATGCCAAAAATACATTGTCCCCGGGTTGTACAGGTCCGTACAAGGCCTAGGAATAGCACTATACTATAAAAACCCAATCAAAACACTAAGAAATGAATGCCAAATATTACCAAAATGACTTTCTTCCTTCCAATAACTTTTCCAACTATGTTTGGATGATACAATCAAGGATTAATATATTTTCTTGTTCCTTCAACCACTCATAACCAACTTTTAACCTCTTTTGCAACTTTTTGTTGCATTTTTGCAACTTTGCTTGACAACATTTTGTTGTCAAGTTGACAACTTTTACACTTTTTCACAAATG
>MU225457.1:2508100-2518924 GCA_018584345.1 Thuja plicata | reverse complement strand
CTTTTACATCATTTTGAACTTTTGACAACTAGGCCTCAAATGACAACTAAATGACACTTTTACATTTTTATTTGCCCTTAGGCATTACATTTGATTCTATTACATGGAATATAATATCCAAACATATTGATTAACATATTACATTTAAAATATTTGTCAGGATCACATGCAATGTCCTGATGTCTAGGTGCTCTTGCACCATATATAAACACCAAATCTCTCCTCATTTCTATACCAATTACTATCCTTAAGCATTCATGATCCACAAGCTATCCCATATTATTATTAAGTAATTACAATCGAGATCAAGCATTCAAGCTATCAAGTGTAAGGAAGAAAAATCAAGATCCATCGAGACCAAGAATTCATTATTCTCAAGAATTAAAGTTGTATCTTTCCATAGATCTAGTTTCTTTCCTCATTGAATTTCGAGAAAATGTGTTGTCTATCAAAGAGGAATATTTGAAACTATCTACATATCTTCAAGTATTCGCTTTCTTCTCCTCAATTAATTATTGTGACGAATAACAACATCTAAAACACAAGGTTATATCTTTTAGGATTTACTTTTTTTTTAATTTTTATTCAAATCTATTGCATCAACATATTTTTACATTCTAAGAAGCATTTGTGTTTCCAAGGTATGATATACTCCATTTACTAAATCTAGTCTCTACTACATGAAATCATGCTTTATTTTCATTTCATTCCATTTCAAGGTTGATTCTTAAAACAAGGTTTGACTGGTCCAAACTCCGATATCCAACCTTATTCCCCATTTTTTTTGTTCAGGAACAAGTTATGGAGATTCTGTCAAAAATTTGGGAAGATCAGGACCTGGCAGTACATCCCTAGAAGTTTGAGGTTAAAACCTAGGGAACATAATAGTTCAAACGTTCTGTTCTTGGGTACTGAACATTTCAAACATTCTATTCCTAGGTACAGAAATTTTCAAACATTTTTTACCTCCTAGATCCATCCTAGATTTGTCTAGAACACAGGTTATAGCTTTAGGATATCAGATTTTTAGTTACAGGTATTTATGAGATCTCCTATGTTCGTTATTCATATCTAAAATACTCTATCTCTTAACTTGATTCTAATTGCACATATTTATTTCCTAATTTTAATTTATCATCTTATTAGCATTTCCCATTTCAATATATCACATATACATCAAAGGATCATTGACCCGTTCCACACTCGGCACCTTCCTATCCTATTGGGACATCTTCCTTCTAAAAGTGCAATCTTGAAAAGAATAAGTGATCTACCTCATTGCATTACTTCTCTTTTCCCATTGTACATTTGGTGAACCTGAATATTATTACATACTTCTGATTTTGATGTTAGATTCCCTTTCAGTGATCAATTTTGTGTTAGATCTCCTTTGTGTTCTTGTTAGATCTCATTAGCATTCATGTAGTTTACTGAGTTAGATTGGTGTGTGATCACTCATGTTGTTACATTTCTCCTTACTTTTCTTTATCAATAAAATCAAGTGCATCATACTTTCTTAAATTTCATGATATTTTTATTCCTTCATGGTATTTTTTCATATGGCATTATGAGACAAAATCCTTTCTGGCATAATATTCTTTGTTTCATGCAAGGTATCCTCATCTTTTCTCAACAATTCATTTTATGCCTCTAAGAGCATGTCTATCATAAATTATATTTCACTTAGGGAATGAACATTATCTCTTTGCAATTCATTCACTCTCCCTTTGTTTACTTGTCTCTTTTATATTATGATGTCCTTATTTGCATAAATTCATTTGTTTACAAGGGATTTACATCCTTGTTTGTAACTTATTTTTTCTTTAAAGTGCATGTCTATTATGAAAGATCTATCACTTAGGGTGTGCAATATATTATATTTTCTCTTTCCTTAATACTTGGGGGGGGGGGGGTATTTTCATGTGTCAACTTTCCTTTTTCTATCTAAGGATCCACTTTTCTTAGTATAGCGGCATTTTTTATCATGTGACATTATTGTCTTATACGGAAGTGATTGTTTTTATTTGGAATTATCTCTTATGCAAGAGGTGTGTATCTTTGATCACAACCTCTTCCTTATTTTCAAAACTTTGTCCATCCTAAAAAATTTCCCTTACTTGGGGGCTTAAATTTTGTTATCCTTCATCAAGAATCCCTTTTTCATCTAGCAATGGGGGGCTAAAAGTTTGCATTCTTGTCCTCTTCCCTCTTTGTCTTTAATATGTTATATTTGTACAAGAACTCATCTTTAAGGTAGATCTCTCGCAACCAAGCTCTCTTCCTTTTCAAGGGTTTCTTCCCACTTGTAGAATATTATTTCATGGTTATCATTTTCCTTCAGTTGACAAGAGTTTTCCCTCTTTCCTAAGGTTATGAAATATGTTGTTGATTTAAAGGATATCTCATTTTTTTTTAAATTAGGTATCCTTGTTTTATTTCTTTATGATGCCTTCATAGCTCTATGTTGTCATCATAAGGAGGACGTATTCATATAGCCTCCTTTGTACATTATGTAACCTTTTTTGTTTATTGATCCCTAAGGAGACAATGCTTTTCTTAGGACTGGTCATTTTTATTTGTTGATCCCTAAGGAGACAATGATTTCCTTAGGACTGGTCACTTTTATGGATCCATATGGAGAAATTTTTTTCCATAAGATTGATCCCCAAAGCCTCCCCTATATATATATAACCTAACTAGTCTTACTTTGTAGACTTTAGACTAAGGGTTGGATTAATTAGGGTTTACAAATAAGTTTTCAAATTCAAAATTAATTACACACACTAGTCTAAAGTCAATTTTGAAAACTTATTTGTAGACAATTATTAACCCAACCACTAGTCTTATTTTGTCAATTTTTAAAACTTATTTGTAGACCCTAATTAACTCAACCACTAGTCTTATTGTGTAGACTTTAGACTAGTGGCTAGGTTAATTAGGGTTTACAAATAAGTTTTGAAATTTGACATTCATTATAAACACACACATGCATTTGTGTGTGTGTGTGTGTGTGTGTGTGTGTGTGTGTGTGAATATCAAATTTAAAAACTTATTTGTAAACCCTAATTAACCCAACCACTAGTCTAAAGTCTACAAAGTAAATTCAAAAACATATCAATATAGCTCTTCTCCATGAATGTAATACATAAAATAAACCAAATTATATCATCACATTCACAAAACACTTGACTTCATTATTCTCCTATCCTTCAACGATCTTGTGTGAAATAATATTTTCTCTTAGCAATTTAGCACATGCTTGAGATGACGTTGAAAGAATGAAGTGTGGTTGTAGATCAATTAAAAGATAACAAGTAAGCAAGCTAGAAAGTATGCAAGCTAATATGATCATGATGTAGGTTCAAATGAGGAACAAATATGTTCTTTATATCAGTTCTCACAAGAATCAAGGGTGGATAATAAGAGGTTAAAATATGAATGCCTAAGATAGAAGCCTATGTAATAATTAATAAGATTAAGAGGTTAATTTGAATGAAGGAATGAGATCAAGCGGTAGGTGAGATTTGGTTAACTTTTGGTAACACATCACAATATGCATTGGAATTGGATGTGTTGGGAGAAGTGAGTGGAAAAATATAATGAATTAATTAGATAAATGAAAGTATTTATTTAATTAACAATAGAAAAGCTGGTGTGATTAGATAACTAAATGAATAAATATTTATTTAATCATGGGAGATAAAAGGCTAATGAATTAAATAAATAAATAAAAATATTTATTTGAAGTATAAAGGAAGCCTGATGAATTAATTAAATAAGTAATAAATATACATTTAATTAAATAGAGGAATAATGACAAAATAGTTTTATTTATTTAATTGACTATAATTTAGGTGTCTACATTTTGCCTCTCTTTGAGACAATGTAGTTTATGACTTTGTTTGAAAGAAGAAAATGAATAAGGAATAGAAGCATGATGCCCCAATCACATGAAGAATTAGGAAGGATAAAAGGAAGGATGATGCCTGATTGAGAGCACATATGGATTAGGATAACACGCATCCTCTCAAAAGGAAAGATGTAAGATTTAAGAATATGGTAAATTGATAGCTATAGAAGTGGTCATGGAGATCAGTGAAATGAGGAGAAGAATAGATAGAAGGAAATGATGGAAACTTGTTCTTTTTATAGTGCTTTATCATTATTGAGATTATTATGGCAATCAGATGAAAGTACCAAGGTATGATAAAACTAGGATAAATCACATATCATTTGCAAGGCTATAAGGCATATCAAATAGTAAAGAAAACCCTTGTTCATGCTAGACACATAAGTCCTTGATGAGTTTAGATAATCGTGTCCTAAGATGATTCATCATGTTACAAAAGAACAATCAAAAATCAAGTGAACATGCCTCATCCTTTCTCCTCTAGTCAAAGACATCCTTGAGTAGCATAGAAAACACATCATAGAAGATAAAATAAAATAAAATATAAGACTCACTAGACCAAACAAGTCAACAACCCTGTAGATCTCTTGCCAAAGTTTAGTGTTCTTTGATAGGTTGATAATGATTGAGGTGTTTAGTTTTAGGAAGGATTCATCCTGTATAAAATACATAATATATCGTGATAGTTGATAAATATTGCTAATGTTTATTAGAAAATTGAATGGTTATGTTGTAGACTAGCTTGATAGGTTGTTTGGTGATTCACAATTTCCTAAGTTTAATGTTTGGATTATGTATGTTTTAAGTGCTTGTGTCTTCAAGACGGTTTATTTGATGTTTTTGAATTTTTTAAATTATTTGATTTTCTGGAGTATTTGAGGAAATTTTATGATTTTTTTGTATTTTTTAAAATGTTTTCATTTTTTATTTATTCATCCTCAATCAAGATGCATTTATTTTTTCCTAATTTCTAGCAAGGCATAAGACATAATGAGAGGATGAATGAACTGGTGGAATATAAATGGATAAGTTAATAATCCTAAGGGATCATAAGTTGTCATTAGTATACAAGGAAACAATTTTTGGACTGTCAGTTACATGATCACTGAGTGACAACAAACAAACAAGTGCAGAGGTCACCGAAACAGTCAAGCGCAGAGGTCACTGAAACAGTCAAGCACAGAGATCACCAAAATCAGTGAACATTGATAGCACTATCATCGATAGATAGTTCATAGAGTAACCCAAGAGCAGTGTGTCTACAGAGAAATCACCGAGCACCTGTCTACTGAGAGATAGTTTTATTCCCAAGAAAAGTGGATCTGAGATACATGTCATCTAAAGCACTTTAGTCTTATAAATAGATTTATGCTTAGCTATAAAACCATTTCTTGAGGATCAAGTAAAGCATAAGTAATTGTTTTAATTAGTCTAACTGATTGTAAACATGCAAACTAGGAGATCAAGGTCAAGTTTTAAACCTTTGATCATAGAGTTTTTATTGTAAAGTGTGAAACCTAATTAGGTCAAAACCTTTTTATATATAGATGTATAATCATTCAAGAACATGATGATTTTAGCTGCAGAAGACAGCTATGGATCAGACAGAGAGTTTCATGCACAGGGACAGAAAAATAAATATCTAGTTATGAAGAACAAGATTCAAGGCTATCGAGCTGAACATAAGTATTAATCAATCACAATTAGGTGATACATAATCTTGTGAACTTAATGGATCCGTATTCAAAAATTCAAGATTGCAAGTCATCAGGTCATAAGTATTTTTTACTACTCTCTAACAATTGTAGCAAATAGAAGAAATCCTTTAAGAATGTGGACTTAACAGTCTTATTGTAAATCTCTTAACTGGGTGCACACTTAATAGTGTTGTTAAAATATCTTAACCGAGTAGACTTAACAAGTCTAAAATGTTACTCCTAACAAGGTAAGATCATCAGAAGTGATCACAACTTGTAGCCTTAACCAGCACCTTCCATTCTGCAAATAGTGAAGTTGTTTGGATTTCATCCCTGCCGCAGTTTTTACCTTCTAACAGGGGTTTTCTACGTTACTAATTCTTGTTTTATGTGTAACTAAGTTTCATGAGTGTTTATATGATTGTTTATATGCACTTACATTTATGTTATGATATTACATGCATAAGGTAGAAAATCAATATGGTCGGTAATGCAAGAAAAGATTACTAAGGTTAAATTGATAAAAGTTTTAAGGGTACTGATTCACCCCTCCCCTCTCAGTACACACCATTCCATTATTCCAACATAAGTGAATGGTGGAGGAATCTTTTTTGGTTTTCAAGGACTATCTTGTGATGGGATACCATGTGTACGTATCCAATCTAAGGGAGTATATATGGAAATATAAGGTGATGGCATGGTTCATTTGAATGGTACATGGTCCAAAGAAATAGACATGTCAAGAGGTTTCTAAAAAAAAAATTTACATTGTATATCCTTAGTTTTTAATTAAAGATCAAGAGATGAATTTGGATAGAATGGAGATAGGTTATAGGTAGGATAAGTAAGACCAAAGGTGATAAAGGTTGATGGAAATGAGAAATGGATAAGATAATGATATGGATTTAAGGGTGAAGATAAGGTGTAGTATAAAGGATATGTGATGCTTATGAAGATCCATAACCTTGTCAAGATCAAAGGTGGAAAAGGGAATATGGATATAGATAGATTGAATGAAGGGTAATGGAGGATGAGGGATAATAGAGGATCTGGTAGATAGGATAGCATGGATGAAACTTTCCCCTAAGTGTAGAGTGCAAGAGGATAATTTATTACACATGATGCCTATTTTTCAATTTTGATCATGGTACTTTCCCAAGGTAACACAAAAAGTGGTTTTAACTATAGGACGGATCATTTCTATTTTTTTCATTTATTTGGAAAGATAATGGATGCATAAGAGAAGATGAAATAAGGATTAAAGCATCTTTTACTTTGGGTATTACCCATGAAAAATGTGCTACAATGAACCATGGTTATTGAAGGTATGCTTGAGGATGTTAATAGAGTGATTGTAAAGGGAGATGAAATGTGGGAAGGATTTATGCAAAGGATTAGATAAGAAGGGTGAAATCATAGAAAATAGGTGTTGGATAATAGATGGGGTGTTGGAATATTTGTGTAGGAGTGGATGGAAATGTTGGCAAGATCGACATTTGTACACACCTTGAAGGGTAGTGGAGTGATGGAGGGAAAGGGAGGTTGGAGTTTGAGATTTTGATGGAAAAAAAGGATGTGGATTTTGGGACACAAGGACCCAAAATGGATGAAGGAGATTATGGGGTATCTAAGATAGTATATTTTGGGACATAGGAACCCAAAATAGATATGAAAGGTAGGAGATTTGTTTATGGAGGATTGAGTGAAGCCTTTGGAATAGAAATCTTGTATGCCAATTTTGATTTTTATTTAAGATGCACATCTTGTAGGAGCAACTTAATACTCCACATAGTTTTTTTATTTCTCTTTATTTTCATTCTTTAGGATGCATTGGTTCTAGTAGAAACTTAGGAATCCAAATGGTTTATAATTTTACTTTTTATTTTGAAACAAATTTTGTCTTGTTTTAACATGTCTTTTAAATGGGACATGTTGATCTTTGGATGTATGTTGATTTTCAGATGTGTGGACTTTATGCTTAGCATCCAAATTAATTTTGTAGCATTAGGATTCATGGATCGATGGAAATGATATGAAGACCTTTTGGATGAGTTCTTGTAGGTTGATTCTTGGAAAGTTCTAAGAGATGTGTTCCTTTTTTATCTTCGTTTGTGATAAGATAATTGGATTGGGAGCTAGGGATGATGGGGATAGTTTATGGGGGTATATAAAGACCTAATATGGATGGAAGGGTTGAAGGCTTTAGTTTTGAGATGTAAGGACCTAAAATTAATTAGAGGATGAGAAAGGTGTATGTTTAGATTTTGATGGAGGAATGTGGGATTTATGAGGGATACCAATATATTAAGAGTGAGTTATGTAGTCAAGGAAATAATAAGTAGGATTATAATTTATATGAAGGGGTTATAATATGCCTTATTAATGGATGCCTAATCCTTTTCCTTAATAATGCATGTTTTCTAGATCTTTTTAGCAATGAGACACATGTTGTTTTGAAACAATATGTAAGTCCATTTTGAGGTGAAGATGGCATTTAGGGAATGCTAATATCATCAAGTAGACATGATTGAATACAAGTGGATGAACCATTATGATCTTGAGGAGGATTATGATCATGAGGGGGGTTAGTAGGATTGTGACAAGGAGATGAAGGGAAAATTTGATACAAAATATGTTGGATGATATCATTTTTTGGTACTAATCGTGTTGTCGATACTCATGTTTTGTCACTGATGTCAACATATATTTTTGTGAAAGAAGATAGACTAGTTACTTGACTGGAAGGCATGTACGAACACTGTACGAATGAACCAAAATGAGAGAAGTTGGATTTAAGAATAAGACTAAGTTTTGACCTTACATCTAAGGCTGCTTGAATTTATGTTTCATATCATGGATGTTACAGTTGTTTTAGTAAAGACTATTTTTCTGGACTATGACTGTGATTCTAGATAGAGAAGGTCTCTGTGTTTCAGGCATATCTTGTTGAGGAAGATGTTTCAGAATTTGCAAGATTACTGATGGAGAGCTAACATATGATGGTGAAATGGGTTGAGTTCTATTTTTGTTTGGGTACTGATGACGTCAGTTGTGGCATGTGTTCTAGAGAAGACTTATTTCTTGGCCGACTTCAGACTTGTAACGTGTGGAAATTAATTATGAGCATGGATTGCAGATCTAGAAGTATTTGTAATGAATTTTAAATCTTGTATACTTGTTATAGGTACTGTGTGTATCTTAGCAAGGGCTTATGTAATTATTTGTATGATGTGAAGCCTTAATTAGCCGACCTAGTTAATTGTGTATTAGGAAAGCTTTACTGGCCGACCTAATGGTTATTGTAAGAAGGTATATATGAGTGATCTTTTCATTTGTGAAAAGTGTGGCAGAGAAAGAAAAGAGAAGAGATTTGTAAAGCTATGAAGCTTGACTACTGGATAGAGAGCATAGTTGGTACTTCATTGGAACTGACCAAGCAAAGACAGTTGCTATTAGACAGTTCACTGGATTGTGTATTTGTTGTATACACTTGATGTAGATTGTGAATCCTTGAGGGTGGCTTTAACCTTCTTTGGGAAGTGAGCCTTGGCAGTGAGCCTACTACTTTCATTGACTCCTAACAAGGTCTGTCTCCTAACAGGGACTATGTACTGTAATGTAATAACAAGCTCCTAACAGGGCTAATATCTTTTAATAGGGATACTATACTCTCAGTACATTATTTTGTGGGTGTTAATTCCCACCAGGGTTTTACCTTTAACAAGGTTTCCTCGACAACAAACATTGTGTTATGGTGTTGGCAATCACTGTGTTATTTACTTTTGATGTTATGGTTCATAAAGTTTAATGTTTAATAATCTATTGCACAACTGATTCACCCCCCCTCCCAGTTGTCTTGTGGACTGTTATTCCTAACAATTGGTATCAGAGCTATAGGTCCTCAAAGAGAAAGTTTAACAGCTTGAGGTGATCCTGAAGATGACTTACTACAGGAAGGATAGTCCGAAGTTTGATCCTAAAAACTTTGATAGTTCGCAGAACAAGATGAGAACACATTTGCTATGTCTAGGAATTGAGTATTGGATGATCACAAAAAAGAATGTAGCAATAGTGATAGAAGATGAGCTGGACAAGGCTACTGAAGATAAAAATAAACTATTTTCCTATAATATGGTTGCAAGGGAATCTCTGATCAGCACCCTATCTAAAGGAGAATTCACTGAAGTGAAGGACTTGGACTCTGCACATGACATCTAGACAAGACTGGAAGCATTATATGTTGGAGACAAATTTACAAAACAAGCGAAGTTACAGAACTAGAAAACAAAGATGGAATCACTGAAGATGAGAGAAGATGAGAATGTCAGAACATATGCACAGAGAATTACTGAGGTTGTTACTGGTATTAGGAACTCTGGAGGTACTTATAGTGAGGAAGAAGTAATTGCAAAGATTCTCATATCTTTGACACCTGCATATAGAACCAAAGTACAAGCTATAGAGGAGATCATACCTTTGACACCAAACTTCACCAGAGAGATGTTGATTGGCAAGCTTACTACATTTGAGGCCGCAAAATTGGGAGACACTTTACCTAGGTTAGAGTCAGCATTCAAGGCAACTGTGCACAAGAACAAGAAGACCTTATCTGGAAATGCAAGCAGTAGTGATCTAAGAGAAGAACTTGGAGCTTATTCTGATGAATGGGAATAGATACAGAAAGAAGAAAGAAAGCTAGATGAAGTTGTGGCACTGATTGCTAGAAGAGAAAAGAGAGGTAAGGGTAAATTTGAAGGCAAATTACCTTTGAAATGTTTTTCATGTAATAAGATTGGTCATTTTTCATCTAGATGTTCTACAAGAATCCCAAAGCACAAACCTAAGTTTTTCAAGTCTAAGTTTTTAAAAGATAAGGAATGTTATTATGCTATTGAGGGAATATCTGATGATGAGGATGATAACTTTGATGAGATTGGATTCATTTCTATTAAAGATGATGCACCTATGCATGAGGAAAAATCCCTAGTATCCCTAGTTGAAAAGAAATCTGAATGGGTTATAGACAGTGGATGTTCACACCATATGACTGGAGATAGGAATAAGTTTGTGAGTTTGAAGAAACATGATGATGGTGTTGTCAGATTTGGTGACAATACTCCTAAACTTATTATTGGAGTTGGATCTATTTCTTTGGATGGAAAGACTAACACTGACAATGTATTACTTGTTGATGGACTTAAACATAACTTGTTGAGT
>MU225457.1:2487773-2505454 GCA_018584345.1 Thuja plicata | reverse complement strand
AACATGTCGAAGAATCCTATAATGCACTCAAAGACTAAACATATTTCTATCAAGTATCATTTCTTGAGGGAGAAGGTAGCTGCTAAGGAGATTAAACTAGAGTACATAAGCACAAAGGAACAGATAGAATAATATTTACTAAACCTTTTCCAAAAGATGCTTTTGAATACCTCAGAGACATGCTTAGGGTGATGGCCCCTCCCAGTGGTAATTAAATGATGTAGATATGCATCAGTCTAGTAGATCTCAGAGCTATATTATTCTTTGGACTTGATGTATGGATCTACTCCTTAGGGGGAGTGATCGCTGGAGAACACTATGGAGCACATTTGGGTGATCTTGCACCTGATTGGAAATGAAGATTTGAAAAAGCTACACCTTAACGAAGACTACAGATGAGTTATGACACCCTTTTCCATTGCTTCCAAAGGGGGAAGGAATCTATGTGAAAATCCCTACTATTTTGGGGAGATTTGTTGAGGATATTAAGAAGATTGTAAAGAGAGAGAGTACTTTTGGGTTGATGCATATGGATTTTCCCATATGTTGTCATCAATGCCAAAGGGGGATATTGTTGGATGATATCAGTTTTTGGTACTAATCATGTTGTTGATACTCATGTTTTGTCACTGATGTCAACATATATTTCTGTGAAAGAAGACAAACTAGTTACTTGACTGGAAGGCATGTACGGACATTGTACGGATGAACCAGAATAAGTGAAGTTGGATTTAAGCATAAGACTGAGTTTTGACCTTACATCTAAGGCCTCTTAACTTTATGTTTCATATCATGGATGTTACAATTGTTTTAGTAAAGACTATTTTTCTGGACTGTGACTGTGATTCTGGATAGAGAAGGTCTTTGTCTTTTTGGAATATCTTGCTAAGGAAGATGTTTCAGAACTTGTGAGCTTACTGATGGAGAGCCAATATATGATGGTGAAATGGGTTAAGTTTGATTTTTGTTTGGGTACTGATGACATCAGCTATGGCGTGTGCTCCAGAGAAGACTTATTTCCTAGCCGACTTCAGACTTATAACGTGTGGAAATTAATTTTGAGCATGGATTGTTGATCTGGAAGTATTTGTAATGAATTTTAAATATTGTATACTTGTTATAGGTATCATGTGTATCTTAGAAAGGGCTTATGTAATTATTTGTATGATGCAAAGCCTTAATTGGTTGACCTAGTTAATTGTGTATTAGGAAATCTTAACTGGCCGACCTAATGGGTTATTGTAAGAGGGTATATATGAGTGATCTTTTCATTTGTGAAAAGTGTGGCAGAGAAAGAAAAGAGAAGAGATTTGTGAGGCTGTGAAGCCTGACTGCTGGATAGAAAGCAGAGTTGGTACTTCATTGGAACTGACCAAGCAAAGATAGTTTCTATCAGACAGTTCACTGGTTGTGTGTTTGTTGTATACACTTGATGCGGATTTTGAATCCTTGAGGGTGGCTTTAACCTTCTTTGGGCAGTGAGCCTACTACTTTCATTGACTCCTAACAGGGTCTGTCTCCTAACATGGACTGTGTACCGTAATTTAATAACAAGCTCCTAACATGGCTAATATCTTTTAACAGGGATACTATACTCTTAGTACATTATTTTGTGGGTGTTAATTCCCACTGGGGTTTTATCTTTAACAGGGTTTCCTCAACAACTAACATTGTGTTATGGTGTTGTAAATTACTATGTTATTTACTTTTGATGTTATGGTTCCTAAATTTTAATGTTTAATAATCTATTGCACAATTGATTCACCCCCCCACCCTCTCAGTTGTCTTGTGGACTATTATTCCTAACAAAAGAGGATCACTAGAAAGGATTGAAGGGATATCATTACCTTGCTTAGGAATTGGATTATGAAGAAGACTTGGAAGGATACTTTTCTCTTGAGATGGAAGGGTATCTTGGAAGAAATGAAAACGTGTAATAGGATTCTAGAGTTATTGGATCTTAGTCAAAACATTTATGGAGCTAGAGAATTTTTTTATATTTATATTGAGTTACTTTATGAATTTTTTCTTCATACTTTGGATCATCCTCTTGACATGGAGTCACTTCTAAGGATGAGGTCAAATTTTGGATATGCATTGAGGATTTTTAGAGGGAGTCCATGTTTTTGCATGATGGGGATAGATTATGCATAGAATTCTCAAGAATAGGAACAATTAGAAGTGGAGTGCATGAGAATATAGGATGTAGGATTTTTTAATCATGGGAGGGATGTGTATCAAGAATTGAATTATCTATTTCTATTGTAGATAGCCCTTGAGGGTAAGTATGAAATGTGTCATCATTGGATTCATTGTTTGAGGGAGATAGTGTGGATTGTTAAAAATCTTTACAAGATGAAGGAATCGTAGGAGATGTGGAGGCTACTTGTGGTCCATTGCTACACATAGGTAGATAATTTTGATCATGCCTGGAAATAGTGTCTAATTTCTCCTTATGTGAATCTTTGGGAATATCTTCAATAGTAATATCACTATTATCAATGAGGCCTTGGATTTTATGTTTCAATTAAATGCAATTTGAAGTTTTATGTTTGGTGTATCTATGATACTCACAATAGTTACTCAACCATGTGAATCCATATTTAATTTTCTTAGGTAATGTGATAAGATTGTGCACAAGAATCTCTCTCAAAGTCAACTCAATAGATTTCCCTAATGGTGTAAATTTCATATCCAAGAGTTGTTCAGGCTTGCATGTATTTTTGGAGGAAGTGTTTTGTTTTGATGAAGAAGGCATGTGATTTTTCTTGAGATTCACTTGGCTCATTGGTGTTGTGGGTCCACAACACACACCTCATTTTTTGGTCCTCTGACAATGGGGCCCCCCCTTTTTTATTTTTTTTTGGTTTGCCCCTCCCCCAGTTCCTTGAACTAAATTTTGGAGGGGCCTTTTGAGGGAGCAAGAGTTCTTTTCGGACCTTTCACACTTTCAACATTTTGGACATCCTGAGGTCCTTTGAAATGTCAAAAAGGCTGATGGGCCAAGCCTACACTAACAAGGCTAAAGGGCTGATCCCACACCTTTCAATGTTTTATCCTCTAAAAAATTGAAAGGGGAGGAGGCCACCATACTTTGAAGTTTCGGCCTCCGAAACCCCGAAGTAGGTGATGTCACCCCGCGGGCTATAAAAGTGTCTTGAGCACTTTTTCTCCTCACTTCTCTTTTTCCTTCACCTACATTTTTGAACTCCTTGTGAGCCCATAGTTTTCCGTCCTCGCCTCCTCACGGTTTGTTTCTGTGTCAACTCTCCTCAAGCTCAGTGGCCTATTTTCTTCCCCCTTTCCTCGCGCCTTGAAGGTAGGGGCCTTGTCATTTTTCTTTCCTCTTTTTGTTTCAGGTTTAGGGTTCTTGTTTTTTGTTCTGTTTAGGCTTTTTCTTTGGCTGTGTTAGTCATTTGTCATCCCTCCTAGGTCCTTAGGGTTCACAACCTTGGACCTCTAGTCGGATCGTGCTCCCTCTTTTTTTTTTTTCTTCTTTCACATTTTTAGATTAGGGTTTTTTTTTTTTTGCATTGCTACCTAGTCACAAGCTTTCAGCCTCTGAAAGGCCAAAAATAGCCCCTTCGTTGGAAGTTTTTCACAAAGTGCAATCTTGCACTTTTGGTCATTTTGGCATTTTGCACAATCCAACACTCTGAAACTGAAATGCCAAAACACCCAAAGACAAGGTCACCCCTCCTGAAAGTTTCGGTGTTTCGGACTCCAAAACTTTCTTCGGACCTTCGCACAGTGAAATGCCAAAAACATTTCATTGCCCCCGATTCTTTTCAAGACACCAAGTTTTCACACCCTAATTTTCCGCATAGTTTTCAAACTCTGCAGGTCCAAAAAAATTGCTTCTTCATAACCTCATCCTTCAAATTTTGGCCTTTTGCACCCCAGCCTTGTCTTTAGAGTCTGAAAGTCTGAAAAGAGAAAAAATTTCATTTCTGGCTACTTAAAGAGCCATCTGCTTCTAGTTTTCTTAGTTTTAGTTTTTTTAATTTTCCTTCTTTAGTAGTTTCATCAATAAAGATATTAGTATTTGCATGTTTCCTCGTAGAAATGCCTGAGAAGTGGACAACATTCCCAATGAAGTACCTGTTCAAAGGGAATTATCCCCCTTCAAAGATCAGGAATAAGCACCTGGAAATCACTGATACAGACATCATGAACATGGACTGGGATGAATTCCTGGTAAGGTGTTCCCAACCAGTAGGAAGAACTGAACATTGTAGCTCCTTAGTCTTATCAAGCCTAGTCAATGCAGCAGCACACCCAGTATCGGTCATGTCCTCTGAGCTAATCATGACATTGGCCAACCACTACACACCAGATGAGAGGGTGGTCAAAAACATAGAAGGACAGATAGTTCTTGACCTGAGCCCAGAAAACATTAAAGATGTCTTCCATATATAGAAGGGTGTGTTGGATTATATCAAATTTGGGTACTGCTTATGTTGTTGATATTCATGTTTTGTCACTGATCTCAACATATGTTTCTGTGGAGAGTACAGACTGGTTATTTGACTGACAGAAGTGTACCAATACTATACAGATGTTTTATAATGATCAAAGTTAGTGATATGAAGAAGGATGTGTGTTGACCTTACTCCTAAGGTTGCTTGTATTTATATTGCATATTGAGGATGTTTCTGGACTATAACTATGATGCTTGACAGAGCAGGTCTCTATTTTTTGGGTATATCTTACAAGCAAAGATATTTTAGGTGACGCAAGATTATTGAATGACAGAGGATCTATTGAGGAATGTTGGGTATTTATCGATTATCATGAGAATGTTGGTGACGTCAGTCGTGGCATGTATTCTAGAGGAGACCTATTTGGTGGTCGACTTTAGAGATGTAACATGTATTATGAGTTGTGAGCATGGATTGCGGATCTTGGAATATAACTGATGTGTTGTAATTGATGTTTACTTGTTTTAGGTACCTTGTGTATCTTAGCAAGGGGTTAAATAATTATTTTTATATTGGAAAGCCTTAATTGGCAGACCTAATCAATTGTTTGTATATTGGGAAAGCTTATTTGGTCGACCTAATGAATTATTGTAAAAGGGTATATATGAGAGATATTTTCTTTTGGAAAGATGTGGTAGAGATTGAAAATGCAGAGAAGTGTGGAAGTTGCGAGGCTTGTTTGGTTGTTGGATGTAGAGTAGACTTTGTGATTGTTATTCTTCATTGGAACTGACCAAGAAAATATAGTTGCTATCATACAATTCACTGTATTGTATATTCTCTATATACACTTGTTTGGATTGTTAATCCTTGAGGGTGGCTTTAACCTTCTTTGGGAAGTGTGCTTGGGCAATGAGCCCACTGTTACTCTTGACTCCTAACACGGTTTGTCCTTTAACAGGGACTATGTACTGTAATGTTGTAACAAGCTCCTAACAGGGTTAAATCTTTTAATAGGGATATTATACTCCCAGTTAATCATTTGTGGGTGCTAATTCCCGTCGGGGTTTTACCTTTAACAGGTTTTCCTCAATAATAAGTTTCCTCGATAATAAGTATTGTGTTATTGTGTTGGAATTTATTGTGTTATCATTTGAATTGTTGTTTTGGTTTATAAATTTTAAATTTTAATAATCTATATCACAACTGATTCACCCCCCCCCCTCTTAGTTGTCTTATGGACTGTTATTCCTAATAATTGGTATCAAAGATAATAGTCCTTAGAGACAAAGCTTAACAGCTTGAGGTGATCCTGAAGATGACTTACTACAGGAAGGATAGTCTAAAATTTGATCCTGAAAGCCTTGACAGTTGGAAAAACAAGATGAGAACACATTTTCTATGTTTGAGAATTGACTATTGGATGATCACGAAAAAGAAAGAAAAGATACCGACTGGGATGAATTGGAGAAGGCTACTGAAGATGATAAGAATTTATTTTCATGTAATATGGTTGCAAGGGAATCTTTGATCAACGAAATTTCTGAAGGTGAATTCATAGAAGTAAAAGACTCGGATTCTGCACATGAGATTTGGACAAGATTGGAAGCATTGTATATAGGAGATAAATTTACTAAACAGGCAAAGCTACAAAACTGGAAGACAAAAATGGAATCAATGAAGATGAGAGAGGATGATAACATTAGGGCATATGCATAGAGAATTACTGAAGTGGTTACTGGAATCAGAAACTCTGGAGGTACTTACAGTGAGGAAGAAGTGATTGTGAAGATACTCAGATATTTGACACATATTTACAAAACTATTTAGTACAAACTATAGAGGAGATTATACCTTTGACACCAAACTTTACTAGAGAGATTTTGATTGGAAAGCTAACTACTTTTGAGGCCGCATAATTGGGAGATTCTTTACCTAAATTTGATTCAGCATTTAAGGCGACTGTCCATAGAAACGAAAAGACCTTATCTGGAAATGCGAACACCAGCAATGGTGATCTGAGAGAAGAGCTTGGAGACTATGTTGATGAATGGGAACATATACATGAGCAAGAAAGAAAGCTAGATGAATTGGTAGCACTGATTTCTATAAGAGAAAAGAGAGGTAAAGGTAAATTTGAAGGCAAGTTACCTTTGAAATGTTTTTCATGTAATAAGATTGGTCATTTTGCATCTCGATGTCCTACAAGGGTTCCAAAATATAAACTTAAGTTTTACAAATCTAAGTATTCAAAAGGCAAGGAATGTTAACATGCAAGTGAAGTTGTATCTGATGATGATGTAGACTATGATGAAATTGGATTTATTTCTACTGAGGATGATGAACCATTGCATGAAGGAAAAACCTTAGTATCCCGTGTTGAAAAGAAATCTGAATGGGTTATAGATAGTGGTTGTTCACATCATATGACTAGAGATAAAAACAAGTTTGTGAGTCTAAAAACATATGATGGTGGTGTTGTTATATTTGGCAATAATAATCCTAAGCTTATCATTAGAGTTGGATCTATTTCTTTGGATGGAAAGACTAATACTGACAATGTACTGCTTGTTGATGGAATTAAGCATAATATGTTGAGTGTTGGGCAGTTAGTGGACAGAGGTTATCAATTGAAATTCATTAATGGGAAATGTTATATCAGAAGTAAATCAGGAGACTTGATTGCATCTGGTACTAAGTCTAGAGGTAATGTATTTGAATTGAACACATCTGAAACTTCTTTTTTTATAGCGAAGGTTGATGACAGTTGGCTATGGCACAGAAGATTTTGTCATGTTAAATTTGATAACATTGTAAAGGAAAGTATGAAAATTTTTGTAAGAGATCTACATAATATTGTGAAACCAGCTAACACTATGTGTAGAGAGTGTGTTATGGGGAAGAAGACTAGAAGCACTTTTAAAAGAAAAGCTTATTCAGTAAAAGGGAAGTTGAATCTAGTAGATACAGATCTGTGTGGTCCTACAAGAACAAGATCTTACTACGGTGAAAGGTACTTTGTAATTTTTTTTTATGAATTTTCTAGAATGATGTGGGTTATATATTTGAGAGAAAAATATGAAGCATTTGACAAATTGAAGTTATTCAAAGAAAAAGTTGAGAATGAATCTAGTTTGAAGATAAAATGTTTGAGATCAGACAGAGGTGGTGAGTTTACATCAGATTTATTTAATTCATACTGTGAAGAGCATGGAATATTTAGACAGACATCTGCACCTAGGACACCACAACATTATGGGATAGCAGAACAAAGAAATAGAACAATATTAGATGCTGCAATAACTATGCTACTGGAAGGAAATGTATCACATTCTCATTAAAGAGAAGTTGGTGGTATTGTTGTGTACACCTTGAATAGAATTCAGATCAAAGAAGGTACAAGTAAAACTCCTTATGAATTATGGTTTGATCATGCACCTATTGTAAAATATTTTAGAATATTTGGTAGTAAATGTTATATCAAGAGAGATGATGAGATAGGGAAGTTTGATTCTAGAAGTGATGAAGGTATTTTCCTTGGTTATTATACTAACAGTAAAGCATATAAATGTTTTAATCTAAGATTGAGGAAGTTGATTGAAAGCGCCAATGTGAGGATAGATTAAAATTTTCAGATTCAGGAAAGAATATATGATTGTGGTCAGATTTTAGAGATAAAAGAGATCACTTCTCAACCAAAAGAACCTTTGATGGTTGATAATGAGATTGAAGATGAACTAGTTGAGCTTACTGAGACTCCTAAGACACCGAGGTATGTTAAGAAGAACCATCCTGAAGATCAAATAATTGGTGATGTAAGTAAAGGTATGATGACTAGATCTAAAGTTAGAGATGAAATTTTTTTGATTTCTCAAGTTGAACCGAAAACTGTTGATGAAGCATGTAGAGATGAATCTTGGACTAAATCTATGCAAGAAGAACTTGAACAGATAAAGAAAAACAATACTTGGAAATTGGTTCCAAGACATAAGAACAAAAATGTGATAGGTACTAAATGGTTTTTCAAAAACAAGATGGACGGGGAAGGAACAGTGGTAAGAAACAAGGCTAGACTGGTTTGTAAAGGCTATTCACAACAAGAAGGAATAGATTTTGAAGAAACATTTTCTCATGTTGCTAGATTAGAAACTATGAGATTATTTCTTGCTTATGCTGCACAGAAAGACTTTAAAGTATGTCAGATGGATGTGAAGTCGGCATTCTTGAATGGATATTTGGAAGAAGTATACATAGAGAAACCTAATGGATTTCCTCTGAAAGATCATGAAGACATGGTTTGCAAGCTGAAGAAAGCATTGTATGGACTGAAACA
This sequence comes from Thuja plicata, assembly GCA_018584345.1. Taxonomy (NCBI): domain Eukaryota; kingdom Viridiplantae; phylum Streptophyta; class Pinopsida; order Cupressales; family Cupressaceae; genus Thuja; species Thuja plicata. The sequence continues at coordinate 2,496,700 of MU225457.1, read as the reverse complement.
AGCACCAAGAGCATGGTATGCAAGACTGGACAAGTACTTACTTCTTCTTGGTTTTAGGAAAGGTAATGCAGACAATAATTTATATTTAAGAACTGATGAAGATGGAATATTAATCATAGAAGTTTTTGTTAATGATATCATTTTTGGAGGCAATGACAAGATGAGTAAAAAAATCTCTAAAGAAATGGAAAATGAATTTGAGATATCAATGATTGGTGAGATGAAATTTTTTCTTGGTTTGTAAATTAATCAGAATAATAATGGTATTTTTATATCTCAGACCAAGTATCTTAATGAAATGTTGAATTTTTTTGGAATGGGAGATTGTAAACCTGTTGGGACACCCATGGTGACTGGATATAAACTGACTAGTAATGATGAGACTCAAAGTGTTTTTCAGACAAAGTACAGATCAATGATTGGTGGTTTACAGTATCTAACTCACACTAGACCAGATATTGCCAATGTAGTTGGAATTGTGGCAAGATATCAAGCAGATCCTAAAGAGACACACCTTGCTATTGTGAAAATAATTTTTAGATATTTGAAAGGAACAATAGAATATGGATTGTGGTATGAAAAATCAGATGACTTTATTTTACAGGCTTATAGTGATGTTGATTGGGTAGGTAGCGTGGATGACAGAAAGAGTACAAGTGGTGGAACATTTTTCCTTGGGAAAAATCTGGTTTCTTGGTTGAGCAAGAAGTAGGACTGTATTTCTCAGTCTACTGTTGAATCAGAGTATGTTTCTGCTGCAATAAATTGTACACAAGTTGTTTGGATGAAATGCTAAAGGACATTGGAATAATTTTTGAAGAGCCAATGGTTATCGATTGTGATAACACTATCATGGTGAACAAGTCAAAGAATCTTGTAATGCATTCAAAGACTAAGCATATTTCTATTAAGTATCATTTTTTTAGGGAGAAGGTAGCAAAGAAAGAGATTAGACTAGAATATATTAACACAAAGGAACAAATAGAAAATATATTTACAAAACCTTTTCCAAAAGATGCCTTTGAATACCTCAGAAGCATGCTTGGGGTGACAGCCCCTCCCAGTGGTAATTAATTGATGTAGTCATGCATCAGTCCAGTGGATTTCAGAGCTATATCATTTTCTAAACTTGATGTATGGATCTACTCCTCAAGGGGAGTGATCATAGGAACACCATGGAGCATATTTGGGTGATCTTGCACCTGGCTGTTAGACATGAAGATTAGAAAAATTTACACCTTATAGAAGATTACATATGAGTTATGGCACCCTTTTCCATTGCTGCCAAAGGGGGAAAGATTCTATGTGCAAATCCCTACTGTTTTGGGGAGATTTATGTTGAGGATATTGAGAAGATTGTATTGAGAGGGAGTACTTTCTGGCTTGATGGATTTTTTCATATGTTTCCATTAATGCCGAAGGGGGAGATTGTTGGATGATATAAGATTTGGGTACTTCTTATGATGTTTATATTCATGTTTTGTCACTGATGTGAACATATGTTTCTATGGAGAGTACAGACTGGTTATTTGACTGAAAAAAGTGTACGAATATTGTATGGATGTTTCAGAATGATCTAAGTTGGTGATATGAAGAAGGATGTTCTTTGACCTTACTCCTAAGGTCGCTTGGATTTATATTGCATATTGAGGATGTTACAGTTGTTTTAGTGAAGATTGGTTTCTGGACTGTAACTATGATGCTTGACAAAGCAGGTCTCTTTGTTTTTGGTATATCTTACAGGCGAAGATATTTCAGGTGATGCAATATTATTGAATGACAGAGGACATATTGAGGAATTTAGGGTATTGATCGATTATCATGAGAATGTTGGTGACATCAGCTATGGCGTGTATTCTGGAGGAGACCTTTATGGTGGATGACTTCAGAGATGTAACATGTATTATGAATTGTGAGCATGGATTGCGAATCTTGGAATATAACTGATGTATTGTAATTGATGTTTACTTGTTTTAGGTACCTTGTGTATCTTAGCAAGGGGTTAAATAATTATTTGTATATTGTAAATCCTTAATTGGCCGACCTAATAAATTATTTGTATATTGGGAAAGATTAATTGGCTGACCTTATGAATTATTGTAAAAGGGTATATATGAGAGATATTTTCTTTTGGAAAGATGTGGTAGAGATTGAAAAGGTAGAGAAGTGTGGAAGTTGCGAGGCTTGTTTGGTTGTTGGATGTAGAGAAGAGTTTGTGATTGTTATTCTTCATTGGAACTGACCAAGAAAAGATAGTTGATATCAGATATTTCACCAGATTGTATATTCTCTATATACACTTGTTCGGATTGTTAATCCTTGAGGGTAGCTTTAACCTTCTTTGGGTAGTGAGCCCACTGTTACTCTTGAATCCTAACAGGGTTTTTCCTTTAACAAGGACTATGTACTGTAATGTTGTAACAAGATCCTAACAGGGCTAAATCTTTTAACAGGGATAATATACTCTCAGTATATCATTTGTGGTTGCTAATTCCCACTGGGGTTTTACCTTTAACAGGGTTTCCTCGACAACAAGTATTGTGTTCTTGTGTTGGCATTTATTGTTTTATCATTTGAATTGTTGTTTTGGTTTATAAAGTTTAAATTTTAATAATCTATATCACAAGTGATTCACCCCCCTCTCAGTTGTCTTGTAGACTGTTATTCCTAACATGGTGTGGATAAATTCTATGAATTCTCTATAGAGAAGGGGTTGAGATGGTTTAGGAATGAAACTCAAGATGCCTATGAAATTGTCAATCGGGAATGCCTCCTATAGCCTCTCCCCAAGAACAAGCTAGACAAAATAGACCTCAGAAGGGGATACTTAAGGGATCACTAGTAGAATTGGCCCCTATTTTTGATGAAAATTAGTCGAACTATCTACCCAGATTTGTCGAAAGACCCACAAATCGCTTTGTCGGTATTTTTTATGGTCGAAAGATCGACACATTCTTGTTAACGTCCACATTTCTACGCAAACTTGGTCAAAATTGGCAACTTGAAATGTCCATATTATTTGTTGAAACTTCGACCAACGTTCATCAAAATGTTTGACCAATCTGACCAGGATGTCAAACCCACGATGAATATTTTTGACACACAATGGTCAAAACATTAAACTAGCCTAAGTTAATATTTTGACCAAGTTTGGTCAAAATGTTTGACCCATCTGACCAGGATGTCAAACCCACAATGCATATTTTCGACACACAATGGTCGAAACATTAAACTAGCCTAAGTTAATGTTTCAAACAAGTTTGGTCGAAATGTTTTACCCATCCGACCAGGATGTCAAACCCACGATGCATATTTTTGACACATAATGGTTGAAACATTAAACCAGCCTAAGTTAATGTTTCAACCAAGTTTGGTTGAAATGTTTGACCCATCCGACCAGGATGCCAAACCCACGACGTAAGCTTTCGACACAGAATGGTCAAAACGTAAACTGACATAAGTTTATGTTTCGACCAAGGGATGTAAAAATTTTGACCAATATTGAATTTTTTTAAAGAAAAATTTGAAACCAAATAGCCTCAGTTTTTGTACTCCGATTCAATAGAAGATGGACCAATAACAAATTGCTTCTTTCTCTCTAAAAAACTAGCACTTGCACCTTCCGGGTGCAAGGGTTTAGTTGATTTTGTGTGAAGCGCTATTATTGGATAACACATCTAAACTCTGGTCTAAACAGTAAAGATTCTACATGATTCACAAAACACTATATCTGTAAGAAAGATTTCCAAAAAAGAAATAAAGTACAGACCTTAATCCATGAACTCAAAAACATCCAATTTTGATTTTATTTTCATAAATGATATTCAATACAGTAAAATTGAGTTGTTCTCAAATATTAGCAACTTCAAATATTCACAAACTTGACAAACTGAAGATTTTGAAAAGATAACAATTCCGCTCATCAAGATATCCATTTGGGTGAAGGAAAACTTCAAATATTCACAACTTGACAAACTAAAGATTTTGAAAAGATAACAATTTCGCTCATCAAGATATCCATTTGGGTGAAGGGCAACTTCAAATATTCACAACTTGACAAACTGAAGATTTCAAAAAGATAACAATTCCACTCATCAAGATATCCATTTGGGTGCTCTGGCCCTTCACCCATATTTACATGATAAATATGATGGTTTTCATCTCTCCTCTTCACATTAGAACTATCCAGCTTCAAGTTGTTTAATCATGACATTAGGAGACTTTCATACAGCTTGAATGAAGTTTTATTTTAAGCAACATTAAGTTACTTCAATTGGTATGAACACCAGATTGTTGTACAGATATTATTGTCATTCTAATATGGTTCAGTTTACTGATACATTTTGTCAAATAGTTCACAGGCCATGTCTATGCATGTTTCACGGCTGCAATTTGGAAGTAGTACCATATGCAAAGCTCATTTATTTTAGGAAATCTGGAGAAGGTGCGACTTGTCTTAGTAGAGATTTTATGGTATGTAGTGTTACTGAATCCCAATCTGCAATCTGATGTTTCTTATTTTCTCTGGCATGTCCTGCAAAGGCAACATTTCTATAAGAAAATTCCACTTCGGTAACCTTGAGGCATACCTTAGCAAACGATTAAAACTAACTTTTTGAACCAATTTCTCAAATATAGGTAGGGCTCTTGATAAACCAGCCTAATATATGGTAGAAAAAGCTAGCTGAGGGACATGACTACTACAACCGTCAACAATCCCATTCCTATGCATTTGCCCACGATTATTGAATTTTTTCCTTTATCAAGATCACATTTTTATATGATTCTAGTAAACTTTTATTCAAGAACAAAGGATGATCGATAATCAATGATCAATCCAGACAAACAAACAAAAACCCAAGAATGAAAAACAGAGCTTGAGGATTATACGATTCAGGGCACTTTCACCTTCCAAGGATACATTTTTTTCATCATATGTTAATGTTGTGATCCCCAAGAAAAGAAAGCCAACAACTAAGTTGTCATCAATCTAATGTTCATGTGTCCTATAAGTAAGAAAAATTTAAATTCTAACATTAACATTTGTCAATGTTACACTTTGATTCAGATTGTCAATGTTATATACTTTATGTCATTTATTTGTGTATCTTTTTCCATTCATTTGTAGAGAAGATTACCCAAAATCATTTCCAAAGACGTTTTCCTATATACAAACGAGTGATTTATCTAATGCCTTGATATGAATAAGAAATAAAGAGATCAAGCACTCAGACATGTTTAATCTTCAGTAGCCAAATAGAGGGCTTACTGATCACTATGCAACTAATCATTTAAAAGAAAAACATAAATTTACAAAGTTCTTAGTCACTTTGAAATAGGAGCATCCAAATATACAAATGAAGAAACTTGAATGTTACATTAATTGAGCTGACACAACTCCAATTCATGCTTGTAGTGAGTATGACAGCCAGCATATTGCAAAATTTACCCTTGATCCAACCAAAATGCCATGGGATGTACTGTTAAATTTTCTCCTCGCCAATTTGAATTTCTCTCATGGGCAATTTTTTAAGTTTAATTTACCATACTTTTTCTCCAGACTCCCACTCTCAAACACTTAACTTGATATTAGAGAGATGTGTTTGTACACGAAATGGTATGTTGCTATATTGAGCATCTTTCGTTGAATATCAAAGTTAACTATGTAAAGGATATTACAAAGTCATTGCATCAAAGAAGAAAAAATTTGAAAATAGCCTTTTCTTGATCTGCAAACAATTTACAAATATTTACTAGTTGTTTGAATGTCATCACAATGATCTGCTTGAGCTATCCGGTCACAAATAAGTAGTCAACAAAGGACAGATTTTGTCTATTACAACCAAGGAAAACTCAGAAAGCTTTCAATACTTTTCAATATGGATGAAAAAATTCGTTGTCAAACCTGATAATTGCTAACGGGTATAGGCTCAGATCAGCAAATACAATTCACATCAGCCACCATATGGGGTCAAACATAAGAAGGCAACAGTTTCAGTAAATCTTTCATCTTCACAGTTTTAAGGAATAAATGCACTACTGATCCACCATCTCAAGAGGTAGTATTTAGAAGACCTTTTCTTTATCCTTCCTATGTATGCTAACAGTTTTCGGAGACCACCTTGGAGGATAAGAAATATTTCACCTATTCATCTACAGAAGCAAATGACAATGCGGGATACATGTGCCTATGTTAGTATTTAAAATCTAAAAGTAAAAGTTCATTAACGAGTTTATTCCCAATCTTGTAAAGCATAACAATCTAATTAGATTCTTTATTCTATTTTGATGGTTTTGTATATGGGCATGTTTTATATTGCTAGCTTATGATTAGTGATCTAACCATACTGCACTACTATTTTATTTTTATGGTTGTACACCCTTTAGTTTGCTCGTAAACTTGTGTTTTTTTTCCTTTGTTACTCAGATCACTCTTACTATCTCTAAATTCACTGAAAACATTCCCAGCATCTGCTCCACTTATTGAAATTACTTTTAGTTTTTGTCATATTCTCTAGTTCTTGCAGGATGTGTAGGGTTATCTCCATGCCTAGATTTCATCCTATGTTATGGCAATATTTAAGAGTTGTTTTGAACATTTAATTCTGAATAGAATATAATAATTCAATTGAATTCCCATAAGATTGAACAACAGAGAAATCTTTCATTATTTTAACATTCTAAATATAGTTATTTAGCATAATAGACAAGACACAGCAACTGTTTGGCAAAATGCTTAAAAGAAATGTAATGTCATGACTGTCGGATATGCACAAAGTGGATTTTTTCACAAGCCAAGAAACATTCAAGCAATTGCAATCACATTTTCTAGCATCCTCCCTATCTATGCCAAAATAGGATTTCGCGAATAAGGTATGGATATCCTTCAAAGAATAATGAAATTGAAACAATTAGTTCTTTCACAAAATAGAAAACTACAGTAGCAGATTTTGTGGAGAGAAATCAGAGCAAGAGAAAGGAGTGTTGTGAAGCAGCAGGCAGCTCAGACGAAGAAAGAACCGTGCAGTTCCAGACAAAGCAGTGATAGTGTGCAGCTCCAAATAACCAAAGAAATACTTTCCTAATCAATTTAAGTAATCTAGTAATTACAGAGGTGTTTGGAGACAAATAAACCATTTTATCAATCACAAAGTAAAATCAATTGCAAAACTTTCATTTTCATATTAGTATTGTTGCAATTGCAAATAGCAAGTGTAAAGACAAAAATCAAACATACATGTGAAGACGGGATAAGCATTGTAAACCTACATATTCAATTTTCAATGGATCCGGGAAAAAAATGGAAAATATAATTCAAACAACGTTCAAGCAAAAAAACTTAGGAATAAAATGCTTAACAAACCTCAATCAGAAATTGTAAAAGCCTTTTACTAGAAGTCCTGCATGTGCAAACAAATAAATACCATCAATTTCACTTTCATCAAAAATAGACAGTTTTAAGCACACCCAAATATTAGGGTTTTAATAAAACCTACTCTGATTGGATTTTTCAAATGGAAGTGATATTCTTTTGTGACCACTACATACATCCTTTATATAGAAACTTATGTCAGAAATCCACAGCTTACTCCTGCTGGCAGTAAATCCCCAGGCTTATCTCTTACCCCAAGCTATCTCCACAAGACATGGCAAGCAAAAAAGCATTGAAGGGAAACAACACGGTGTCCTCAAACTCATGAACAAGCAATGAACATAAGCAGTACCGTGTCGTCGATTTCGTGGGCGAAATATCCTCGGCAAGCAGCTATGTGGTCTTGTTCCCTAGAAAAAAGAGAGCTATTTGGTGATCAAAGAAGGCTGACATCTGAACAGGTGAATTGGTCTGAAGTGACGATTTACAGGCAAAGGATGGTCCAAGGGGAATATCATAATTGGCTAACAAGTCTTGAACCAAGTGAGAAGCTATAACTTGAAGTAGACTTGTGATCCAGAGAATTACTTACACAATCTAAATTTGTGTAGTCCACCAAGTTGAAATCAATGCTCATTGTGTAGTGAATCCAAAAATTTTGAGTACCTTGATTGTAGTAGAGAATTGCTTGGCTACTTTCTAGTGCAAACCATGGGGCCCACACATGAATTGAGAGACCATGCCCACAACATCTGAAATGTCAATTCTTGTGAGTCAAATAGATAAGATCCCGAAGAAAAGTACCAACAACAATAGTTGTTGATCTGATTTCTTTCACGATTGTTGGTACTTTTCAGCAACAACTTGTTGGGGATCTCATCTATTAATCTCTACACAACCTCCAACATTAATCTCCCTAATTTCTTCAAAAAGTCCCGGGCGGGGGAGAAACTGTGGAGCAACCATGCCAACTGGATGGGATTCATGACCGTGGCGGAGGATGAGAAAGAAATAAAGAGACTCGGGTGGTGCAATGTCATCATCAAAAAGTATATGGGAGAAAAGATGAGATTAACAATCACGGGCCACGGCTTAGGCAGCACACTCATAATGTTGAGTGCGTATGACATTGCGTTCAATGAATATTTTCAATTAGTCATAGAATGGATTGAAAAGTTACCGTGGAGTTATTCCCATGTGCCTGGGTGCCCTTTGGATGCCTACTGGAAGCTCATCCCAAGCATCCAGATGCATGTGGATGCCTCTAGGAGGCATCTCCATGCATCTAGATGATTGGGATGAGCTTCCGGTGGGCACCCATAGGGCATTAGCTTCTACTCCCGCTCTCGCTCCCGCCCGCATCTGCTCCCCCATCTGGCCCTATCCTGGACGCATCGACATCTTAGCTCAAAACACAAGGGAGTATAGCTTTCAAGCCTATCAATCTTTCCAAATGTGCCAGAAATTCTTACATCATCTTCCAATTTCTTAGATATTTTAACTATAAAATCCATAGGTATCTCCGTACGGTGAAAAATATAGAAAATTTATTTTA
>MU225457.1:2457602-2487673 GCA_018584345.1 Thuja plicata | reverse complement strand
CAACAGGTCGTCTCAATCCCTTCGTAGAGCAAACAATTCAATGTTTGTCTTTGCGAATTCATGGATTGAATAATGACTATGTTGAGTTTCTTGTTGAATTGAGAGGTCACATTCAGCATTAAACACCTATTGGCCACATGAGAAAATTATATGGGGCTTAAAAAACAAGGGTAATTTGGTGAACCTAATGCATGGCCTTTCATGTTTTATCCACAACTGGTAAGAAGAACTGACATGCCTGAAAACAACCCAGATTACAGAATAGTAAATGATGCATTCATCTTCACGGTCATTAGGTCCATAGAATGTGACTAAGCAAAGAGATTATCAGAGGACGTTGTTGCCAAACTAAGGGTCATAGGGGAATATTACATACAATTTAGAACCTTCACATACATCGGAGTGGCAGGATCTACCCTGAACCCCAAGAAACTACCCAGGTACCCATATGATTGGGTGATCATTCTGGAAATGGATAAGCAGCTCTCAGATGCATATGAATACATTAAGCATAAGAAGAAGCAATGCTGGGATTTCTCCATTTCCATAGGCCCCTACACTCTCCAAGATATGAATATTTTCAAGTCATTGGCCTTTGAGTGGGACAAGTGCCCACTCCAAACATATAAACACATTCGGGCATGGACCCCATAGGCACATACAACCATATCATTGACAAATTCTACATCTACGAGCCACATACTAAAGATCATTGGATGAATTGTGTGGACGACCATGAAGTGAGGATCGGGGATTATTGCACAATGTCCCTCACATTAGTACAAGCGGCATTAGAGTTCAATATCCCCCCAAGGTTTGGTACAAAGATTCAGATAACATACTGGAGCTGCTCTATAATATTGATAAAATATACAATAGGCCTATCTTGATTGCAGAGATAGACAAAGAGGAAAATGACAACATTGAATTCAAAGAAAGGCATGTGGTCAGAGAAACTATGGCATGGATCAACAAGACTTATCAAATGGGTCATATTCCCATGAAGGCACTAATGGATCCACCCAAGAAGGCAGACAAGAAACATGGAGAGAGGCTCGTGGTGCCCTAGTTCAAGAAGGCCCCACCCCAAAAGTCGGGAATAGTATATGGGCATGAACATGCAGTAGAATATGGTTCTAACCCTAGGCACAAGACCCCGAGGACCAAGATGACAGGGAAAATAGATCCCCCTTTAGGACCATCATAGGCTACCATAGGAGAAGGCCCTTCCACCTCTAATATGTCTCCTATTACCATTGGAGAAGGGAAGAAGATTTACAATAGAAAGAGAGCATCTGCCTCTCCCCGATTGGAGACTTTGCAAGAGGAACCAGAACTGGAAGAGGTGCCCTTAATCAGGAAGACAAGATCTTGGGCAGCCACTCTAAGGAAAAATGACACTACAGAAAAGAGGATAGAAAATCAAAAGGAGAAGGATAACCCTTTGGATACTCTTGGCTTTGATGAATTCATCATGTTATATTTTGAAGGCCTAGAGGGCTTTGCAGATCCAAGACAGGATACACCTGACTCCATGGAAAGAATTAACATAGGATCACAAGCACCCATCCATCCTCAGGTGATCCTTAATCCACCTCCGTCCCAATTCACAAGCTCTACACTAAATGTGCCTCTCATGGGACTAGATTCTAGCACCAACCAAAGGGCAGAAACTCTAGATGCTAGCGCTGCCCAGAACATAGAAGGAGATAAGACTACAGGAGAAATTTCAACACCAACTCCACTACCATACATTCCTACTCCACCAACTTCTCTCCCAATTCCCATTCCTAATCCACCACCTTCCCTCCCAACTCCCACACCAACTCCGCCTCCTTCTATTTATACTCCACCACCTACAATGCAAACACCAACTCCAACACTGTTTGTTCCTTTGCCTTCCTCTAGCCTGACTCCCCAAGTTTTGGCAAGTACAAAAGCTACACCTCCCCTCAAAACCACACTGGAAGCCATGACAGGTCTTAATGCAGAAATATCAATCAGTTCCTCTGGGGATGAAGGAAAAGATAGAGATGAATAGGATGCTACAAGGGAAGAAGAGAAGGGAGAGGAAGAGAAGGAAGAGGAAGAAATACATAAAGGAGAAATAAATGAGGAAGAAAGGAGGGAAGAGGGTGAACATGAAGAAGAATCAGATAAAGAGGAGGGGGTAACCCCTAATCCATAAAGCTTCGCTTTAGTCCTTCACATCATTTCATATGAGCCGGTTGTCACCTTTAGTAAACCCACTTGGTTCACTAAAGAGATTCAACCATGAAAAAGAACTTACACAGATGAAGAGAATGGAGAAAACATAAATATGTCATTCTTAGGGCAATCCTTTCATCAAACAGAGGCTAATATACCCAAAAGAACTATATCATACATCACTCAAGACACCAAGGGTCATTGGAAGGCACAAGTGGCAGTTCCCTGTACCAATGCATATCAAACACAGATAAACCCAGAAGATTCTGCATTTGAAGAGGCGGATCTGGGAGAACCAACCAGAGAAGGAAGTAAGACTCTGGCAGCTTTAGGGCACAAACATGCTCTAGGTTTCATGAGAAAAGATGAAGAAATTCATTCATAAGATGTGGGTCCCATTAACCCAAATTTCCTAGAGGCCTCATTACAGGTCGTACTAGAGAAGAAATCTACTATGGACTTTCCAGCAAGGGTAACCCATTATTTCATTTAGGCAAGTGTTGATTAGAAGAATGATTTTGAAAAATGGGGAGAGAAAGTGATTAGGGATATCTTACAGTCATTCAGGGTTATCCTTAAGGAAGCCACCCATTTTTTGGATCTTATGGAATAAGATTGAGGGTTAGACTCTAAATTGGCCCAATGGCGATCAGCTCTACAGGATCTCAAAACAATCACTAGGAAACAGTGCTTCAAGATTTTGGTCAAGATATATTAAGGTGAAGAGATAGATAAATTTAGTACCTGGACCAAGAGTATAGAAAAATCCATGAAATTCCATGAGAAATGTTTGGAGAAGGTGCATCAAAAGCATAAGGAGATCATGGAATGGGTAGAAGAAATAGAGCACTTCTTTACAGGTGTTGACTTAGAGTTATACCAAGATAAGGAATGGAAACTCCTATGCCCGACCAAAGAAGTGATACAATAGTTAAAAGGCATTCTAGCAGGAGTTAGCACCAAAGAGGACCTACACCAACTTTTCTACTTCAAGGAGGATATGCAAAGGATCTCTGAACATGAAGAAGAGATCAAGTTCCTCACTTTTGAATTAACCATCTTCAAAGAGAAGCAATAATGACGCATTGCTAAAGAAAAAAGGCAAGAAGTAAACTATGAGGAAGTACAGGAAATATTGCAGAGGTTGCAAGATGCTCATCTAGAGGTGTTCCCAAATTGATTTGTTCAGTCTAGACTTATCCATTTTAGAGAGGTGAATTCTTTCATACTTAGCCATTTTCCAAAGGCTGGGTTTTTGGCCTTTCGGCGTCTGAAAATCTGAGATTTTGGGGGTCCCAAATTATGGTTTCATACTTAGTCAAATTTGCACTTGCAAAATTTTGGGGCAGAGGTCGGGGTCTGAATTCTGGGCCATTTCAGCGTGATATCTTTTTTTCATAAAAATAGAAATTCAGATCAGATGGATGCACAAGTGGAGTTCATTTTGCAATGATTAAGGGTCTTCTATCAGTTCCCACCTCGAAGAGAACCCTAGATGAAGATTCCAAGAGAGAACTCAGAGATCAAGAAGAAGACTCCAGTTACAAACAAGGGAGCTCTAGCTCCTCTCTTTCTTCTTTCTTAATGAGTTTGACCTATTTTTCATGGCAAACTGATTGCAAGCGGATTAAGGATCCATGCAAGTAGTTTAGTATCAGTTTAACAATAGTTTTATTTAGAAAGTTTTAGTTTTATTTTGTTTTCATTATTTTTAGAGCCTCTGATGCCCTTTTCATGGTTCAGAGTGTGTGATCAGAACTCTATATATTGTAAGATAAAACAATGTATTAGGGTTAGATTCTTCATGAAATAAAGATCTACAAGTTTTGCTTCATTCATGGTGTGATATTTCTCTGCTATCTATGCAAAATTGGTGAATGTGTGTTTGCTTATTCATTCTTTTTCAAAGAGCCAACTGTGTTTATTGTTTCTCGAATCTGTGATTCTTTAAATTAGAGTTTGTTGTTGTTTATCTACCTTTCTGTGACGAATGTATGGGAAAGATCATCTTTTGGGCTCAACGATAAATCCATCATGTGTGTGTGTGCACATCTCAGTGATTTCATGATTTGATAGATTTTGAAAATCTTGCATGCGTAAATACATTTTCTCTCCAAATGATTGCATACGTTGGGTATATAATTACGACATGGTCTAATTTATATCTAGTGGGCTTGTTCCAAATCTCTCTGTCATTCAAATTTGCAAGGAAGGATTAACAATGGTTTATGTCTATTAGGATTTCATTTTCAGCAATTTGTTTATTCTTGTTACCCACTCTTTTGAATTTATGTCATAAATCTAAAAGCAATTGGAATAATCTTTAGTTTTAAACATAAATTTGCATCATTAGTAGGTACATTCATTGATAAATTAGAAAATATAAAAAAGTACTAAAGTTGTTTTGTAGTTTGACGTCTTGAAAGTACCAGCAAAGGCCTCCTCGTGAACATTCACATTTATCTTCAACTGAGTTACCAAGTAGGTTGTACCATGACCCTGGAGAACCTTGGGAATAATTTTGTTATTCTTTCAAGAGATAAAATCGAATCTTGAGATCCTAGCAATTGACTTGTGTAAAAACAATGCTCGATAGTTGGTGTTCTATCTTGTCTAGTTGTTTTAGCATGTCCTAAAATCATGCATTCTCTATGTCTTAAAGTTATTGCTCAAAAGTGGTCATTTCTTCTAACTGTATACACTCTAAATTTGTCAAAGCAATGTCAAACTAAAATCAAGCAAGGAAAATCAATCAATTGAAGATAAAAGCATGAATTAATTGAAATCAAAGCTATTGGATTAATTAAATCAAAAAGATCAAATAATTGTGCAATTGATTTTAATAAATTAATTGTATAGTTTAAATCAAATTAATTCCAACCCATTCAAGGGGATACATGGCTAAACTAAATCAATTATATCAATCGTTAAATTCATTTATTCTCACCCACCACAAAAGGACAAAATCTCAATCAACCAATGAGGTGAGAGCATTTGAATCACATGGATCACTCAAGAGGCTTTGCTATCTCCACCATCCAAATTGCCTTTTCTATCTTGACCATACATCTTTGTCTCTTTATCCCAACATTTGAAACCATTAATCCAACTCTCATTTAATTTGGTTAAATGACTCTACCCCCTACCCTGGGGAAAGTCCTATAAATATAATAAATTTCTCAATGCAAATCACCACTTTACATCCACTATCATTTGCATTACCACTATAGTTGAATTTGCATCCATGCTTAGAGTAATTAGAGTTTATTTTAGCATTGTTCTTTCATATTTAGCTTCAACTGCATTGTAATTCATCATGTTTTAGCATAATTGTACATCATGTAGCTTAATTTGCACTCTCATTTTAGAGGTTGTCACTTTAGGAATGCTTTTGCAAATCTGAGAGCATTCATATTGTCCTTAAAATTAGAGAAACATGGGATGGTTTTGATTGATCAATTTGAGTTGTTTAGTATGTTAGAATTTTAAATCCTTTCAAATCAATTAAATTGAGTTAATTTTTCATGAATATAAATTTACTTGTATACAAAAGTGCACCCACCGTGGTGCTCGATGCCTCTACTAACATTTCTTGTCAAATTTGAGTGATTTAGGATGTAGATTTGAGATTTGCAGGAGTTTTGGCACCTATACATAGAAGAGTGCCTATACCATAAATAAGAGTTCCTATACCATAAATAATAGTTCCCATAAAGATCAGAACCTATTCCCTAAAGAACAATGCCTATGCTCAAGAATTTGGCATTTGCTCAGTGTTTCAGCTGTACTGCAATGTATTCTAATGCCTATTTACTGTCTTTCAGTGCCTATGCATTAAATTGTAGCACTTATGAATTAAATATTAGCACTTGTGCATGTTGTTTGAGCTCCTATGCAACTTCTTTGTGCAGTTTTGCAAGTTCTTTCATCTCTTATGCAAGATTCTATAGCGCCTATACATTTTGATTGAAATTTTGTAATTTTTTTATCTAATCTTGTTTAAAATGATTTGCGGATGGCTAAACATAGGAAAGTGAAGATTCTTTCTACCCATATTCCTAGTTATTGTAAGAGTAAAGAGGACAAGAAAGCAAGTAAGAGGTGGAATGAGGTAAAAGCTTCCTTTACATCTAAAAGCTTGCTATAAGAAAGGATGCTTATGCATCATTATTGGAGAATAACGTATCTTTATCAAGATTTCTATAGCATTCCATATATTCCTTTAGATGATTCTTCCTTTGATGCTCCTATTTGAATTTGATCACTACATTCTAGGTGAATTTGAGCATTTCCTTTGGATTTGGATTTTCCTAACTTTGTGTGGAAAGTGCGTTGGACTAATGTGTGTGGAAGGAGGATGAAAAGGAGAAGAAGTTATAGATTTGGTAAGTGAAATTGCAAATATGAAATCTCAAAATGTGCCTAGCCTTTGCTGGGTTTGAACAAGGTAACCCTCATCCTTTTACATTTGCTTAAATTGTGGCTTATCAATTTCCAAAGATAGCCTAATTTAGAAGCAAATTGGAATCCTAAGTGAGGCATTATGGATATGATCTTCACCTTTTTGGTGAATAAAAATCCTATAAGTGTCAAACTTGAGATGAAAATGAGCTAGGAAATGAAAAAACATTAAATTTAAGCCTTCATGTTTATGGATGAAAAGCTTTAGACCTATTTTCTTCACTTTAATAGTGAATCAAAATGCCAAACGTGCTTGAATTCCCTTAGATTAAAAGGCTTGTGAAATAGCATTGTTAATTGTGTTTGGAGGTGAAAAGTAGTAGGGATATGCTCTTACCCTTCTTAGGGTAATCAAACTCCTAGACCTACTTGTTCATTTCAATTTCATTTCTTTCATAAACATGATAGAGATTTAGTGGGTCTGCCTCCCGAGATCTTTAACATAGCTGGTGAGAGGGATGACCCAAAGTGGGAGCAAGGTGCAGCCAACCTATTCCACCCACTATAAATAAGACCTCATTTAAGTTGAAAAGCTTAGAGGGAAAAAATATCAAATGCTTGGACTCGTAGGGCTATAGGCATCAATCACATGTGCACGGCTACGTATTCCTTGTATGAATCATTTGGTATTTTTGTTTGGAACCCAAACTAAATCCTGGTTACATTAGTAAGCCTACCTTTATAAACCATGTTGAACCAATTGACCTTAGGTAGCTTATTTGGAATTGTTTTCTTGTGAAAAGACCCGTGGAAATAATATTGAACATACACTTTGAGTTAGCTTAAAGGTTGAAAAAAAAGTGTCTTTGTGCTTGTTGTGTTGGATGATCAAGTATATCAGAAGGGAACATCCATTGAAAATCTTAATTCAATTTGGAATCCTTAATAAACAACAATTTGCCAAAAATTTCACCAGTTCAGCGCCTATACCCAATAGATCATATCATGTGAGACATTATGTGGTGCCTATACACATTCTTTGAGTTCTTGTGCACCATAAAACATCACTTGTGCCTCATTTTGTAGCGCCTATACATCAAAACCCTAAATTAGTGGGTATTTCTAGTCACTTCTAGACAAAAAAAAGTTATATTTTTGAATACCCACTTGAGAGTTTGTTATGAATCAGTAAATAAAGATCTGAAGTTCATCATCTCCAAAAATTTTGAACAAATTTAGGCACTTGAAATATATTTCAATCTTTGTGCAAATTGTTCAAACTTTCTCATTTTATTCAAAAAGACTTGCTTTCAAGGGTCCTAAGCTCAGTTTCATACCAATTTGGACAAGATCATATCACATCAAATTATCTTTACAATAATACAAAACCTTGCATAGGGAAGAAGTAACTTATCCTCAAGAGATCACATCTTCTCAATCACCTAAATAAGAACATAAAGATAATCACATCATGTCTAAAAAAAATTGTTCTAGATATCGTAATCATGACAACAATGAAGAAGAGATTCTCGGGGAAGTCCTCACAAATAAAATTCAATCTTTGCAATCACAAATCCAAGACCTAAAGGAAGAAAATGATATATCATCCAAAGAGTACTCATTAAGATCAATTTATCCTTTTCTCTTTAATCGTGATCTAAACATGCCTTCATTTTCTTCAAAAAAAGAGGCATTTAAGAATTATAATCTTATCTTTGATCAAAAACAACTTCATGATACATCATCCAAAAAGTCCTCATTAAGGTTAATCTTTCCTTTTCTCTATGATCATGAGCCATCCATATCTTCATATTCTTCAAACAAAAAGGATACTTGAAAATCTCACATCAATTTCATCTTTGATAAAGAAGAACATTGTGACCATCATATCTTTGATCAAGAACATCTTCATAGAAACCCAATCTTTGATCATGAACCTATTTGTAGGGCCTCCCCCATTTCCCTTCCTTCTTGACACCCTGATGGGTGTGAATTGTTTTTCGGTCTTGTATTTTATGATCATTTTAGACCCTTGTGAGGTTGTACCTCCAGGATAGACCTAGTATGTAAAGTCCTTATGTTGGTGCCTTATGGATTATGTATTTTATTGGACGGAGATGTGACCACATGGTTCCATGATACACTCTATTTCACATTGTTTTTGTACTCATACTAATGAGTCTAAGATGCAATATGTTTTCAATAAGGTTAGTTAATTCAACTGATTATTATGAAAATGCAAGTGAGTGCATGTTTTGTGTGAATTGATATGGTGCAAGGAATTTGATATTTGTAATAAGATTAGTTGTACTTAATGTTAGGTACTTAAAGGGTTTTGGATGTGAACGTAAATCAATCGATTGAATTGAGTCGTGAATTAGTATGTAGTGATGTCCATTAAATAGTTAGTAGGATAATTCAAGTAAGATTTAGATTGATCAAATCAAATATAATATTTTTACATGCATTAAGGTTGCTAAAATTGGAATCATCTGACGTATACTTCCTATCTATGGATTGACAGATTGGACTCTATGAATGATTCAATATTTTGATTAGGATACATATTTTCAGCTTGAATTTCTGGTTTTGATTGTGTATGTTTTTAAGCATCACCGTTTCAGATCACACTCCGTGATCCATCATCTTTTTTTTACATTTCCTTATTGCTCTCTGCTCTTACATCCTGATGATGGATCACGGAGTGTGATCCGGAATGTTGATGCTTGAAAACATACACAATCAAAACCAGAAATTCAAGCTCGAATTCAATGGATTGTGGAAATCTGATCGATTTAATTTAGGATACATATGTTAATGATTCCTATGATGAAGATTTTATGATGTATTTTAATGACACATAATGACTAACTAATTTAGAAGATTATTATGATACGATTTAATAAAGGATTTCAGCAAAAATTCTAAATGATGATTAGATGATCTCCTAATATGGAATTGATAATTTATTACACGATGATACATTATTTTGGTACATAAGACTTAATTGGGTGATGATTTCATATCATTAAGACTCTATGTGTTGATTTTTACATTATGATGATGATGATGTTAGGATATAATTGTATATGCTCATACTCACAGTTCTTGATGATATAACATAGATGAAAACTGGATCTGAATCTTATGTTTAGATTTTATGTTGATATGTGAATTACAATTCAAAGTGAATTTGATGTTGATTAAAATTATATAATATGATTCTAGGATACTTATGATAGTTTATTTCAGATATTAAATGTGGTGAGATTTAACAATAATTGGTGATTACATATATTTGCATGTGGAAATTTAAATATGTATGTTATTTTAATTTATGATGAATCTTGTGAAATGTAAAATGGATATATGCATAATGTTATCAATAATTTTGCATTGTCATATACATGTTTTATTTCTTGAGCTACTGATATCTTGATTGAGTGTGCAGGAAATTGACCATGGATTTAAAATGAGGGGAATCAAGAATGGATCATTGTGAAATCAGTGAAAAGCCAGGTTTTACTCTATGAAGAGATAAAACCTCATTGTTAAGTGTTTTATTTAGTAAATGTGATGTTTGGATATTTTATAATTATAAATTGTAAATATGTGGATTATCCAACTTGGCATGTCATGTGTAAATGTAATGTGATGTGTCTTATGTTGTGTCAATTGACACTTGTACATGTGTGTTGGCATGACCAAGTGAGATAGGTTGGGACTAGACATTCACCCTAGAGTCACCTTGTAGTGTTCCCATGTAGGGTTTCTTGTTGAAGAGCCAAAAGTGGAGTCCCAACATGTAAATTCGTAAGTCAACTCTTAGAGGGTTTTTGGAGGGCTAAATGGAACCCTAGTAGTTGGTTTGGGTTAAACTTAGCTAGCCCAATAGGTGTACTATGGGTTAGGGGTTAAATTTTGACCAATAGAGTGCCCAAAACTCATTTATGACCTTGAAAAGAGAGCCCTTTTCAGAGTAGCGAATTTTAAAGAGTCTTCTCTCATTATGATGGTTAGGTGAAAGTTTTCATTTTTAGTGGAAGTTTGGAGGATTTTGTGGGTTGATTGCCCACTCTCCAAACTTGGAGACTTCTGGTTTTGGGTTAGTAAGATTGAAATAATTGGCCAAGGGAGAAAAAGATAAGGAATGGAAAAGCTCATCTTCAACTTCATTCTTTTCATTTCTTGGAGCAAGGTTGGTTCTCTCTTGCCATAGAATTGTATGTCTTGCGTAAATGTTGTAGCATTGTAATTCTTGTAGTATGTAGCTTGTGATGTTGTATGCATTGTGTGTTGTGAGATCTTTTTTTTCTTTTTTTTTCTTTGAAATGAATGTTTTTTTTGGGTGTGCAAGGCCATACTCACCCTTGGGAGGAAAGAGAGCCTTGAGGGTGAAGGGATTTTGTTAGCAATGCCCAAATAGTGTAGAGACTCTCCTCATGGAGGAGAGGGATTTGGAATGGAGTATGGGCTCCATCTTGCCATAATTTGTTCCACACTTTTGGGGTTCATAAGGGAAGAAATTTTTTTATGAGAAAGGATAAGATTGTGATGTGTTATGAGCCCTGTGAAGGCATTGTTATGTTATGCATTCTTTTGTATGGATTCTCCTATTTGGGTTCATTTCCCACCTTCACTCCTTTTCATGGGTCCAAGGTGATCCATTGTGAAACCAAGGGTTATGGGAGTTCTATGTGTTGTGTTTTGTTACATATGTGTATTCTTTGAAATGGTTGTTACCCATCCATTCTTGGTTCCCCAAGCTCGAGGGTGGCCTTGTAAAGGCCTAGGTTGGGAGGTGAGCCTCCATGTTCAACCTTTGTATATTTGAAGGTTTTGGTTTGGATTCGTGAAGGAAGAAAGCTTGGAAAGAAAAGAGATTTGTGATGAAAGCCTCCTTTTGTAAATGTGAAACCCTATGTAGAAATGTCCATGTATTCAAGTCATTGTAGCCAAAGAATGTAATGTATGATTTTGTTGCATAAAGACATTTCAAGTTGTAAAAGTATGTTTTGATGTTTATAGCAAGTTCTAGAAAATTTAAGTCTTCATCTTCTTAAAGAAAAGGAAAAAGAAAATTTATTGTTTATTTATTTCCTTGTTGATTTAAAAAAAAATACATATATGAATATATCCTTTAAATCTGTTATTTGGGCAGCAAATGCATTAGTTGTAGTCATATTATGCATTAGTTCAATGTTGAGCACTTGCAAATGAACATTTGCACCCCTAGCATAATGCTTGCAAAATATGTATAGATAAAACCATTTCAAATAATACAATCACTTATAAATGCAAGAAAAATCTACATTTGTATAAACCTATAAATGATTGTATTCATATCATCTCATTTATTATAATGTTGTATTTTTTTGTAGTATAAAAAAAAATAGTTCAGAACTGTTAATGTTCATGTGTGTGTGTGTGTGTGTGTGTTCATATATAAATATATATATGTACATATATGTATGTATATATAAATATGTATATATATATATGTATATATATAATAACAAAACAAAATACCCCTTGAAGTTGTTAAAGTTTTCATGAAAAATGTTTTTTTAATAAAGCAAATTTAAAAAATGAAAAAATATTAGGGCTTTTGGGAGGGGACAGCACCCCCCCGCCCGCGTAACCCTTCCTTTGAAGGAAGGAAGGGTCGGGGGGAGGGGAGGCCCCTGTGGCGGTCGTTGCTACAGTGGAGGACACCATAGCCAGCAGCCTTGGTCGTTGGTTTGTTGTGGACGTCACGGCAACGACGCACCGCTATAGGGTCGGTCGCACCACACCTATCCGTCACCGCTGCAACTCACTTAAGACCACGGTTGGGGTGGGGAAGAATATCGCGGCCATGAAACCACCACTCAGTTTTATTAAACTACCCTTGCTAGTTGAGTGCAAATCAAAACATACACACACACACACGTGTGTGTGTGTGTGTGTGTGTGTGTGTGTGTGTGTGTGTCTATGTGTGTGTGTGTGTGTGTGTGTGAATGTATATATATATATATATCTGGTTTTTTTGTTTTTCATATACCTTCCATTAGAACCCTACACCATTAAACTTGCAAGCAAATAAAATCATGGTTGAGGAAGCAAAAAAAAAAAAGAAATTAGGGTTTCAGAGAGAGATGGGGGGGGTTTGGGTTGTATTGTAGTTGCACACCAGCCCTAACCCTAATTTTGAATTAGGGTTAGGGAATGGTTGTGGAGTCAACTCTTTCTTAAAAGATATGATATTATTATATTAGTATATTTTTATTTTCAAAGTGGAGGAAAGCCCTTTTGGTGGGAAACATAATTTCCACATTTATTGAGACCTTTAATTTATTGGGAATTTATTTTAAAATGAATTAAGGATAAGATGTGGATAAAACATAATTGATTGATTAATAAGATTACTCAACAAGAAATTTAATTGGATGATTTAGATTAAATTAAGGTAAATTATGTAATGGGTTTTATAGGAGCAATCTTTTAATCAATTTATTTAATGAATTAATAATTATTACATGTTGGCAAAGAGGTTTTAAAGAAAAGTATTTTAATAAGATATTTTCTTTGTGATCTACAAATACCCTTCTCCTCATAACATGCACTCGCATTGCTTCTTGAGTATTACACAGTGCAGATTCTTTATGGGAGTGTATAATGTTTCGCAAGGAGTTTCCCTCCTGCCAGACTTGCGGGCATTTTCATTATGAGCTCTTACGAAGGAATTACAGGGTATACATCCCTCCATAGGCTTCTAAGTCCCCGCTCCCAAATAAAATTGATGGTCCAAAAATCGACCAATTTTTTATCACTAATTCAATGTTGCATTATAGGGTTGTCCGTCGTGTTGTTGGTGAACACGTATTGTCTCCCAGAACCAGGATAGTGGTCTTTCCTTCTTAGTTGGTGTCAATCTTTCTCTCCAATTTAATGGACATGTTGTAGTCGGTGGACTTGGTAGTTTACATTGCTAATAAGATCGTTCGGCCTCAATTTATTTATGGAGCACGGCTCACGGTGGTACTTCAGAGGTACGACCTTTGGTCAAGTAATGCGTTGATTGGGGGATTGTTCTTACATCACGATATTATGGCCAGTCATGAACACCTGATGGCATATGACAACTTCAAATGGGCAATGGATAAGAAGAGTTTCCGAGTACTAAATAACAATTTGCAGATTGTGGGTGCGGCCCTTGGGAAACCTCTGGCGGACAAAATTTGGTGTCTGGTAGATTCAATTTTGGATCTTCTGCTATCGCCACTTCCTCTGGTTCAACCTCCGCCCTGCTACAAGGTGCCTTCTGGTAGCTCAAAATAGGTCCCTGACCTGAATGTACCACTTTTACCTGGTCAATCTTCCAACATTCGTCCAGTGGTTCAGAACACACTTGATGGCTGGGAAGTTGAAAATGTCGTTGCTCTACCTGCTGGATGGGAAAAAGCTTGGGGATCTTATGCTCTTATGGAAGTATGATTTTTTTTGTATTCAGTTGTACACCTATGACACTGCATAGGCATTTTGGATACACCTATTTTTTAAATCTTGTAATTAGGCTGTATGGCATAGGCATGTTTATTAGGACTATTCTGAAATTTTGAAATTTTGTGATAATTAGCACACAGTATCATAGTCTAGTTTTGATCCCTACCATAATTTTGGGGATATTTCTGGGGGATATCTTTGTTCTAATGTATCATCCAACCAGAATTAGTGGGATGCATGTGTAAACCCAAATGTAAACATCGCCATATATCCTATTAGGATTCGCGGGTTCTCTGAGCAAACCCAAATGTAAAAATTGACATATTCTATAAATTGTATACGACTACGATCCTGGGGTTTCTTCATGATTCTTCCATGGGGGAGTCATTGAATCGGTATATATTAATAAAAATATGGTGGGCATCCCACTTTGGCTTTAAAAAAAAAAGATATTTTCTTTGTAATTATTTATCCTTCTTATTAAAATGTAATGTAAAACTTTAATGATATAATTAATGGAATGTTAAGTGTTATTTAAAATATAAACCTAGTTCAAACTTTAGGGTTATTATTAAATGATTTAAAATGGGTTAGCTAGGAGAAAAAATATTTAGAGGTTATTGTATCTGATTTGGCTATAGTTTGGACACTAAATTTAATAATTAGAACGAGTTTATATTGTTCAATCATTGAAGCTGATTAAACCACCAAGGCATTTGGTAATTTAACAATAGTTAAATTAGATTGATAGTGTTAGGACCTTATTAGTTTATAAATGGTAAAATCACATGAAATAAGGAATAATACAAGGGCTAAACTAGATCCAGTTACACTTAATTATTTACTTAAATTTTACCCTCAAACTCTATTAAATGGGATTTTTTTAAAGCTAAGTTATTGGGAGATAAGTAAATTACGTCAATAGTAATTAATCTATCTATGGAAGCGATCAACCTTAGTATTTGGGGAACTTTATTTTGGTGTTTGAATTCAGATTAACGATGTACCTCTTTAACAAATGTGATTCAAAGTAATGAACCCAATTTGATTATTAAACAAAAATAAACTCAGTTGCTTAGTTAATCTTCTTATAATGAACATGTCAAGGGACCTTGACAATCGTCATGATTCCCCTTGACCCTAAATCAGTTTATTTATCTTTTCTTTAGTAGCATACCATCGAAGATCTTCACCTAGTAGTAAGCATAGTATACACTTGAACCCGTGCAACTGCAACTTAGGTTAATTTAACGTGTTCAAAAAAAAAATTGTTAGTGTGTTTTTGGCAATAATTTTGGGCATGAAACTATTTCACAATCTCAAGAGAATCCAATCTTTGATCAAGAAAAATATGGGGAAATGGTCCTATCTCAACAATCATCATCACATGACAACGAAAAATCATATCATCATGATCTTGAATCTCAAAAATCTTTCGTCAACATAAGAACATCTAAATGTCCATTGGATAGATCATTTACTCCTTTTGGACAATCTTATGAATCAACTTTGGAATAATTCCTTGAGAACAATCTCATCATGTTGCCTCAAGTCACTTCATGTGCATTTGTATTTTTGAGCAACTATTGTACATATGATAGACATAATGAACATGAAACTTCAAATTGCGTGCAATTGAAGAATAAAATCCAAGATCTCATTGATGATGACATAATTGAAGTGAAAAATCCTAATAAATCATCTAATGATGAAAAAGATACTAATCCCAAGAAAGATCAAAATCACGAACCTATGTCTAGTAATGACCTACATGTCACTTCTACTTCCTCCACCATTCCTCCATCTCCTAAAGCAGCAAAACTAGTCAAAATCCCTTCATTAAATGAAGAGCCTAATGATGATACTTTTTATGTTGATTATGTATACCCTCAAGGTATACCTCTAAAAGAGATCCAAGCTAACCTGCATCACTCTGTAAGTCTTTTGCATGCATCAAAAATATTATACCAAAGGCTTTCATGTGCCAAAAAACCTATAGCAATGGTTCTCCTATAGCCTCTACTTCTTGCACCATTCATTCACCTCTTAAAGAAGAAATGTTATCCAAAGCACCTCTAGAAAACAAAATATCTAATTCTTTTCAGGTTAACTACGTTTACCCTCAAGGGCTACCTCTAAAAGAGATCCAAGCTAACTTACATCATTTTGCAAGTCTTTTTCATGCTTCGAAGATCCTAGGTCCTAAGCTTTCATGTTCTTCAATGCCTATCATACCTATTCAAAAGGATCCCCCATCATTATTCCAAGAATTGCCCATGTATATCCAAACTAATACATTGTACTTAGAAGTGGCTCCATGTCAAGAGGATAATCCAAAGTGCAAAGAAACAAGTATTAGTAAATATCAAGATCAAGATGTTATCCATTCCTATCCAATATTTGATGAAGATCCTATATGTATAGAATCTCACAATGATCCCCTCATACCCTTTCATTTATTCCACGATGATACTCTTCCACCTCAAGAAAAAATTATCCCTCCAAGCCCTCTATCCTATACACATCCCAAGAAAGATAAATGTATTCCTTCCATTATCTCCCATGAGTCTATTGAAAATCAAGAGAAAAATACCCTTCCTACACCATCCAAAGATCCTTGTAAAGATTGGAGTATCCCATCAACTCCTCGTCATGATCCTCCATTTCTACCTCAAAAATACCGCATTCCTCCTAATCCATTTCATGGTAATAAATTCCCTCAAGGTTCAATTGCTCTTATCAAAGCTACTCTCCTGAGCCTATTGGTATAAAGATAAATCTTAAAGATGAGAGTCTTGGCAATATAGCTCACTCTAAAGATGTTTATATCCCTTACACACCTTATATCCCTCCCTTCAAACGTAAGCATACGCCTTCCCCATCCTCCAAATCCATTCTTGGTCACTATATCCCAAAGCTAAAGTCCTCATCCTCCAAATTCATTCTTGGTCCCTATATTCAAAAGCTAAAGCCTTCATATCTTCCATCTATATTGGGTCCATAAATCCCTCCCTCAACCATGCCTACCATTTCTAGCTCTCCATCCACTTACCCTATCACATATCAAGATCAATGAAGGCACACGTACTTGAGGAATTTCCAAGCACCTATCCACATGAACTCTCCATATCATTCCTATCCATCCACAATTCCCAAAACCTTTGGAAGCAATTTGGATATCAAACATGAAAATCCTAAATCCAAGAATCTACATATGTATAAAGGTCAACATGTCCAATCTAATCGATATTTTAATACAAATAAAAAGGAAATATCAAATATACCACAAAGGTCCATCAAGAAAAAGGAAAAATCAAAGAAAATGTGGGTTCCAAAATCCCTCATTGAGGATATGCATTCCAAATCATCACAAAAGAAAGAAAAATCAACAGTTATGTGGATTCTCAAGATACTTTTGAAAGACTCGCACACAAAATAAAAATCAAAGTTGACATTCAAGATTCCAAAGGCTTTCACTTCATCTCCTTCCAAACATTTTCTACTTTCCAAGTCTTTTTTGGGGTCATATATCCCACAATCCACTACCTTATATACATCCTCACTTCCTGCATCCATTGTTCCTCCATTATTCCACCACCCTAAGAGGTGTGTGTCAAAGTTGATCTTGCCACCATTTCCATCTACCCCTACAAAAACCTTCCAATTTCCCATGCATTACCCAACACCTATTGGCCATCCTTTCATCCCCCTTATCCAATCGCATGAATCCTTAGTCACCATCTGCCTTATCCTCCATATCATTCTCCTTGCTATCACCCTATCAACATCTTTTGACATACTCTAAATAGTCATGTGCCATCATAGTGTACATTTGAAAGGAGTACTATCTAAAGGGGAAGAGGCTTGAGTCCCTCTAAAATGTGAAAAAATACAAAAAAAAAATGAAAAAGAAAAAAATTCAACAAAAAAAAAGACAAAAATAAAGAGAAATACATATGTCCTATGGTGAAAACCACTTCTTGTGGTGCCTTGGGAAAGTACCATGATGAAAACCTGGAAAATAGACATCATGCGTAATTCACCTTCTTGTACTCTACACTTGGGGGTAGGTTTCACTCATAGCCATTTTATCTTACATTAGCTATCATATCATCCATCTTCCTTCTACTAACTACCATTTATCTCACTTGAATCCATATTCCCTCTTTCACCTTTGATCTTGACAAGGTTGCACATATCCGTGAGAATAAAGTATCTTGACATTGTTATCATTTCCATCAGCTTATTCACTTGTTGCATCCATGCTACCCTATCATGATCTTGCTTATCCCAAATCAACCCTTGCTATCTCTAAGAATCCTGACAATAATCCTAAACCATCCACTCATGGATTCTATCAACCCTTATCTTGATCTTGTTATCCTATCCACATCACATCTAAAATGACCCTTTGGTCTTTATCAAAATGAAGGACATAAAATGTAAAAAATTGTTCTCAAAAGCCTATTGACATGTCCACTCTTTTGGACTGCACATGCCTTTATTTACATCATGTCATTACCCTATATTCTATCAGAAACTACCACATTAGCCTGCATTGTGATATCCCCTTTCCTTATCTTGGGTCATCTTAAGGAGATTGTCCTTGAGAGTCACACTACACACACTTCCTCCATCATTTTCATGTTCAATATGTTCCCTCATCCATCTGTCATACCCCACACCTTGATAGACATGGGGGAAATCAAATGTGATCTTGTTTGAGAATTAGTGATCAATGTTTAAGATCTTTAAAAATCCAAAAATATTTAAATATTGAAAAAAAAAAAAAGTAAAAAGTAAAAAATTTAAAAATCCAAAATCTTTAAAAATCTAAAAAATTAAAAAAATCTTTAAAAATAAAAAAATTAATAATTTAAAAAAACCAAAAATTATTTAAAAATTCAAAAAAAAAATTCAAAAATCTTTAATAAAGTCTCGGAGCTGCATTTACATATACCAAGCTTTCCTCATAATTTTGAAAGTTGCCTAAATCCAAAATCTTTCTATCCAACTGGGGGTACAATCCAAAATTAGTGAGCTCGTCAAGACAGACCCAATTGACACAAATCGTTGCATCAAACTAAAATCATGACACTTGAACCCTTTGATTCATATCAAATTTCAAACATTCCAATTTGATCGAGATCCAACATCACACCAATTTGCAACATCAAATCTGATCGAGCCTTAATCAGGATTAAAACTTGAATAAAGATCAAAATGTATGAAGTTCTTCTGAAATATGGATCCACAAACAAACGCAATGTTATTTTGGGGTGTTACTTGATTTTTGGAATCATGTCTTTTAGAAAATCAATGATGTCTTTGACTAGAAAAGCAATGATGGAGGCATGATAATTATCTTGATTTTTGTGTGTCTGCTTGTAAGATTGATTCATAGAAGTATGTAAACTCGTCTAATGACATGATCATCAAAGAATCATCGAGCACATTTGCATATGGAAGGAATCAAATCTCTATCTAAATTACGCAAATGGATACCTTGGTCATTTAGATCTTCCATATCTTAATGCCAAAATCCACTTGCAATATTGAATCCGAAGAAAGTGGTATTCATACTCCAATGGTCAAACCGGTGAGAGTTGTATCAGCTTCATTATTGAAATCTAAAGGAAGGAGGTATTTAGATCATCATGGTTTACAAATCTAACCAGTGAGGATTATACCAACTTTAGGTTCCAAAAAAATCCCAATGATGAAAATAAAATAGCATTATCCAATGATAAGCGACAACCATAGTTGCATCTTGCATTCATTTTTAGATTAGACTTACATTTTAGTTTAAGTGATTTTCTCTAAGGAATGCATCTTAGTTATGGGATTTCTCAAAAGGGGGGTGAAAATTTAATCATGGTTATATCATCAAAGTCCATAACCAAAGTACATCATCAAATGTCTAATCCATCAAATGATCAATGCTACATCAAGGATATCATCAATAAACATATGATCAACTAGGGACAGCCTAAATTTGTCCATCACATGTACCTATATTTGCACTTGCACCAACGGATGACCCTACTCTTCTACCAGTCCCCAATTTTGTATCATCGAAACATCTAAGCCTATCAAATATAATATCAATCAGTCAAATCATCCAATTGATTATCTAACGTCAACCATTTATCTTATCATCTATTTGCTCATCTTGAGCACATCAAATTTCCTAACTCTAGTTCTTGATGAAGGAAAATCAATACATCAACCTACCTATCCTATCATATTGACATCAAGACAACATCAACCAAGTGATTTTGACTGACATCAAACGATATCAAAACATCACCAACCTTAACAGGAGCATCAAAAATATATCTACATAGGCCTATCAAACCCAATATCAATCAGTCAATCATTTATCGATCATTTTAATGAGTCAAGCATCAAACATCATCCATTATATCTGCTCAATTGAAGTTTCTATCAATCTCGGTGAGCACATATATTTTTTATCCTCTTGATCGTGAGGTCGAAGCATCATATCCTATCATCTGACATTGAAATACACATCGAAAAATGTTGACTCATTCGTCAAAAAGGCATGTAATTTAGTCTTCGAGACACATTAATGATTTAATTCAACCAGGGCATATTCTAAATTAATTTTTATCGGGAAAAAAATCAAAATCGTAATCTAATTCAAAATTTCACAAATTATCCAAATTTCTCAATACAATTTTGATTCATTTCCCGAGGGGACATCATATCAACAAGTATTAAAATCAAGGATACATATCAGGGTTTTTTTCATCATCAAGGGTAACATCCTATCATTCAATCAAATTGATCAAATCATCAGTGGGGCATCAAAATAATTTTAAATTTGTCTTCAAGGATTCATACCAAGGTTGCATCATCATCAAAGAAGTATGGCATCATTATCTACATCAATCATATCAGTATCACAAATTGAATTAAAATTAGGGAATCACATCAAGGTTACATCATCGTGAAATCAATATCAACATCAAATCAAGATCATATAATCAGTATTAATCAGTGGATCCAACATCAAATTAAAATCGAACATCAGACATTATTTGAACCAATGTGCTTCGCACATTGACTCAAAGAGGGGCATTTGTATACACCCTAAATTGGTCTAAGAAAAGTCAAACTAAAATCAAGCAAGGAAAATCAAGAAATTGAATATCAAAGCATGAATTAATTGAAATCAAAGCTATTGGATTAATTAAATCAAAAAGATAAAATAATTGTGCAATTGATTTTAATCAATTAATTGTATAGTTTAAATCAAATTAATCCCAACCCATTCAAGGGGAGACATGACTAAATTAAATCAATTAAATAAATTGTTAAATTTATTTATTCTCACCCACCATAAAAGGACAAAATATCAATCAACCAATGAGGTGAGAGAATTTGAATCACATGGATCACTCAAGAGGATTTGCTATCTCCACCATCCAAATTGTCTTTGCTATCTTGACCGTACATCTTTGTCTCTTTGTCCCAACATTTGAAACCATTAATCCAATGCTCATCTAATCATGGTTAAATAACTCTACCCCCTACCCTTGGGAAAATACTATAAATAGAATACATTTCTCAATGCAAATCACCACTTTACATCCACTATCATTTGTATTACCAATATAGTTGAATTTGCATCCATGCTTAGAGTAATTTGAGTTCATTTTAGAATTTTTCTTCCATATTTAGCTTCAATTGCATCATAATTCATCATGTTTTAGAATAATTGCACATCATGTGGCTTAATTTTCAATCTCATTTTAGAATTTGTCACTATAAGAATGCTTTTGCAAATCTAAGAGCATTCATATTGTCCTTCTAATTAAAGAAACATGAGACGGTTTTGATTGATCAATTAGAGTTGTTTAGTATGTTAGATCTTTAAATCCTTTCAAATTGATTAAATTGAGTTAATGTTTCATTAATATACATTTACTTTTATACACTAACCTTGATTTTCATTGGTTTTTTATTTTTTCTATCTCTCGATGGTGGTCCTAGATTTCTTGAGTTGAGTTATCGATTAGTTATTTTCATGTTTCAAGCTCTAGCTTGGATGGGCATGTGATAGTTCTAAACTTGGGAAGGAAGAAGGAAGAATGATGACTCAAATGTTAAGATGGAAGAGGGACTCAAGATGAATTAAATGGTGCTAAGATTAGAATAAGACAAGCTAACAAGGTCACTCTAGGTCTTTTGATAATAAGATAGGAAAAGAAAACTTGGGCTATGATGGATAACCAAAAATAAAGATCAAAGAGAGAGCACACCAAAGTAAGGAGATGATGTACTCCAAGAGGAGATACTCTACTCAAGGATGATATTATAATCCCATACACAAAGTTGATGCATCTCAAGTAACAGTGATCTAATAATGGTAGTCAAATGATATGATCTAGACCAAGATTAACCTAGGATAAAGATTTTCATAAGATAAGTGATAGTTATGATAACTATGATTGGATAAAAAATGTAATACACGCTAACCAATGAAGGATGGTCATGTAAGATCTGATTTAGATTGATTAACCTAACCGACCGATCCCTAATGATTACTAGCTTTTGGAACTACTCTCATAAGGCACAAACATTGATGTACATGTCTGAGGCTCCGAGAAGCATAAATGTTGATGTGCATAGATAAGGTGCCAAAGGACACTGACTAACATTCTGATGACTACAAGACTGGTAAATTTGAGAATAAAACAACTGATGGGGGCTAATATATAGCTCACAGAGAGTAGGTATAGGTTATAATTGAAAGTGATAAGCCCTATTATTCAAGCCCTAGTTGAATTCTAGTGTTGGTTTGGAAAAATGTCTAAGAAAGTGCAAGCTCGGATGCCAAACAAAATAGGTGTTGATGTGCAGAGTCGAGGCACCAATGTAGGGTAATGTGACAATTTTCCCTAAAACCTAAAGTTTTTATTATGATTTTGAGTTATTTTGTGATTAATATGGCAACAAACACACGCATTAAGTATAAGACACAATTGCTATGGATTATTTGAACAAATAAGGGTATGAACAAGGCTCCTCAAAGGCCAAATTTCCATTCGTCTAGCACAATAGAAGAAACTTCAAGCACTCTTTATAACAAAAATTTCAAGGCTTATTACAATGAAATCAAGCCCACGTCTTAGTACTTGATCAACTAAAATGAACAACACCTTTAAGAGTGTTTTACATTCTTGTCTTTGCAAGAGAAGGATAGATAAGGGGGCCCAGGGTTGGAGGCATGACCCAATCACCCTCTTTTTGGAAGACACAATTAGCTTATACAAATTAGAAATTTCTATCTCAACTCAAGAAAGTACAAATGGTGAGTATCTTCAGGGAGTGATGCTACTTCCTCACACTGAAATTGCCACAACACTAAATCAAAAAGGGTATTTACTAGAATATGTGTTCAGTCGCAATTCGGGGACATCTATGTATGCACATTCAAATGTGAGACAATTAATTCTCTAATAAACTACTCTAGGGCTCATACATCATGTTGGGCTTCATTAAGGGATCAAAAAATAGGCAATTACCATGACTCAGGGATTGGACATCCTACCGAGCAGCTATCCCCCTTAATATGAAGGCACATTTAAATTATCAACCCGAGGACGTATACTTGAAATGAATCTGCAAAGTATATGCACTATGGGATTCTTTGAGTTATTCTATCATTGCAAAACTAAAAACATAACAATGTTGGAAATGAATCTAACTGCACAGTAATGGCTGCAGGAAACTGCACAGTAATGGCTACAGGAAATTGTGTAAATTGCTACAATAGTGGCTGTAGATGGTACAGAACTATATAATTTAATATCATAGCAACAAAAATAATCTCAAACAAAACATTACTAATTACTACGCATCTGAACTATAATCTAAACTATTCTAAACAATTATAGAGTCATAGTATCGCAAGTGGCCTTTTCTTGAGTGGCTACAATCTTAGCTACAAGTATTCAATATGCAATGTACAAGCTCAATTTCTGAAATCATATTCTTATTGCAAATAAAAATGATTACATAAACTTATATCAAACTTGTTGATTAAACAAAGACACTACTAACAAGACTTAGCACAAACTAGATACTCCCTAATCATTTAATCATTATTTCCTCAACTCAAGCAAGAGCTCATATATATACATGAGGCTTGAGAGTTGGATTTATTACAAACTCAACAACTTGTGACAAATTTCATTTCTCCCACAACATCAAGGATATGACTTACTCCCCAAAAAACTAATTAAGAACAAACTGAAAGGAGTTAAGAGTGTTCTAATCCACTTCAAACTCTTACAACATGAATATACACATATGGCTGAAAATGTGCATAAATACATGCCATAATTATTAGGAATCATAAATTATTGTTCCCATAAGTTACTCCATTGTTTTTTTACTTCAATAATTTTAGATCCACGAGATAAACAAGAGGTGGAAGAGTTCAAATCAAACTAGAAGTGATTCCTTAACTGTTGCCTTCAAACTAGCCACCTTTTACTTAGTCCACTTCAGATAAAATTTTCTTATTAATTGTTGTGAATTAACTCAAACGGTTAAAAGGGTTATTGCTCCTTATTTTTCTCTTTCCAAATCATTAATAAAATCAGGATTTCATTAAGTATTGAGTGAGATACGCTTGTTTTACTGAAACTGGTTTTTGACTTTTTCTGCTGTCTTTTTTGTTGCCACTTTTTTTGCAGTCAACTTCAAATGCATGTTTCTCTTTAACTCCTGTGATTTAACTAAAACCATCAATTTTTTTTTTTAATCCTTCTTATCTTTCCGAATCATTAATAAAATATTTATTTCATTAAGAAACGTGGGAGATATGCTCATTTTACTGAAACTGCCTGTTGACTTTTTCTGCATTTCCAGCAACTGCTGAATGTTGACAAGTGTCAACTTGCTTCTCCTTCTTTCCAGCTGCATGAACGACTCAAATATCTCACAAACAACATGTTAATCATCTCAAAACACTTATTATTTAATAATAACCATTTATCATAATATTTTATCACAATTTAGCATTAACTAGCTAGACATACAAATGCTAATCAATAAATCATTAATCATAGTTAATGCTTCATAAATCAAGGTAATGTATGGAAATAACTTGGAAAGCTATTGTAAACATAGTTTAAATTTTTATAGATAAGGAATATAAATATGACATTTTATAGGCTCATCACGTCCCCTATTAATTGACACCCTTGGCACATAGTTACAAGTTTGAGCTCCAATGTTCACTTTTTCCCTTTTAATATAGCCCCTAAGGAAATACCACTTTAGGTTGTTCTCCTTGGAGTGATCGCTTCTCCAAAGGCAGAACCTCTAAAAAGGAAAAGAAGATATTGTGATATATCTTACACCTAAGGTCCATGAAGGTGAGGGGAGAGGATACTTTCACCACACATTGGATTGTAACCTAAACACAATGTGTGTAAGTGCACCAAACATGACAAACACTTTTTCATTAATCTTTAGAAATTCAAGTATGAGCTATACTAGAAATCACAAACACGCATTAATCTTAAGCCTTGCAATAACATATATGTCAAATTTTTTTTTTCTCATATGCATAGGCGTCAATTTATAGGTTGAGGCGCTAATCAGTGGAAGTGCTAATTGACAAGCAGAGGCAATGATCTATAGAATTTGTGAAAATAACTTGTCAAACGTGCAAAGTAGAAAATTAATCCTACCAAACATAAGGGTTAGACCTGCAAAATAGAGGATTAGCTTGAAACTCATAAAGCCAAATAAACTAGAAAGTAGATAAAAAGCATAAAAAATAAAACCCTAATGAAAATATCAAACCCAAACCAAGTAGAGGCATTAATCCATAGGTTGAGGCACTATTTAGCGAAGGCACCAATCTATAAGCAAAGGTGCCTATCTGCAAGAACTAGAGGAATTTCCCACTCCAAAGCGCAAGCAGGCATGTCGATTTTAAACTTGTCGCTTCAAAATAGTAAAATTTCACAAATTTGATTAGAAAGACAGGACAAGAGGCCCACTAGGAAACCAAAATAATGAATGATGAATTTGAAAACCTATTTGTAAACCTTGATTAACCCAACCACTAGTCTAAATTCTAAAAACTAAATTCAACAACATATTAATACAACTCTTCTCCATGAATGCGACACATAAAATAAACCAAAGTATACCAGTACATTCATGAAACACTTGACTCCATTATTCTCCTATCCTTCAAGGATCTTGTATGAAATTATATTTGGTCTCAGCTATTTAACACATGCACGAGATGACATTGAAAGAACTAAGTGTAGTTGATTAATGCAAAGAAAGCAAGTATGCAAGTGTGTGTGATTGTGATTTAGGTTCAAATGAGAAAGAAAGGTGCTCTTTTATAGCAGTCCTCACAAGAATCATAGGTGGAGATTAAGAGGTTAAAAGATGAATGAAAAATAAAAGGGTAGGCAAGAACTAATAAGATTAAGAAGTTAATTTGAATGAAGGGGTGAGATTAGGCGATGGGTAAGAGTTAGTTGACTTTTGGTAATACATCACAAGATGCATTGGACTTAGACATGTTGGAAGATGTGAGAGGAAACAGATAATGAATTAGTTAAATAAATAAAAGTATTCATTTAATTAATAGTAGAAAAAAGGGGTGGGATTAGAAAATTAAATGAATAATTATGTATTTAATTATGGGAGAGAAAATGTTAATGAATTCAAAAATAAATAAAAATATTCATTTAAATAATTGAGGAAAATGCTAATGAATTACTTTTAAATAAATAATTAAATATATTTTTTATTAATAGAACAATAATGGAAAAATAAATAAATATTAACAATTTTAGGTGTCTACAATATGTGTATGTCGTGGTACAAACTTGAATGTCAGTCTAGTACATAAATTTAAAACTAAGAGGTACTGCCTCCATCCTCTGAATGAGATGGCCTCTCTTGAAAAGGTTGTGGTGGTCGTGGTACAAACTCAAAATGTCAGTCAAAAATAGAGTTCCCAGGTTTAATCAAAATACATCAGTGTCTAGTACATAAATTTAAAACTAAGAGGTATTGCCTCCATCCTTTGAATGAGATGGCTTCCCTTGACAAGGTTGTGGTGGTCATGGTCATGGTGGCCTCATATGACCCTCGACACTATTCAAAGCATTGGTTGTCCTTTGTGAATGAGATTGTGACTGCCCAAACCTGGTAGCTTTGAATTTCAGTGCCCTCTAATCTGGTGACACCACTCTCTCATAAAGGTCTCAGTAGTACTTGGTCTCCTATTTGGGACTATAGAACTACACTCTAAGATTTTTCATAGGCCCCTTAATCATCCAGAGAAAATAAATAATGGTCTTATTTTCTCTCTGGGCCCTGACCACTGTTGTATCTCTAGCAATAGTAGCAGCATCCCTCTCCATAGTCATCTAAACCAAAGCCACCTATAAGAAGGCCACATGTGGCTAAGTTATGGCTAACTCTTCCTGGAGTTGATCTCTCCCTCTTGAGAAATGGTAACCCTCTAATATAAAAATATAGTCACTTGTACCTAACGAGCCTCCTCCTAATCACCACCTCAACCCTGTTTGACATCATCCATGCCAACTCCAACATCAAAATCCCCCTAATCATGTGCTTGATTTTGACCTATATCAATATATGCTTGAACCTGTTCATTTACTTTCACAATTGCATAGATCATTGGAATCCCCTACCTTGGTCTCTGTCACCTCCATCTCCCCCATTGCCTTTGTCATCACCATCTCCATCTTCATCCCCATCTCCACCTCTCCCTCATTTTTGGCCCCTTGATCTTCCCCTCACTAGTACATTAGGCCTATATTTTCGACCAAACTTTTTGACGGCAGGCCAATTTGGCTTGTGAAACTCTTTTTTTTTGGTTTATGCTCCCGAAAATGTCAAAATATCGACATCTATTAAGTCTAAGAAGAAATGTCAAAATATCGACAAACACGGGATTATATAGAAAAAAAAGAGTGTTAAACACAATTTTAATTTGCTGCGATTTCGTGTGCCGAAGTGCTTTTGGTGGGAGGAGGCGGGTTTGTGTGCTGCAATTTCACACAACAGGTAAGGGCACTTAGCTGGAGGCATTTCCCACATTTAATTTTTTCTTTGAAAGCTCTTAGCTGCAGGCATTTCCCTAAACTAGGGTTTTTTTAACTTCCTATGAGATCCTACAGCTCTCACACCAGCAAACGTCGACAATGTTGTTATCATTTTGAGCTGAGATGAACTTTGAATATGATACATTTCTTCACATACAGGTACGCATGAAGATTCAACCAACTTCAATCATGTTTTGCGCATACTTGGAATTTCTTTCCTACAACCGTAATTTACATTATTAGAAAATACTTGTTTATTGAAACCCTAGGCAACTTATAGCCGTGAAGCTTTAGGGCTTGAATTAAATTATTCAGGTGCAATTTTTTCTTAACTGCCTCATCATCACAGGCATTATTACTTCAGTAACAACCTCCAAAAAATTGATTGTGTTCAAATGCAGCTCTTAAATGAACACAAATTTCAATGTTCAAATAAATCAGTTGTTCTGTATGTCCTACCTAAATAATTGATTTGATTTGACTCACAATAAAAAGGAATGACATTTAAAGGGACACAGTGTTGCACACTATAGAGGTATAGCTTAATAATTTTAGAGTTTGCATCAAACAATACGCAACACAATATGTCCACAAAACAAATACTTAACATAGCAATGTAATCACATAAACATTCATGGCGATGACAAACACAATAAAGGATTTGGTATTAAGCTTTTGAAACCAGTTATAGTTAAGGAAACAAAATCTCATTACCTAAGCCTTCTCTGCAGGAAACTATATCACCCACTGTCAAAAGAAGAATGAATCTAGAAAGGTGAGGTTGAATTTGATGAATGTTATAAAATTTTCCACTACCATGTCTTGGTAAAGAATTGTGAGGCACCCCAAACCTATGTGGGGGAGAAGCGCTTCCTCACCCATGTCTTTCTTCTCCGATGAACCGGGAGAGTGGAGATGCAAGTGTATTCATCGATACAAAAATCATACCAAATAGGGCTCTTATGAGTTTCCATGGTTGATTAGACAGGATGGCTAACAAGATATAGAAATTAATTATTTGATAAAATCCGTACGGATTGAGTTCATATTAATTGAAGGATAGTCAAAAATTTCCAGAACAAGACTGATAAAAAAATTAGTGGAATATAACTATTATGTTGGTGTGACTTAATTGCAATGCATCCTCAGACACATTACAACAAGGTTAAAATAAACCAAAGCATATAATGATTTGACATTCAAATCAGATCGTAGTCAAATATACTAGTACATTTGTTTAAGGTTGTTAGAAAGAAGACCATTGAGAGAGCATTGATAAGAAAGTGTAGCATTGCAAGAGTATATAACGTTAAATCAGATAAGCTCTTAATTCATGAGGTTTGGAACATGTCTTTCTTTCCACAAATTGCATTGACACGTTCTTTAATATGTAATGTGACCAAAGAAGTCTTTAATATTTGATAAAAATTTATAGAATTTAGTCTTAAGAACCCATCTAGATATTAATATTAATATGCTATTCAAGGTGATTATTCAACATGAATTGAATTGCTCGCATCTTGATGATCGGGGAAAACCCGCCTTGATGACAACTTTGGATAAGTTAACGGATTTCTCGTATTAAAGCCTTGTTAGACTTGAATTCTCGCATCAATGACAAATGTAAATATATTCTTTGATCTTGAGCATTAATAAGTATAATTCAAAAACAAATAGTTTCCTATACAAACTATTAATATATTGTCTTGAAATGGTTTGTAACGACAATTTTTGCAATAGGATAATTTCTTAATTTGATTGGTTTTTTATTAAGTATGAACGTTTGTAAAGTAAACTTATTTTGGACAATTACATTTGAAACTTATTTTGGAC
>MU225457.1:2297260-2413741 GCA_018584345.1 Thuja plicata | reverse complement strand
CCTACATGCAAGATGAATGGGCACACATCTGAAGAATGCTGGAAAAAGAAAAGGCAAGCATGGAAGCCTAAAGGTCAAAAGATTCCTTATCAACCAAAGAGAATAGGTAATCAATATACATGGGATTGCAATACATGGACAAACTATACAGCATGTGGTAGATATGGTCACATTGCTGCAAGCTGCATGAGAGCATGGACCAAAAGGTCTAGAGGCTGGTCAAATCCCGCAATGGCATACTTGCACTGTCATAAAGTTGGTCACCTCAAGAAAGATTGCAAAGACCGATTGACAAAGACAAGCACATATCCCAATGGAAACACCATTGAAGATATCCAGAGGGCAAGAGACAAAATGTGGATAAAAGCTTCAAGCAATGATGAAGCTGGGACAAGCAATGCAAATGGTGACACCCCATCCAATGAATCCGGTGACATCACCACCCCCACTTAAAGTTGAACAAGTAAGTATGGAACTACACTATACCAAGTCATATTTTGCATCAGTTCCATTATACAATTGATAGATATTCAAAATATGCATGAATAAAGATGCATATTATGTTACTTGTTACAATTCTGAGAAATCAATCACGTCAGTATACGCATACCGAAAATCATCAGTGAACAAAGTAGATAAGTTTTCCTACACTTACCGAGGATTGTCGGTCAACACACAAAGTGACCAAGTTGCCAATATAACCCGTCGGTAAGAAAGGAAAGTTAAAAGTTGTCACTATAGAATACCGATATCCGTCGGTACAAGAAACATTGTTAACAACTATCCCGGACAACTCAACTTCACCGACGATGTTTTGTAAAGTCTTCCCGACGAAACCCATCTTCATTTCCTGACGAGTCATTGAGCATATATTACAAAGACTTAGGGCAAAAAGTCTATAAATAGTCGGCGGGACAACTTCATTTTGCACCAGCGATTTGAAGAGAAAGCAGAGCGAAAGACAAAGCGATTAAAGAGAAAAAAGTAGAGCGTCCTCAGATCAATCTAAGCACATAGCAAACAGATCTTTCACCACTATTGTGAATTGAAGTAAGTATCAAAGGCACCGAAAGACCTCTGTCGTTATTTTTCAAGAAAGCCATGAATTTCCAGAATACCCTAAAATTTGAAAAACGATGGCAACCACCTCAAGAACTGCTAAAATCAAAAATGATAAGAGGAATGTGGTTAAGCTGATCAAGAACAATACATGTGTAGAGCCCAAGTATAAGATCTGCCAGGATGGTACTATAAGAATCCCCTCTCTGCTCTGCCATATAGAAGTATATGTGAGTAACATGAAGATTTTTGCATTCCTCATATGAAGGTTCCTTTACCATAGCTGACCCAAAAGTTTTCAGGCAATTGCAGGTGTGATGTGTGTCCTTGTTTTTAATAATTTAAAAAAAAAAGATACTATATATATGAAAGTAAACCCTAGAGCCAAGTTCCAGTTTCAGCCATCATTGGCCAAGCCAATGGCATCGGTTGAAATAGTGATGTTAGAAGACATCGTTGGCCCAGCCAATGGCATCATTTAAAATAGAGATGTTGTAAGATATCATTGGCCAGGCCAATGACATTAGCTACATCCAAACCTCAAGGAAAACTAAAAGGGCGAAAATCAAGGAATTAAGAGGACAAAAAGTGATTTGAAGGAAGGATGGTTGATGATAGATCTCTTACACAGTAGCGCGAGCTGGCCCATCCCAATCCCAGCATATGCATTAACACTTGTGGAGGTTGAAATGACAATAAGTCCTCCATGAGAAAAGTATCAATAAAACAAAAAATATGTTGGTCCACACCATCTCCTTGCCATTGAGTGACACCACTGTGTGCTCAAAAAATGCAAAACTTTGGAGATATCACCATAATTGACAATCCAATAATGTTTTTCATACAAAATTAAAATGTGGTGATGGAGAACCTTGGTGGCCTTCATTCTCACTTAAGGAGACAAACCTTAATTTGCAAGCACTGTTGAATTGAGGAAGCATGTGTTCAAGCTCATTACTTAGAAAACAAATGTAGTGGAACGATGGAAAAGAAGTTCATCTACATCAAACCAGTGGACATCTTCCAAGCAAAAATGAAAAGGCAAATGGAAGGTGAATGAACTGCGGCTTCCATCTATAAATATAAAACCCTAAAAAACAGTGAATTTTTTTAAATAGATGGTCACACGAAGGATAAGAATTGGAAAAGACATCCAAGACCGAACCCAAAGAACTGCACAAAAGGCATCCTACGAAGAATATGACAGCTTGGATGGGAGAACTGTAATTCCTATGCTTATGCTTGTGGTAGTGCTGAGCAGCTCATATATGTGTGCTAATCATGCCATTTCATGAGGAAAGCAAGAATATTACTTTGCCTCTTTCAAAGAATAAGCAACATACTAGAGTGGTCAAAGCAGAAACACTACAGATGTTTGCATTAAAAAAAGCACCATGATTCAATATGCCAAGCATTTCCAAACACGAGTGTAATATATATAGATAAATATTTTAAATTTTCATATGTATTGCCCCATCCCAGAAACACCATGGAACATAGTAAGAAACCAAAAATGCTTTGCTCATGTCCACTTTAAGGAAGGGCAGCTATACAAATTCAGAAAGTTCATGTCAAACAAAAGAAGAAACAATTCAGCTCAACTGGCAGCATATATTTCCAAAATAACGAGTCACTTT
The DNA here is from genome assembly GCA_018584345.1 of Thuja plicata. Taxonomy (NCBI): domain Eukaryota; kingdom Viridiplantae; phylum Streptophyta; class Pinopsida; order Cupressales; family Cupressaceae; genus Thuja; species Thuja plicata. The sequence goes on along the minus strand of MU225457.1, from coordinate 2,411,045 downwards.
AGGTAAGAATGGCAATTTTTGGGAGGCATGTCTATGTGCCTTAAATGGAATAAGATGCTTCTGAATTTATTTGAGGGTGTGTATTATGTAGCACTGGAAAACCAAGCTATAAGAATTTTGCTTTGTGTGTGGCCTTAATGGTTCTTACTAAGGCATTGGAAAAAAAAATTATGGATTTTGTTGTGGGCTTGCTTATGTCAAAGAATGTACACAGCGTTCTCTTTGTGATGGATCAGTTTAGTAAAATTTTAGATTACTAGATTCACCCTATACCCATGTCGTACCTGTACAGGTTTGTACAGGGTATGGGTTCCACTCTGGCTACAGCCTGAGACTCTGGGCCAGGCCCAAATATATCCCAAATAAACCCAAGGACCCGTTGTCCCAGGACAACAACAAAAAAACGTGTTTTTAATTTAAAATTCAAAAACTTAAACTAATTTCACTAACACTTTTAAGTTTTATGTTATGGATTTTATTTTATATTTTGTATGGCCATAACCAGCCATATCAAACCTGTAAAAAGAAATTGGCGAGCCTCCATACCCATACCAGAACTTGAATCTTGGGTAAAAGTAAAACAGGCATATTCTCCCCAGGTAATAAATCTGTTTAAGAGCATTAAGCAACAAAATTATTTTTCAGTAATGTTTGGTGTACTTTACATTGCTTGAAACCATTATTTCATACAGGAACCGAGATCCTGTTCCTCAGCAGAGACCTTTGCATGTAAATTTCAAAGACATTGATGCTTAATAAAAAAAAATTATTTTTCATCTTTGGAGTTATTTATTATGGCTATTAAAAACATTATTTCTTAGTGGTCCTGCAATTGGAAATTTATATAGACTCCATTCAGCCTTTAGTTACCAAATGCAGAAAGGCAATGCAATAACAGGTCTTAGAATTCACTGACGACTGAAAAGCAAATACCTGCTTAAGATTTTCCTTCACATCATTAAAATCATCCTGAGTAAACTCACAGTAATCAGCCAATACCTGCAACCAAACAGCATGTAACTGTATATTAATAATTATTTGCAAGTTGCAACTCAAACAAGTATTCCCTAGCCCAATAAAGCAAGACATCATTAGTAATAAACAAGATAAAGAACAAATGTCTTATACCTCAAATAACAATCATTAGTACCACAAACAATATGGACCTATCTCTAGAGAAAGACTATGCTATAAAATGTAAAAACTAGCTTTACATAACAGATTCTTGAAGATAAAAAATATTAATTAATCGTATGGATAAGATATAAAATTTCAGCCTCGGTGAAACACCAACCAAGAAAAAGATACAGAACAAAGACCTGAAGTCCACAACAATTCATAACCATTATGCATACATTCTTAAACAAAGGAAAAGATACAAACACACAAGCTGATATACTCACATAATCTTTATTAATACCCATACCATCCTGATTTTCATTGTCAAATGATGACACTCCTCCTGGGGACGAACCTCCTGATTTAGCAGAGTTTGGAGGAACATAAACAACCCTCAATTTACACTCCTCAACAGCATTTCCTTTGTGCTTATTGAACTGGAGCAAAACGGTGACTTCAGCCCAGGATTTGCCAATACAAAGGAATCAAGGACAGAAAGTTATTCACCAAAAAAAAATCAGTGATATTTTTCTCACCAGATCCGGAGTAATATCTTTCTGCTCTGTATCAGATGGCACAACTACACTCAGAAGAAGAAACTTGTCTTTGCTTTGCATGTTTGGTGGGGCTTCAAGTTGTGCTTGCATTGTTACTAAAAAGTGATACAAATTGCCACTAAATAATTATGAAAAAGCTAAAATAAAAAAGAAACAAAAAACAATACCATAAATCATCATATTCAGGAAACTCAATAAAATGATTACATGTAATATCAATAGAAGATTGGGGCAAGAGAACGCCTGAGTTGGGCCGTACAAGATACTTCTTCGGTGATGTAGTCTTGACCTGCCATACCAAGCCCCATTATTCATAAGATCCAAACAAATAAACAGGCAAAAATAACTTTAAGGAATGCATGAATTCACTGTTCAAATTTAAATGTGACTAGAAAAGAAAGCTGCCCTACTAATCTAGTCATTTATAAACTTCAAGAGAAAGACATGAAAACATAAACCCATAATCCACATAAATATTGATTCTGTAATGCATATAAATACCTTGAAAGCCACATGATTTTCTGTGTTGTTTAGTAGTTGCAATTGACAAGAGCTTTGCTTATTCTGCTCAACTGTTCATCACCATCCAAGAATTTTTTTGTGTCACCAATATGAACAAATATTGAAACAGGATTACAACCCAAATACTTATTTATAAACAATTAGAACTATACTAAAAATGACAGGAAAAATCTTCCCCACAGCAAGGGGAGGATTCTTTGGGCATTACTCAGAAAAGGTTAAAATACCAAAAACAATTAAAGCTGTTCACAAAATGAACAAAACTTAGTTTTAGATAAATATAAAACAATACTGAAATAAATAACAGAAGGCATATCCAACAGCATGACAAGGATTTTTTTGGTGTCATCAGAAACAGCTAAAATGTCAGAGACAAATAAAGTGATGCAGGGGCATCTGAGGTTCTTGGCAATCTGTTGCAGTCAGATTTTTGGTTGCTTTGGTGCTCGGTAGCTTGGTGGAGAATGCTCGGTAATCTGGTCGGTAACTACCTTGGAGTTCTTTGTTGGAGTACTCGGTTACCTGTTGGCTCGGTTACTTGGTGGATCGGTCTCGGTGGCTGGTTGCTCGGTGGTCTTACCGAGTGGTGTGTGTGATGCTTGTTTGGTGGTGTTACCGGATGGTATTTTCTCTGTTGGCTCGGTTGTTTTGCCGAGTGGGGTTCGGTTGGCTCAATGGCTTCACCGACCGGTTGCTGTTGGTTCGGTTTTGTCTCACCGAATGGGTTGTTATGTTGTTGGATCTGTTGGCCGACTTATGCATTTAATTTGGGTCGCGACATTTATGTGGGATCTCTCTATGGGGATTGTGTGGACCTAAATATGGATTGGTTCATTCTCCTAGGCAAATTTAATGACCGTTGCAAGCCGACTGGTGAAGAACACGTTGGGCGTTGTGTTCTTGATGCCAACTTGTGTTTTGATTTATTTCTTTTGTAATGTCGACTTGTGGCAAAGTTGTATAAATAAAGAGGTTTGGGTAGAGTGTTAGGGGTAGAACAGAATAGGAGAAGAAGAGCTTGAAGAGCTTTTGTGAAGATTTGCGGATCTGAGAGAACTGGAAGGAAGCTTGAAGATCTAGTAGCGTGTTGGCTTAGGAGGCAAGAAGATTGCTTGGTGGCTTGCGAGCACAAGTTAAGATTTTGTCTTGGTGTTCCTACCAGGTTGTTGTGTGTCACAAATCTGGACTAGTTTGGAAGGTGGAGCTGAAGCTTGCAGAGAAGTTGTGCAATTGGCAGAAGGTGCATGGCCTGATGCTTGCAGAGAAGTTGTGCAATTGGCAGAAGGTGCATGGCCTGATGCTTGCAGAAGATCTCGGTGGTAGATCTTAGTGTGATTTCATTGTATTTGGCCGTAACCGGGAAGGCCTTACAGCCCGGCATGTTGCATGTAATTGAATCTGAATATGAATCTAAATTGATATAAGTTGTTATATCTATGTTGTGTTTGGTTTCCGTTGTTGTCTTGTTGTTGGCTGCAAGTTTGGACAGTCCTCTATTGGATCCTCCGAGCTTGACTGTATCATAAAGTTATACTAAAATAAACAAAAGGCTAAAGCCACATAATTTTCTTTATTATTAAGTAGTTGCAGTTAATGGCAGCTTTACTTATTTTATCCATCTGTTCATCATTATCCAACAAATTTGCATGTCGCCAGCATAAGCAAAAAGTGAAGGAGGATTACAACTAAAACCATAATAAAAATAGGGCATTTCCTGCAACATGCAAGGACTCTTTGGGCATTATTCAGAGATGTAAAACACCAGAGACAAGTAAAGCTGTACTGAAATGAACAAAATTATTTTAAGATTAAAGACAACTAAACTATACTGGAAGTAACAATAAATTTTTAGTATTTCGCACAGCATGACATTTGATTTTTTGGGCACTACTTAGAGACAGATAAAAGCTATATGAACAGAAAATTAAGGTACTTTTCACAGCATGGAAAGGCTTCTCTGGATATGAGTTTTGAAAGGACAATATTCTTGTTTGTTATTTATGTGTTTCAAATTCTTGTAATTATTTGAGCAAGTATTGAAACAGGATTACAACACAAATACTTAACTATACTAAAAATGACAGGAAAGGTCTTCCCCGCAGCATGGTGAGTATTCCTTGGGCATTACTCAGAAACGGTTAAAATACCAGAAACAATTAAAGCTGTAATAAAATGAACAAAACTTATTTTAAGATAAATATAAAACTATACTGAAAATTACAATAAAGGCATTTCCAACAGCATGCCAAGGATTCTTTGGGTATCATTCAAAGACAGATAAAATGTCAGAGACAACTAAAGCTATACTAAAATGAACAAAAAGACTAAAGCCACATACTTTTCTTTATTATTAGGAAGTTGCAGTTAACGGCAGCTTTGCTTATTTTATTAATCTGTTCATCATTATCCAACAAATTTCTTGCAGCATTGCAAGGACTCTTTGGGCATTATTCAGAGATGTAAAACACCAGAAACAAGTAAAGCTATACTGAAATGAACAAAATTATTTTAAGATTAAAGACAACTAAACTATACTGAAAGTAACAAATATTTTTTGGTATTCTGCACAGCATGACAAGGATTTTTTGGGCACTACTCAGAGGCAGCTAAAAGCTATATGAACAGAAAATTAAGGTACTTTTCACAGCATGGAAAGGATTCTTTGGATATGAGTTTTGAACTTGTCACTAAACATCTGACCTTACCACTTCACTCTAGACCCGCAGACACTAAGTTATTATCTTAGTAATCGACAATCCTGCAGAGAATCCTGTTAAAAATTTGAGTCATGCCAAGCTCTAACATTACTAATTTTGTCCCCCTTCACATTTGCAGAATCAACTCTGGGTTTACCATAAAAAAGTAAAATTAAACAGGTCTTTGACAAGGTTTCTTAAATAAGGAACTCCCAAAAGTTATGATATAATATTGGACTTCATTCCTTTACCAGAGATGACTAACAAAGTCATATCCATTCAAGGTTATTCATGCATATTTACTATTTGTGTGTGTAAGCGCACGCTTGGTTAATATTGGGCTTAGGTTATGGGTTGCCTTTTAAATTTGGACTACATTCGTAAGTTTCTTAAAATGGGTCAGGCTGCGATGTAGCACTTGCCTCATGAGTTAGGTTATGAGCTGTCTATTAAGTTTAGACTACATTCTTCTTGTTGTTTTTCGAAATTTGATTGTGTTTGTTTTTTTATTAATATTTTCGATCACACTCTAGAATCTATCATCAGAATATTAGAGAGCTTAAAAAATAGGAAAAAAAACCAAACACAATCAAATTCAGAAAAGCAACCAGAAGCATTATGAATTGTGGAAAAATGATATCCTCAATTAGACTGCATTTTTTAAATTTTAAAATGTGGATCAGGCTGTGATGTATGCTCCATAATAATAATTATGCTACAAGCTGATATATGTGCGCTTCAGTCATGGGTTAGGCTCTTAGGAGCATTACGACATTTGCATAATATCATAATTCTTTGCGCAACTAAATCATATTTAGTGAAATTAACCACACAGAGAAATCGCCCATTTTTAGAGAAGCTGGAATCTAAATTTCAATATGCCTTGACCACTTTCACATATTTCTATTAACCAACCAGACTGAGATATAGCATCCCTTACCCAATTTAAGCACATTTACTTTAATTAACCAAACTGAGAAATTGCCCATAGGTAGAGAAGCCACGGTCTGATTTCAAATGTGAACTCCATGGAGATGAAAAGGTGCAGATAATATTAGTTTCTACTTACATACAAACTTGAGCTCCTCTGGCTGAACACTGAGAAGTTCGTTGGCCATGTTTGCTCTCAAATCAAACACAGATCTATGGATTCCAATGAATAGCCGAAAATCAAGGAAACTTCTCTGCTGGATACAAAGCAGAAGAGTAAGCCCAAGTAAATCAAATATACAAATGCTTTAACCTCTGAAGCTCAATTTATTATTTAAAATCCCGGGAAAAAAAAGATTAAAAATAACCCTCACCTAAACAACCCGATCGCACTTCAAAAACATAGAAGGAACAGATTGCAGTACTCTGAATTGCAAGGGACAAAATAAACTTGAAATTAAATAGTATCTCATAAAACACTTCCGAATTGAAAGCAAAAATTAATCCGGTTTACATAAATAAAAAATTAAACCTCAAAATTCATCTTCACCGCTAGAATAAAAAGAAAAACATAACTAACATCGTAATTGAGATTATTGGTAGGATTATTGACGATCTGGTATGAGCAATCTTACCGGGTTAAAATAACGATTATCTGTGCCGCTCCAAGAGTTTTGGTTGGAGAGAGGTCGCAAGTACGAATCCGTTGCAGGAGAGATATTTTAAAATTAAAATATCCAAATGCCTGGGCCCCAATTTTCATTGAATAACTTTTTGTTTTGTATGAAATAGTTTTGGGGCGCGGCAGCTTTTTTAAATGGAAAATACGCTTACCTCATTTTAAAATCTATGGACGTTGACCCATGTTTTAAGTTGTCCACTCTTGGGCGAATTGACCCATGCTACTTTCCTTTATGTTTTTGGCTCTAATGGAGGAATTAAATATTATAAAGAAATAGTTTTTTAATGAAAGATTTTTCATTTACAAAGTTTTTATATTATTTCATGGGTCCTTGTTTTGAATTCATAAAGACTTGATTCGTGGTGAGTTCTTTCAGAGTGTTTTAACTTCACCATAGACAAGGGTCCATTGACTATAATAATAGTGTTGTAAGCGAAATATTTTGGTGTAAATTTAATTTGTACTATTATAATATTTTGATTTTATTATTTATTTTTTAAATATGGCTTTGATTTTGAATTTGTATTTGTCATTTTAGATTAGATTGGTGATCTGACAGCAAGATCTCATTTGTCTCTCACTCGACGATCTATTGAACATGCTCACATACTGCCTCGATTTAACAATCTATTCACTAATGGGATGTCTCAAGGACCTCAACCTATTCGAAGTTTCACAATCAGCAACAACTCCTCTCTAATCCATCCTCGTGCAAATCCTCTGCAGTTGTAAGTCAAATCCACATTCTGTCACCCCACAACAAGACATCCAAGATTTCGTAAGCTCAGGAACAATAATCTACCATCGCAAGAACAAATCTCGCTTAGATAAAGTCATACAAGCTGGAACAACCAGCAAAATATCCTTCCCTAGCCACCTCGCGCAAGTCCTCTATTAGTGCAGGCTAGACCCACTCTTTGACATCCCACAACCAACACATCAAGGAATTCACAAGTTCGGGAACACGGATCTGCAATCACATGAATGATCTCGCTCTGATACCATCTGATGCAATCATGGTCGGGGTTTCCCCAATGGAGATGGTCCAACCATGCAACAAGAGTTAGCACGGCGGAAACAATCAACACAAGATCCTTAACAACTTAATAATGAACAATAAACATGTGCATACAAGCCTTCACATTATCTCATAAACCAAGATTACATCATACATGCCCGGCAACATGTTGGCCTATGCTTAAGGAAGACATGTCTGATTTCATGCATGAATCCAGATCCATCCTAAATGCTAACCTCTGAAAGACTATCTACTGAAAATCTACCTAAACAAAGATCAACCACCTCAATATTTAAATCATAAAGATCTCGATGCCATGATGATGAAATAACGTGTGATCCAAGATAGACGTCGACCAAAGATCCAAGAACATTAGGATATGGGTCACCAAGCTTCGTCGATCGAGAAATGCTTTGCATGATCGGAAAACTCCAACTGACCATTAGAACATGAAGAACTGACCAAGAATCTTTAATATCTCCACATCGAAGTATCCAATTGAGGTGTGAACCAAGACAAGAGTAAAACATGATTGATGTAGCCCAAATACCATTAACAGAAATTATTCAGAAGATACACTTGACAAAATGTTACAAAATTTGAATTCTTCATTAACTTCTCCAACTTGCTCTGCCTCTACAATGAAATAAAACTCCTACTTAATACAATTCTGAAAATTACCATATTTGGCAGGTTTTCGGGAAAAATAGATTTTTTCCATTTTTTGTAATTTTTAAAACTCATCCTATGAATCCCGATTTTTCCCAAGAAAAGCTCCCAACTAAGGCAAGTCGAATTGCCAACTAATCCATGAAATCAGAAACATGATTTCGGATTTATTACAAAAACAAAACTCAAAAAAATGGAAAGAAAAAGAAAAAGCCAATTTTGGAGGTCAAGATGAAATTTCAGGCTCCCGAAAAATGGTCAAAATGGCCATCAAAAGAGCTAGCTTAGTTGGAATGCCATCAACTCTAGCTCACGAATTTGCCTGTAAAATTTCAGCCAAAACCCACATCCGAGTCAAAAGTTATGACCCTCTGAAGCTCCTGCATCATTCTCCCCTGCTTGAAAAGAACGTAGCTCCTGCAAGTTCCGGTTCTCAAACTACTTCCATTTAGGCTCATCTAGCATCTTCAAATCCGATTCTGAAATCCAGGTGCTATCTGCTGGTGCCAATGCTTCCCACTGCACAAGATATTTGTAGTAGTCACCTTGACGAGTTTGAATTGTGCTCTTGTCTAGAACCTGTGCCACCTTTTCCTTTTTCTTGATTGGGACAGTGTGTGTCCAATCCACCTCATCCTCATTTTCAACAGAAGCATCATCACCATGGAAAGTATACAAATTAGAGATGTTAAACACAGGAGAAATATCAAAACTACTGGGAAGCTCTACCTCATAAGCATTATCATTAATCTTCTTCAGAATCTTGCAGGGACCAATTTTCTTATATTTCAGTTTGTGATAAGTCCCGGTAGGAAACCTCTCCTTGCATAGATAAACCATCACTAGATCACCTGCAATAAAAAATGATACCTTCTAGTAGCATCTGTAGAAGCTTTATACCGCTCATTGTTGTCTTGTAACTTTTGTCTTACATCTGCCTGCAACTAGAGGAGTTGTTCAGCAAAGGCTTCTGTATTATCACTAACTCTGTCACCCAAGGGAAGTTGTACCAAATCAAGAACACCCTGAGGATTTCGACCATAAACAACTTGAAATGGTGACTTACCAGTTGACCTGTTCGTAGAGCTGTTATAGGCAAATTCTGCCTGGGGTAATGCCAAATCCCATTGCTTGGGCTTCCCTCCAACAATACATCGCAACAAATTACCCAAACTTTGATTGACCACTTCTGTTTGGCCATCAGTTTGTGGATGATAAACACTTCTAAACTGTAACTTTGTCCCCATCTTCTTCCATAAGGTCCTCCAGAAATGACTCAAGAACTTAGTGTCCCGATCAGAGGTAATTGTTTTTGGAACCCCATGCAATCTCACTATTTCATAAAAGAATAACTCAGCCACCCTAGTGGCATCACTAGTTTTCTTACAAGCAATGAAATGAGCCATTTTTTAGAATCTATCCACAACTACAAAGATAGAGTCATTACCTCGCTGTGTATGTGGAAATCCCAATACAAAATCCATACTCAAGTCTGTCCATGGTCCTATCGGTACTGGCAATGGCATGTACAAACCAGTGTTCTGGGAGTACCCTTTGGCTACTTGACAAACTCGGCACCTTTCCACAAACCTGGTGATATCTCTCTTCATCTTTGGCCAGTAGTACTTATCTGCTACCAAGGCTATTGTTTTATCCTTCCCAAAATTCCCAACCATACCACTGCTATGAAATTCTCTAATAATATTTTCCCTCATTGAGCCTACAGGAACGCACAACTGTTTTCCCTTGAATAAATAACCATCTTGCATAAGATACTCACGTTGAATGGTGTATGTGTGCCCAGGTACTGGATTCATCAATTGATCAACAACTTCCCAAAAGTCACTATCAGATTCATACAAGTCCTTGATTGCATCAAAGCCAACTACTTTTGTTTCCATGATGGTGAGAAGCACAACATGCCTGCTTAAGGCATCTACAACTTGATTTTGCTTCCCTGATTTATGCTTTAGAACAAAAGTAAACCCTTGGAGGAAAGAGACCCATTTTGCATGTCTAGTGTTCAATTTCTTTTGTGTGTTCAGATATTTTAGAGCAATATGGTCTGTAAAAAACACAAATTCTTTGGGTACCAAATAATGCTTCCAATGTCTCAGAGCTTGCACAATTGCATGGAACTCTATATCATATGTAGAATATTTCATTTGCACATCATTCAATTTTTCACTAAAAAAGGCAATGGGCTTACCTTCTTGGCTGAGTACAGCACCAATGCCCACATGTGAGGCATCACAGTCCACTTCAAACACTTTATCAAAATCTGGTAAGGCCAATATAGGAGCTTCAGTGACCCTCTTCTTTAAATACTGGAAACTCTCTTCAGCCTCTTTGGTCCATGAGAACTCTCGACCCTTAGTGCAATCTATCACAGGTGCTACAATGTTGTTGAAATTACGAATAAACTTTCTATAGAAAGTGGCCAAGCCATGAAAACTTCTCACCTCAGTGATACTACGTGGGCTACGCCATTCAAGAATGGCTCAAACTTTCTCTGAATCCATGCTGATACCATCTGCAAAAATGAAAAATCCCAGAAAAACAAGGCTTGCTTGCATAAACCTACATTTCTTCAAATTAGCATAGATTTTCTCTCTTCTTAATACCCCCAATATGATCCTCAAGTGTTGCAGATGTTCTTCCCTTCCCTTACTAAAAATCAGTATATCATCAAAATAAACTACTACAAACTTGCCAATGTAGGGACGCAACATAGTATTCATGAGTCTCATAAAATTGCTAGGTGCATTTGATAAACCAAAAGGCATAACCTTCCATTCATACAAACCATCCCTAGTTTTGAAAGCAGTTTTCCATTCATCCCCTTCTCGGATGTGGATTTGGTGGTACCCACTTCGCAGATCAATCTTAGTGAAATGTGTTGCTCCAGCAAGAACATCCATCATAGCATCTAAATGAGGGATAGGAAAATGATATATGATGGTTATCATATTGATTGATCGACTGTCTATGTACATCCTCCATGTTCCATCCTTCTTTGGGGTTAGTAATGTTGGTACAGCACAGGGGCTCATGCTTTCTTGCACTAACCCTTTATGTATGAGCTTAGTTACCTATTTGTTCAGTTCTACATGTTGCGTCAGACTCATCCTGTAAGCCGCTTGATTGGGATGACTTTCTCCTAGGATAAGATCAATATGATGTTGGATATCTCATTTTGGGGGGAGCCCATCAGGTAGTTCCTCTGGAATGACATCTGAATACTCTTTCAACACCGCAGCTACTTCTGGAGGTATTGTCAAGTCTTCCTCTTTCCCTCTCTGCACTACCAATGCATAAAAACACCCTGTTACTTTCATTTCTTTGACGAGTTCCTTTTCAGATAGTATGCTCTCATCTTTTCCTTCATTCCTAAGAGGTAATAGGATTACCTTAGATCCATCCTTCTAGAAGGTGTAAGTATTCTTCTCTCTATTATGAATAACCTTTCTGTCATACTGCCAGGGCGACCTAATAGGACATGGCATGCATCCATTGGAATCACATCACACCATAACTCATCCTTGTAGACCTTTCCTATGGAAAATTTAACAAGGCACCTCTTATCTAATGTAACTTCATTTCCCTTTTTGAACCATGCTACCCGAAAGGGACAAGGGTGCTTTTCACACTAGAGGTTTAGTTTCTCCATCATTTCTTTAGAAACCATGTTCTCACAACTGCCTCCATCAATAATTACTTGACATACCTTTCCACCCGAGGTACACCTTGTTCAGAATATGCTAGTTCTGAGCCATGAATCATCGACACCTTTCTCCTCTATATCTTCCTTTGCTGGAATAATCATTGTCCTCCTCATCATGAGACTTTCTCCGATATCCGGAGACACTTCTTGTTCTAATCCTTCATTGTCAACCTGGGCTAGGTTCACTCTTGATGGCCCTCCTTGATTCCCATCTTGCATGTTAAAATTTGAACACTTGAAGGCCCTGTGTCCTTCTTCTCCACATCTGAAACAAGTGAATGGTCTTCTCTGACCTTCCCATCCTCTTCCATTACCGTAGCCTCTTCCACGTTGGAACCCCCTTCCTCTTTGTTGATTCCATGGATTCGAACGGGTTTCTTCTTGTTTCTCATTCCCTTGAATGGAACTTGAGCCTCCTCAAAATGGAGTTGATGTACCTCTTCATCCTCCTCTATTCCTCTGATTGTAGTGCCTAGTTTGTTTTTCTTCAGCCTTTAGAGCCAACTAATAGGCATCCTCCATACAGTTGATCTGATGCATGCTTAGCTCACCCTAAATAGTGTATTTCAGACCATTTAAATACCTTGCAGCCATCTGTTCATTGCTTTCTTGATGTTCTATACGGATGGACAACTTATAAAACTCATCTGTATAATCTTGCAGAGAAGATAAGTTTTGTTTCAAATTCTGAAACCTTCGGAAGAGTGTTTGAGCATAATCCACCGGTAAGAATTTTTCTCTCAGCTTTTTCTCCATTTTGCTCCATTTCTTGATTTTATCCTTCCCTTTCTTTGTTCTTCATTTTGGAGATGATCACACCATATCATCGCATGTCCCTTTAACTTGGTGCATGCAAACCTCATATTCTTTTCTTCTGTCATAGACTTCCATTCAAAAAACTTCCCCATCTCATTTAACCAATCTATCACTTCCTCTGGCTTAAGACTACCTGAATAGTCTGAAACATCAACCTTGATCACTTCATTTTTTCCCTCCAAGACTCTAAGCAGTCTCTCTTCGAAACTCATTGCTTCTTCTTGTCCTTCTTCTATTCCTTCAACTCCTTGGTTTGCTTCTCCATCAGATTCATCTTCTTCTCTTTGTAATCCATGGTTTTCCAATTGGTTTGTGAGTTCTGCTACTTGTATTTTCAAGCTTATCATATCTCTCTACGTCTAGGTAAGACCTCTACCTCTTCCTCTTCCTCTTCTAGCCATCATCCCACTCTGATACCAAATGATGTAGCCCAAATACCATTAACAGAAATTATTCAGAAGATACACAACATAATGTTACAGAATTTGAATTCTTCATTAACTTCTCCAACTTACTCTGCCTTTACAATGAAATAAAACTTCTACTTAATACAATTCTGAAAATTACCATATTTGGCAGGTTTTCAGGAAAAATAGATTTTTCCATTTTTGGTAATTTTTAAAACTCATCCTATGAATCCCAATTTTTCCCAAGAAAAGCTCCCAACTAAGGCAAGTTGAATTGCCAACTAATCCACGAAATCAGAAACATGATTTCAAATTTATTACAAAAACAAAACTCAAAAAAACTAGAAAGAAAAAGAAAAAGCCAATTTTGGAGGTCAAGATGAAATTTCAGGCTCCCGAAAAATGGTCTAAACAGCCACCAAAAAGAGCTAGCTTAGTTGGAATTGCCATCAACTCTAGCTCATGAATTTGCCTGTAAAATTTCAGCCAAAACCCACATCCGAGTCAAAAGTTATGACCCTCTGAAGCTCCTGCATCAATGATGTCCAAAACCAACCCTGAGGTTCACAACATGAGATGATCCAAAACAAAGTAACGCTACCAAAAACACAGAAATTGCTAACTAAAACAAAATAAGAGAAAACTGAAAGGAAATATTTTTGGTTGGCGCAAGATTTCCAAGAAACCCAAGATGCTCCTGCATCAAACACTCGGGATTATTGAAAAGTGAGCCTCTCACTTTGCAGTTGTAGAAGAAATCCACAACTGATCATAAGATTTCATTTTAACCTTCGGCTTCCCAACCCTTGTGGTTAATAAAATGAACCTACACACAAAAACTCTTTGTCCTCTCTAATCTGATCCTCACATCTCTTGTACTAAAACAAACCAGCCAACAAATCCATAGGAAGCACAAAACATATTAGCAACATAACTAAGTACAAGATTTGCACTCCTCTTCACAAACCCACTTATTATCTTCAACCACTTATCTTCATCCTTATCACACATTTGAACACTCTTTGTCATCAGTCCATCGACAATAAAGAAATCAAAAACTTTACTGAATCCACCACCTTTATCCTTCATCCATACATCCTTCTTCATCACCATCAACTTTGTCTTCTTATTCACTTTCGGTATATCCACCGTCATGCTCAAATACTTGTTTCTTTCAAGGAAATACAATCCCTCTTTCTATGCCTGCACTACAACATAAGAAATAGCATCCTCTCTCACACAATCAATCCAATTAGTACCAATACCAATCAAGAAACACGTGTCTTCTCTCTCACACCCTCTAGGTAATCTTTGCAACAAGTCAATACTCAACTAAAACAACTCAGGCTACAACTCTCCATCAATAACATGCACATAATCACCAATAAAAGTCTTATCACAAGTCCTCTCATACTCACCAATAACAATCTCATCAACAATATCAAACTTAGCAACTATCCCAACAAGGTTACCAGATTCAGCCAAAGGAATCTCAATTCCAACTTCAACAACATCAGAATCCTCAACATTAGCAATCTCATTATCACCCTTAATAACAAGACATTCCTTAACTTGCTCATCAAATCCAATCAACAGATTATGAAATTCAGCCATAATCATATTTACCTTATCCTATGCAATATCTGTCAAATCATTCATAGGTGTACATACCTCATCAAGCTTAACCTCTTTCTCAGCAACAACTCTAGCTTTCCTTTTCCTCTTCTGAACAATCTTCTTAACAGGCCAAATGATCCACCTTTGAATCGATAAATGTCAGCTCAACATCTTTAGCTCCTCAGTAACCTTCTCACACTTACTCTCAAGTTCAGGATTCCTCCTCAAACCAACCAAAGCAGTTTGAATCTTAGGCCTCAACTCAACCCTAAGGTCTTCAAACATTCTCTTTACACTTACAGGGTTCATCCTAGCCAGCCACATCTCTCCCTTCACATGGCGCAACTGCCTTTGCTTGGTGATCTGACTGCAAGATCTCATTTTCCCCTCACTCGACGATCTATTGAACATGCTCACATCTTTCCTCGATTCAGTGATTTATTCACCAATAGGATGTCTCAAGGACCTCAACCCATTCCAAGCTTCACAATCAACAAATCCTCTTTGATTCATCCTCCTGCAAGTCCTCTACAGTCATAGGTTAGATCCACATTTTGCCACCCCACAACAAGACATCTAGGATTTCGCAAGCTCGGTAACAACAATCTACCATCACAAGAACAAATCTTGCTTAGATAAACTCATACAAGACAACAACAACAATAAATCCTTCCCTGGTCACCTCGTGTAAGTCATCTATTAGTGCAGGCTAGACCCAATCTCTTCCATCCCACAACCAACACATCAAGGAATTCACAAGGATCTGCAATCACATGAACTATCTCACTCTGATACCATTTGACGCAGTCATGGCCAGAGTTTCCCCAATGGAGATGGTCCAACCATGCAGCAAGAGTCACAACACAGCGAAAACAATCAACACAAGATCCTTAACAACTCAACAATGAATAATAAACATGTGCATACGGGTCTTCACATTATCTCAGAAACCAGGATTACATCATACATGCCTAGCAATATGACGTCTTACGCTTAAGAAACACGTGCCTAATTACATTCTTGAATCCAGATCCATCCTGGATGCTAACCTTCTAAAGACTATATACCGAAAATCTACCTAAACAAAGATCAACTACCTCAATATATAGAGCCTTCGCAAGAACGTGTTGGCCCAGATCAATCACATTTTCCAAGAATAATAAAATGTAATACATAAATATAGGTTAGGACCCAAATCATAAATATCTCAATGCGATGATGATGAAATAATGTGCGATCCAAGATAGATGTTGGCCAAAGATTCAATAACATCGAGATATGAGTCACCAAGCTTCGTCGATCGGGAAATGCTTTGCAGGATCGGAAAGCTCCGACTGACCGTTAGAACATGAAAAACATTTTGAATTGACCAAGAATCTTTAATATCTCCACATCAAAGTATCCAATTGAGGTGCAAACCTAAACAAGAGTAAAACATGATGTCTAGAACCAACCCTGAGGTTCGCAACAACAAATGATCCAAAACAAAGAAACGCTACCAAAATACAAAAACTGCTAACTGAAACAAACTAAGAGAAAACTAAAAGGAAATTTTTTTGGTTGATGCAAGATTTCCAAGAAACCCAAGATGCTCCCACATCAATATCTTATTAATCATTTTGAGTTAATCTAGTGCATGCTTGTGGTAAGTTTTGTACTTAATCATTATTATTAAGAGCACTCATTCGTTCATTTTGAATCATCTAGGACTATATTGGAATTACTCAAAGGAATCACCATAGAGAATTTATGAGATCATAATAGGATAATGTCAATACGCATTATCTTAGGTAGATTGCACGTTTGCTTGTTATCTTTGATCTTTTGTTTAAAGTCATAAAGTTGATGTATTAGAGGTTTAGCTAAGGAGAACACGACCCTTACAAATTTATAGATTGTCTAAATGTGTTTGTAAACAATTTTCATCCTTACATATATTTAACCATCAAGAGATTGGGTTGAGCAAGTTTCAGCATGTTAATATTGTCAAATATTCTTATGATAGTTCTAGTTTGGAAGTTTGAACAAACATGTACATAGAAAGCATAATGACGATCTCAAAATCTAATTCTTAACCTTGCATGACTTGAAATGTAATAATTTAAACATCATATTGACCTTTAAGGACTCCCTAATTGTCATTTATGTCCAAATTTTTGCATCACCAAGTTCTTGTGGAGAACTTATGACCAAAGATATTTTTGAAGCCTTTGTTCTTTTGCTCATACTTCTATAATATCCCTTCTTACATCATGCACAAGTCCAAAGTTTTGGATCACCAAGCTATGGTGGAAAATTTATGACCAAACATGTTTTGAAGCCTTTCCATTAACCTTTCATGATATTATCTAGCCCCCACAAGTAGTTTGCTTCTTTGTCCTTAGAATTCCTTGTGTAGTTTTTCTCCCTCCTTTTAGATTTATCCTAAAGATTATCCCAGTAGTTGAATATGGAGAGTAATAACAATTTATTTAATATGCTTTTGCATGAATTAGAATTTATCTTAGAGATTGTCCCAGTGGTTGAAAATGAAAAGCAAGAACAATTTACTTAACATGCTTTCACATGAATCAGAATTTGATACATTCAAAATATTCTTAATTGTAATTTCATAAATAAATAAAAATTATTAATTGTAATTGTTTATTTTTTCTTTTTAAAAAAAATTTACTATAGATTTTTTCAATTGAATTAATTTGTTTAATAAAATTTATAAATTAGTGGTTTTGAAAGAGGTGATGTAGGTATAGATTAAATTTGACTTGAAAAGATTAAAAAATGCACCTAAATTTAATTATATTTTAGGTTATTTATTAAAACTTTGATTTTTAAGCTTCTAATGTAAAATATTTGAAAAGATAATGTTCTTATTTGTTATTTATGTGTTTAAAATATTCCTATCATTATTCATTAAGAAAAAGATAATGTTCTTACTTCTTATTTATGTATTTCAAATATTCTTGTCATTATTCATACGGAAAGCATTACTTCTAAGAAATTAAACTAATGAAATATAAAATAAATAGTTCTTATAGAAGGATTCCCTCATGGGCTTCTCTATGTGCTCTAATTCATTCAAGAGATCTAGAAGAAGTACTATGGATACCTTTAGTGGACTAAGACTCACATAGAATTCACTAATTAAATACCAAAATTATCAATTTAGAACAAAAAGAAGTAAGCTTTGCATTATATTATTTTTATTAAATGAAAAGTTATTTGTTTGCAAGTCATTCACTTTTTACCTATATATGCTTTTTACTAAATGAGTGTACTTAAAAGAAGAAAATAAAACTTATATAATGATTCTAATACTTTAGTGTATTTTCAAAGGAAGCTTTTGTTTTTGTTGGTTTCATAATTAAAACTTAATTAGTCAATTTGTAGGTTGTTATGGTTGGCAATTAGCTCATATTTTGTATTCCTTTCAAAGAGTCAAATTAAAAATGTAAAAAAAAAAATTACTTAATATCTAGATCAAATTAAATGTCACATAGTCAATTGATAAATAATTATTTAAGAAAATTATTAGTTAAGAAGACTAATGTTTTTCACTTAATTGATTATTTATTTTATTATTTTCAATTGAATAAGTTAATTAAAGATTTTATTATAATAATAAATAATAAATTACATGCCTCTAGTTAGATTTATTTTTTAAACTCTCAAAAATTCAAAAAAAGCATAGATGCGCCCCTTTCAATTAGATTAAATTTACAGGAGAGAAAAAGAAGATCAATGCTCCAACACAGTTTTAGAACAAAATCAAACAAAAGCAACATGTCACTAATAGTCAAAGAATAATAAGCAATCAACAAATAGAAGAAAACATCAAAGTGACCACACAAGTGAGAATAGAGATTTAAATTGAACCAACCATATGAAAAAATCAATTCATGTGCATTATCATTAGATTAAGGCATTGCACATCCAATATAATATGTTGGTAATATTATCTAATCAAACCAAAGAATCATATATGTTATTTTGGTGAACTTGAAATAAAAGACAAATTCTTGTGATAAGTATTTCATTTTGCTTTCTTCCCCCTTACTTTCTTTGTCCACTCCATCTATTTACCTATGGTGTACACAACACTCTCAAATGTGTTTAGATTTTACTATCCTTTTGCTAGGTTTAGAATGTATGATGTTGATTTAGATAGTCCTAAAGCACAAATCAAAATGTGACCACAATAAAAAAAAACACCATGTGTCCATATCCCGAGGTACATTACATAGTCATTGTACCTAGTCTCTCATCCTTATGACTACATTATCCAGTAGTTTGACTAGAAGTTCACCCCTAATATGCAGGTGTTTTGTGTCTGTGTATGATAAAAACCTACATGTGTGGAACAAGCTCAAACATGCAAACGTTAGAGATAAAAAGCATACAAGTTACTTTAACATATCAAAACTTAGTTCCTACACAAATTTTCCAACATAACTTCCGATGAGCCAACCAAGTGCATCCAAGACTTGTTGATTTTCTCTTGGAGAGGAATGTGAGTGTGCTCTCCCAACACAAAATACATATCTCACTTTGGTCAAATGATAATATGAATAATGCAATCTAGATGCAAACTAGATGCAATGATATTGAATGAACTCGAGAGTTAGTCATGGAGATGTAGTCTCAAGCATTCAATGCATGAAAAGGAAGTAGGAATAAAACTAAGTGCAAGATTATAGTATTGAATGAAAAACTAAGAATGCAACTACTGTGATTAAATTCAACAACTACCAAACAAGGTTAGTAAAAAGCTCTAAATGCATACAAAATAACTCTAAGCATAAACTAGCATGATAACTCTAATGTGAGAATGATGATCATTTACTCTTGGAAAGGCTCCTATTTATAGGATTTTGGAGGACTTAATGGGTGAGGTGGGTGGCATCCTCATAGGTACCACATGAAGGACACATTAGCCATGCAAGAATCCAAGTTTGCTCACACATGTGTGAGTAACTTGAGATGTGATGGGTCTATGTGTACATCAAGTACACATGTAAGAGATCTTATCATAAATGTCATAGACTTGGTCCAATGAGGCATTTTCGGCAAGTGTAAGAAAGTGTCATCAAGGTTGTAAGAAACCTTGTTTAGGGATTTTTAGAATTCTTTAAAAATGTGAATTTTGGAAATTTTCTCACACATGTGTGAGCAAATAATTAGGACTAATTAGTGTAGGAATCCAAAAATTAGCCTAATTAACCTTAGTTAATTAGTAAATAGGTCTATTTGTTGAGAGTGATATGGGATAGGGTAGGATCTAGATCTAGATTTAGGATTAATCTGAATTAAATTTAGACTAAACATAATTTAGTAGAATATTAAAATGCAAAGGGAATAAATAAATTTAAAAATTTATTTAAAAGGGAAATTCAGTGGAGGAAAGGTATTAAATAAAATTTAATACACTTAGGGAGGAGGTTTTTAAATTAAATTTAAATACTACAGAAGATGAACCTAAATTAATTAAATAGGTGGAAGAATATAACAAATATAATTAAATTTAATAACTATAATTTTACGGGACAATTTTAGGCGTCTACATTTTGCCCCTCTTTGATGTGGCGTCAAGGATGGCGTCGTGTCAAAGAAAAATAAAAACAAGATGCCCCAGAGAGAATAGAAGGTCCTAAGGCAATGATGGCGAATGAGTGTGCCCCCTTGAGAAAATAATGCAAAAATTTATTTTTGTGGAATTTTATCGAAAAAGAGATAGAAGAGAAGAAAAATGGATAATTGCATGACTTATGGAGCGATCAGGAAGAAATGGGACGAAAAACAAGGTCTAGGATGGATAACGGGTCCCAAAGGGCCTATAAAAAGTCCATGAGGGCCCTAGAAGGAGTCATTTTTACCCTTAAAGAGAAAAAGGATGAAGTGAAGAGAGAGCGATGGCCAATCCTCAAGACCGCCTATAGCTAGGAGAGCACGTCCAGACACACCAACGGGTAGCCGATGTGGGACCACCGGTGAGTACCCTAACTGAGCCTAGTCATTGAGGTAGATGAGCAGCTAACAGGAGGGGAGGATGGTGTTGGGATGGATGGGGATGATGGGTGAGATGAAAAAGGAGATGGAGGAGGAGGGGTTCGTAGGGTGCAGTCGAGGGTGTGACAGAGAGACGTTGGGGGAAGGTATAGGTACCAGCAGATAGAGTCCCTCTAGTGATTCTGGTATAGGTACAAGGACCAATGCAAGCATAGGTATAGGGACAGGCACATGGACCACCTCCGGATAGGTACCACCAGTATAGGGACCACCTCTTGGTTATATTGCACAGGATGTGCATGATACAGTGGTTGCAAAGCGAGATAGTCTATAGACAAAGGTTGGTAGATTACAAGGACTATTAGCAATTGCTCAGGCATCATAGGGCAATTTACAGGCAGAACTGGCTAGGGTATAGGGGTAGTAATAGGGGATTGAGCATGAGTTGATAGTTCTCAGCGTGTTTTGGATATACTACAGGCCCAAGTCGATGCAGGAGAGTTCACAATTATTGAGACTCATACAGGGGTGATAGCTGGTGCGTCAAAGATGGAGAGGATGTGGTGGGAGATGGAGGCCATGATGATAGAGCTACAGGGGGTGAGAGTGGAAAGATACATGTACGAGTGGAGATCAAAGGAGTATAGGGGGCAGTGAGAGATCATAGTATAGGTTGCTTCTAGACTGAGAGTGATGTAGGTAGTACAAGATGCCTTTGCAACGCACAGACGAGAGACTCGAGCGGTCCATAAGATGGAGTACTATCATTGTCTATATTATGAGGTTGTTCCTAAGGGTTAGAGGGCTACAACATATAGTGAGAGATCTGCCATGCATACTACAGGTGGGGGTGTTTCACAGGCCTCAGTAGGGATGAGACCTCCACGGGTCAGAGGGGGAGATGGGACAGGAGGGGCAAGGATATCTCTTGACTGACATCATGATCCATACCGGTCATTATTTGATACACATGCAATTATTTTTTAGATTTTTTATGTACAACAACATTTTGATAAGAGATATATACAAGTATATTTGATGGACTATGATGTATCTATATATTTTGGATACTTGATTATTGTTTATGATGAGATATATATACATGATTTTTATGGTCCTATGTGTTGTGTGTATTTTTTATTCCTATATGCATATGTTATCAAATGGACGATGGATTTATTACTGATGTGTGTGATGCAGGATGTGTATGATTATATACGATGTGGTGATTCTAACGTATCTGTGATGTAGGGCTATGTGGATATATGCACATGTGATTATTTATTGTGGTTATGGATGGATAATGCTTATATGTGTTTTATATATGTGATGGATAGTAATTATAAGTAATGTACATATGGTGGATTTATAATGAATGGAAATGGATTATAATGATTAATGTTATGGATAATAATAAATGGATAATGAACCTAATAAACCTAAAAGATTGAAATTTATCTAAATGAATATTAATATATGATCTATTACATCAAATTTGAAGTCAATACTTAAACCCATCATCAACATAATAAGACAAATAATGCAATGAATGAAATAACCTAAGTGAATGCAACTAATGAGGACTTGAACTAGGACATTGTTTGGTGTGTAGCAATCATAACTGACATGATCATTCAGCTGGCTTTAGGAGGGAGGGATAAACATGAACCTTTCCAAAAGAAAAATACAATATGAGCCTAACTAAAATGCAGCCTATCTACATGAGTTTTCGTGGGATTATATTATGTTTATGTCAGAGATCACACCCTAGTTTGATATTGCAAAAGGAGGAATGCACTATGTGTTAGGAAACACATGTGACATTGTTCCTTTGCGTGGACTAGATTCTCAAAAAATAGATAGCTTTAGGAACATAGATGTATGATTTCAGTCACAATGGTACTAATGCAATGACACTCATAGGGAGATTTAGCACACCCAAATCTTGTTTAGGGATTTGGTGGTATGTGTATGAATCCTACCCCTAGTGAGGCATACATAATTATAATTGTGTATCTAAAAAAAATGCACCAAAAACTATCACAAACAAATCATACCACAAATGACACGTATTCCAATAGACACCATTCAAGATACACTGGGATATTGAAGATCGAGGCGATCGTGAGGAGGGTATATTAAAACACAAAGATAAAATAAACAAGAAGGCATCATGACCAAACATTCATTTAGTCCAAAGTTCTTTCCATGAACAGGATTGTATGATGGAGGATTGAGAAGCCGACACCAGAAGGATACATCTTGACAGGCAAAGATTGATTGGATATCAGAACAAAGATTCATTGGCAATAGCTTCTAAAAGGAATAATAGCTGATAAATTTGATCCTAAAGTTAATTTGTGAAGACTCTTTTTGTGGTCAATGTGTCTGGAAAAAATCTCAATGTCATGGGGTAAAGCTTTGCATTCAATAAATATGAAGATGAATCTTTATTGCGAAAGTGAAGAATCAACAGAAAGCGTATTAGGACTAGGTAAGACTTCAACACAGATATGCAAAGTGTAAGGTTTTTTATGGAAAAGTGATGAATAGCATGGGGGATGATCCAAATAGATATTAAATATGACTACACATGGCACCTAAAACATGTTTTCACCATGGTACTTACCCATGGAACCACCGAAGTGGTTTTCACAAATGGATGAACTTATTTCTCTTTACTTCTTTTTTTGTGATTTTTTATTTTTATTTTATATTATCAAGGCACCTATTTGATAGGTTTTTACCATGATAATAGATTTTTTCAAGACTTTTTCTGATTGATTATTTTTTTATTTTTTTTTTAGATTTTTGTTGATTTTCTAATTTTTTGATGTTTTTTCTGACTTTTTTGTTGTATAAGAGGAATTGCTGGTGGACGACGCATAAAAGCACTTGAGATGCAAGATATTTATAGGATTAGGGATATGATCTACCTCTAGTTTTGCAATCTAATATGCTCCATATCCAAATTTAGCTGTGACCACAAATGGTCCCAACCAGTTAGGTTCAAACTTTCATTTCTTTTCACGGTTCTGGAGATTCTTCAGGTTGTGCAGCTGGACAAGATCACCAACTTCAAACTCGTGAGGTTTGATCTTATTTTTGAATTGTAATTGCAAGTGATTTTGATACATGCAACGATGGTTTAGGACATTGAGGCGCCTCTCATCAAGGAGTTCAAGCTCTTGTAAGTGAGCAACTTGGTATTCTTCTTTGAACATCAGATTCTTCAAGCAGATTCTGAGGGAAGGGAGCTCAATTTCGATGGGAAGGATGGACTCAATACCATAGACAAGGGAAAATGGAGTGGCTCTGGTGGGGGTATGAATGGAAGTACAGTAGGCCCAAAGGGCAGGATTCAACTGAAGGTTTCAATCACGGCCAACACCATCGATTGTCTTCTTAAGGATTTTTAGGATGGTTTTATTTGTAGCTTCTGCTTGACCGTTACCTTGTGGGAAGTACTTGGAGGAATAGTGTTGGGTAATGTTGAACTTCTTACATAGTTCTATGATATCTTTGTTCTTGAAAGGAGTCTCATTATCTATGATAATATCTTGAGGGGTGCCATAATGATAGATAATATATTTCAAGATAAACTTCAAAATCTATTTGTCAGTGGTGTAAGTAAGAGGAATGGCTTCAACCCATTTTGTAAAGTATTATGTGGCAGCAATGTTGTATTTGTGGCTATTGGAAGAATTTGGAAATACCTAGCCAACAAGGTCAAGTCCCCACCGAGAGAAAGGCCAAGGTATGATGGTAGGCTGAAGGGATTGGGATGGGGCATGTATCAAATCCTTGTGCTACTGACAGGGTACACATTTCTTCACATAGTGATAGGCATCCTTCTCCATGGTGGGCCAATAGTATCCAGTGCGCAACAATCTCTTGGCTAAAGTGAGCCCACTAGAATGGGCTCCATAGATCCCTTGATGTACCTCCTCTAAGGATGTTTTCTCTTCCTATGAATTCAAACACCTCATAAGAGTTCCCTCAAAATTCTTCCAAAATCGGGTATCACCCAGGATTGTGTAACATGAGGTTTACTAGAAAAAGGTCCTATGTTGATTTTGTGTGAGGGTAAGTGGGGTGTTTCCATCTTTAAGGTGGGAATAGATTTCTTGGTACCAGGGGCAATTAGGATCAACAATTTCACATACAATCTCAGTCTTCAGTTGGTCATAAGCAGGGACCATAAGATTCTCAACAAGAAACTCACATCATAAACTATTTCCATGCATGGATATCAAAGACCCAATGATTTCCATGATGTCAGTTGATTTGTTATTTTTTCTTGGAATTTGGTGGAAGACAATCTCTGTGAAATGTTGTTTCAAATCTTCAACCATCCGACGGTAGGGTAGTAACTTATCATATTTTGTTTGGTATTCATCCAGGACTTGCTTGATAGCTAACTGAGAGTCACCAAGAACCAATAAGATGAGGATTTTCCATTGGATGACTTAACGAAGTCCTATCGCCAAGGCCTCATATTCTGCAATATTATTTGTGTATACAAATTATAATTTATAAAATTTAGGGATGAGATCCCCTTGAGGTGTGACAAATAAAATGCCTACTCCCAAGCCTTTATATGTAAAAGATCCATCAAAATAAAGTTTCCATTGGATACTCGGGGTGACAGTGAGAACATATTCATCTGGAAAATATGTAATGATAGGATGATCCCGTTGAATAAGTGCTTCAGCTAACTGATCTGCAATCACTTGTCCCTTAATATCTTTTCAGTCTACATAGACAATTTCAAATTCACAGAGAATCATAACCCATTTAGCAATGCGTCCAGTAAGAGTAGCTTTAGACAATAGATATTTGAGTGGATCAATATTTGCAACAAGTTGTAACTTATGATTAAGCATGTAGTGATGCAACTTTTATGTACAAAAGACTACAACCAAACAAGATTTTTCAATAGATGAATAATTCAGTTCATAGCCCACTAGAGTTCTGTTGAGATAATAAATTGCTCGCTTTGCCACTGTCATCTAGTTGTGCCAAAAGAGAACCCAAAATTCAATAGTGATTATGTACAAAATTAGAGGTCAACATAGGACAGGTGGAACCAGCACTAGAGAATTAGCTAGATATTCTTTTATTTGTTCAAATGCTTTCTAAAATAGCCAATCCCATTAGAACTTGATATTCTTGTGTAGTAGGTGAGAAAAAGGATGCACTTTATCAACCAGTTGTGACATGAATCTTCTGATTGACTAGAGTTTTCCTTGTAGATTGTGTATCTATTTTAAGGTCCTGGGAGGTGGCATCTCCAAGATGGATTTTAATTTCTTTGGATCTACTTATATGCCTCTATGTGACACAATATAGCCTAACAATTTGCAGGATTGTACTCCAAAGACACATTTCATAGGATTGAGTTGAAGGTTGTACTTCTCTAATATTTCAAAGATTGTGGTGAGGATGGAAATATATGTGTTGTGTGTCTTAGATTTTTATAGAAGGTCATCCACATAATCTTCCATGATAACATTCAGAAGGTCATGAAAGATTGTGGTCATTGCTTGCTGATAGGTTGCACCTGCATTTTTAAGACCAAAGGGCATGACTTGATAACGAAATGTACCCCAAGGAGTTGTGAACACGGTCTTGTATTGTTCTTATGGTTCTATCATGATCTAATTATACCCATATAAGCCATCCATGAGGAACACCGTCTCATTTCCAGCAGTCAAATCCACTATGATATTAATATTTGGTAGCGGAAAATCATCCTTAGGACATACTAAGTTCACATCTCTAAAATCCATACAAATGTGGATGCCCCTAGTAAGTTTACCTACTGGTAAGATATTAGATACCCACTTAGGATAATCAATTGGTCTGATGATCTTGGCATCGAGCATTTTTTGGTCCTTAGCTTTGACTAACAAAGCAACTTGTGGATGCATCTTATGTAACTTATACTTAACAGGCTTCGCCTTTGGATCAACTGCAAGATGATGTACTACTAAATCTGTATCCAATACGGTCATATCTTTGTAAGTAGAGGAAAAATTGGTTTGTTGTTTCTTGAGGAACTCAGCGATATATTTTCTTTCTTGATCATTGAGTGATCTTGCAATATATGTAACTTTTAGATTTTCTTTTGTACCAAAATTGACTATTATTATGTCTTCTATTAGGATGGAGGGTTTTTTTTACTGCAAAGATATAAATGGCAGATCAACTTGTCCCTCCTCTAGCACCTCAGAAAGATTTTCACTAGAGGAAATGTCCTTTATTTTATCTTTTTCTTCATCTGAAGGTGCTTACAAGAGGTTTTCACCAGGGGATGTTTTATTGTATTTTTTAATTTTTATTTTCTTTATCAATTTTGTGACTAACAGTGTTGAGCTAGCTACTCAAGTAGGCTTTTTCATTATAGTGAATTTGATGTTCATATTCTTGGAGATTCTTAAGTCCAAAGAGCGCCAACACTGCCTCATCTAAATCACGTAAGTCCAAAGATGGTAGTGAATCTTGTTGATCCCAATCGATTAGTTCAGGATTTTTGAGGGGGAGGCTAGGGAATGAAAGTTTGGCTTCTTTGATGATGAGGACACAGGCATAGTCATCAAGGTCATCTTCAAGGTATTGGAAGGGTACTTTAAAGAACTCCTCTTTGATGTCTGAATCAGATTTGACTAAAAAATAGTCCTTAGCAAAGTTAGTCTTAGGTTCTAAGGATCCCAGTCCTTTTCCACGTGGATAACCCTTTGCTTCAATGAGGGTCCTCCTTCCCATTTCATTTTCTCCAAGATCCATACAATGATATCCCATGCTTTCAACAATGGGAGTAGCTTTTATATACTTGTCTTTAGGGAAGGTTACCAATTTCTCTTCTTCTTCCTTCTAAAGCCAATCTAGGACATTGGATTCCATGTGTTCATTTGATAAAGATCCCCAATGTTCAAAAGTAGTATTTTTGCATTTCATGATGTCCTTTCCTCCCTAGGGGACTAATTATGAAGGTTTTTCATAAGACTTTTGGGACAAGGGGAGTTGTCCAACCCACATAGCTCTTTCAAACTTATATTCCCCCGTGCCTTGATCTATGAATGTTGTTTTCTTCTTAGACTCAGGAATATTTTATTCAATGACTTTCTGCTTTCCTTTGGATTGATCTGAGGGTATTTCTAATGTCTCTTCAACACTCTTAGAGGAAGATGGTTGAATCACTGGTGGGATGGAATTCTCCTTTTCAATAGGTCGGCAAAATTCACTCAAAGGACAATAATTTGATTGTTTACCTTCCAATATTTTGCAACATTGAAAGGGTTCAGGATCTCCAAGAATAGTTATTTCTCTTCCATAATGTGGGAACTTTAAACATTGATGATATGTAGAAGGTAAACCTTTGATATCATATAACCATGGTCATCCCAACAATATGTTGTATGGAAGATCAAGGTCAAGGACATGAAAAAATATTTCAATCAGGGTCAGGCCCACTTGCAGAGGGAGTGTTATCAAACCTTTTCTCTCCCTTTCTCTATCATCATAGGCCTTTATCGTGATTCTTTTATTTACATCAAGAAGGTCTCCACAAAGACCAATATTTTAGATCATTTTTAATGTACATAGATTGAGACCAAATCCACCATCTATAAGGACACGTTTGATTTTAGTGGAATGAATTTTGGCTTCAATATGGAGTGATTTATTATGGTGTAGGTCGGGGCCACAAAAATCTTTATCAGTAAAGACTAAATTATCTTGTGTAGCTAAATTACCAATCATAGCTTAGAATTGGGAAGCGTTGATGTTTTCAGGAACACGAGACTCATTGAGGGATTTTTCAAGAACTTCTTTATGGATGGGAGATGTGCGAAGAAGCTTGAGGATAGATATATGTGCAAGCATCTTTCCTAACTGAGCCAACAAATCATAGCATGAGGTAGGTTGAGTGGTTGTGGATAGTGCAGCTGGTGGATTTGTAGAGTTTGATGGATTGTTAACAGCTTGAACAATGATCCTTGGTCTTCGAGTGGTAGAATTGCAAGTGGCGCCTTTGAGTGTCAAGGTGTTAACATGATTTTTAGATTCTTTAATACACCCATAGATTCCATCAAAACCAAAGACGTCATTCTCTTCTAAGCTTCCACATGTTCGATCATTGCCTGTGATGGTTTTTGTAGAATAATCATATGGAATGGTGTTAGATACGTTGTTCTGATTATGTTTTGGAAAAGGCTCATTATAGACTTTTAGTTTTGTGTTTGATCATGACAATTTTTTTCCTTCAACTTCAATTTTTCCATCGTCTATAAGGTCTTGGACAAAGTGTCTTAGTTTCATGCATTTATTGGTATCATACCCTTTGATGCGATGGTAATCATAATATTCATTACCTTTATACCAAGTGATTTTGGGTTGATTTTCATCAAATTATTGAGTATTAGGATATACCATCATCCCTTGATCCGCTAATCGTCAAAAGACCACATCAAGTGACTCTACAAGAGAGGTGAATTGTTGGCATTTTCTAGTGTTGTTGTTGTTGTTGTTTACAGGAAACAAATATGACTGATTGTGAGGTTATTGTTGAGATTGTTGTTGTTGTGATGAATTTCTTTGATGATTTTTTTTGTTGTTATGATTGTTGTGATTATTTTTATTGCCTTGATTAGATGCCTATACATTTTGGACGTGCTTGGTATCTGCCACTCCGTCATTTGTGACCCCTTTGTTTTTGCTCTAGAATTTAGGTTTGTCATTGTAAGGGGTATAATGTTTAATGTTACCTTTTTGCAAAAGTCCATCTTCAATGTTTTTCCCCTTTTTAACAAGATACTCAAAAGTGTCAGGCGAAGCCATTTTCACTTGGAATGACATTTTAGATACCAAGTTTCTAGTGAAGATGTCGATCAAGTGATTATCGGGTATCTTCCAAGGCATACAATTTGGAATGTGTCTCCATCTTTGTAGGAAGTTGGAAAATTTTTCTCCATTCCTTTGCTTCGTACTACACAAATCTCTCAATGATGCTTGTTGTTTAATGTTATACGTATGTTGTGCAACAAATTTCTCTACGAGGTCAGAGAAGGTAGATATGGATCCATGAGGGAGGGTCGTGAACCACTCCAAAGCGGGATCGCCAAGAGTCATAGTGAAGAGTCTCTTTAGATAATTTTCATTGTAGGCAGCCTCTTGGCATGTAATATAGAATTATTTGAGATGTTGGACTGGGCATGTCTCTCCCTTGTATTTCTCAAATTTAGGGATCTCAGAATTTGGAGGAAACAGTTGCATGGTTATTGACTTATCTAACAGATAAGGACATATCTCATCAAAGGAGAATTATTTCATTCCCCCATTTTGCATGTTATGTACAATATTATTAAGCTCATTAACTTATTGAGCTAGGTCAGGAGCACCGTGAGATGTGAATTGTGGTCCAAAAGATTGTCCACCTCCAAATTGCGAGGCTAAAAAGAATATCGATGTCATACCGACTGTAGGAGGAGATGTATAATTATAAGCTCAGGATGTTTATTGATTGGATGCCTTCATTGTAGATGACAAAAATGTGAATTTTGTTGATGAAACTGGTTGCGTAGATAAGGGGATGGAAGTCTGCCCTATATTGAAAGCACTAGCACCAACACTGGTAGAAGTGTTTGTTGTGGTATGAGTGCTATTATACAAGGTCATGTTGGAAAAAACACTAAGGATCTATTGAATTTTTTCCCCTGTCAATTGAAATTTTGGTTGCAAAGTTGATGCAGAGATTGATGTAGTAGGTCCACTGGAAGTGGCCTTGCCTCTGTCCTGGGATGATGTTGCATTAGAGGTTGAGGTGGTGGTCATGTTTGCAGCGGCTCTAATCTTAATGATATTGCTGACAGGGAGAGATTCATCAAAGTTGGTAGGTATTGTGACACCATTCTTGATAAGTTTTAGAAAAATCTCTCCATTATTTTGATTAATGACCTTCTCAACCATCTCTAAATTGTATAGATCATTGAGGAAATCATTCACTTGAGTAGGTATTTCATCTTGATCTACCAATTCATTTTCTTCAAGGACATGGGTGATGTCTTCAATGTGTACTTCATGGCCTTGAAAGAAGGTATGAGCAAAAGGATTCTCATTGTCATGGTTTGTTTTAGCTTGCATGTGCCTCATGTTTTTATCTTGGGACCGAGTAACTACCATATAATGGTGACCTCAAAATATGAAAGAGGAAAGGTTAAAGATGAAGGATGAAGGATGATATTGATTGGTGATGAACTTAAGTGCAAAGGATTTGGACTTGATTTTATTTTAATTAGATTTGATTGGTTTTGATTGATTAGATTGGATTGTGTTGATTGGATTTGATTGATATTGGTTGATTGATTGATTTGAATTGGATTTAAAGGTTTTGAGATTAAAAAAAAAATAGGGTGAGACAAGACCTTATGATGATACAAAACACAAGGGATTGATTTGGATAATATCTTCTTCTACTTTGAGATGGAATTATGATCCCAAGCAAAATAGAACAAGATCAATGGAATTAATTGCTTGAGACAGACTAATGTTCTGCAAGCAATAATTTGACTAAATGTTTTTGCTAGAGATAAGGTCTCAAATACTTTGATTAAAATATTTCATCCTAAAAAGGATGAAGGAATGAAAGATTGGATTTGATTTGATTGTAGTCCAAAGATGATTCATTTTTTCTCCAAGAAGGAACAATGATCTTGGGATGATGAGGAGGTAACAAATTTATTTGATGTTCAAAGGTCAACAGTGAGGCTTATCTAGTCATATCTCTCAAAATGGATGAAGGCGTGATTCACATGATTTTTAGCCATGATACGGGAAACTTTGTTGTTGAAGATGATGACATAAAAAATCTCAAAGTGTTTGATTTCTTGCTCAATTGATTTGGTTATATGTTCATATTCTCTGGCTTTTCTATCAACTTCTTTCTTCTCTCTATAGACATGAGGAACTGGGAGTTTTACTTTTTTATGCTTTTCAGAATCGATCATGTCCTGCGAAGAGAATGTTGATTTTGAATAGGTAGATATGTGTTTCATGATGAATGATTTCAAGAGCTTCCTAGGAAATAAAATTTTTGATATTTTTGTAAGATCTTATATCTCGTTGTTTTTAGGTGGAGGTGATATTTCTCAGATGCAGACGAAGATCTATGGAGATGACCATTCCAGGTCAAAGATAACAATCTCAGGGCAAAGATGACAGTCTCAGAGTGGAGATGACAATCTCAGGGCAGAGATGACAATTTAATTACAGAGTGTTTTTGATGAATTTTGATCAATTGGATTTTTCCAGTTTGATTTTTGGTCAATCTGTTCAACGACAAGAACTAGTTTTCAAGCACTCAAACCAGAAAAAATAACAATAATGTGTCTAAAAATAGTCCAGCAAGGGACAAAGCAATATTGCAGGATTCAAGCAGTAGTGACCTGAAGCTGATATGAAATAATATGCCTTTGAGGTATGTGCGTTCTTGGTGAAATCTCAATAAAGATAGTCAAGCACAGTTCCTACCCTATGGAATTGGTAAAGCACAAAAATCCTCGCTCACAAACTTAGGCACACTTCAAGAGCTAATCAGAATACGACCATTGCCAACCACCAAATGGGTTAACAATGTTGTATTAGCTTACTCCAAACTCTTAGGAAGGAATGGTATGATGAGTTTCTTGGGGAGGTTACTATCCTCCTTGTACTTAGATTATCACGCTTTTAGGGGTGAACCAGGTAGTTTCTACACTGGAGTGTTTAGTAAGTGCATTCATTTGCAACTACCTCATGTAGTCCTATAAATAGGATTGAGGCATATATCTCTACAAGTACTTATATAATATAGTCCCACACACTGGATTGAGGCCTCACAACCCTACAATTATCAAGCATAAGAATAAATTCTTAAAATAGCAACGTCCCCTGAGACTTTAATCTCAAGGAGACTTTTGATTATAGTGGGTTGGAAGAGGTTGGCGTAGGGCATTGTTCCCACTTGAGTTGTCCTGACAGATTTTTTCCTCAACAGACAGGCTCATTAAAGGTGCAATAAAAGAAATGGATTGGAAACTTAGGAGTCTATATTTCTAATTTTCCACAAGGGAAAAGAGCATAATCTCCTATCCATGTTGTTTTCTCCCAAGCACATCAAAGAAGTTGTTCATTTCCAAGATTACTTTCTAAGTGATATATCAAATGAGTCTAGGTTTATGATTGTATTATAAAGACAAGAGAATAGTCCCCTATCACTTGAAAAAAATACAAGTAAACCTTAGCTAAAATGCCTGAGAAATAAATTAATCAAGACACAATGTTTATTTGTATCTCCTAGGCAACTTGCAAGACACAAAGTGACTAGTCTAGTATTTTTCAATGCCTTCTACTAACGTCCTGCAAGACCAACTATTAGTAATTTGATGTTTTATGTCTTTATCACGCGTCCTGCAACTCAAAATGTTAGTAGTTTTTAATATTAATCTTCATATTCGAGGTGCTGACATGTGACAGTACGAATCTCAAGGAGCGCATATAAGCGAAGCCAGTGCATATGACAATTTGCGGAGATGACAGTCAACCTGCGTAGATGACAGTTTAGAAATCAGAGTCAGTCAACTGTGATTAAAAGATATTTTTGAAAATTTTACCAGCATTTAACTCTGTAAAAGTATCTCTTTGACAGAAACCGAGAGCTAAAAAATTAAAATAATTGAAAAACTAGTTTAAACCACTAATAAAAAAGTAAGTCCTTTTTAAGCAAAGTGGAGATGATGATCTGCGTAGATGACCATTCTAGGTCAAAGACGACTCTATGTAAACTCGCAGATGACAATGTGTGACTGAGTCCGAAAAATGATAGAAAATTTCAAAAAAAAAAATTGGGGACGTGGGTCCCACCGAGCATGCCAAAATGTGTATGATGAAAACCTACCTGTGTGGAACAAGCTTAGACATGCAAACATTAGATATAAAAAGCGTACAAGTTACTTTAACATATCAAAACTTAGTTCCTACACAAAGTTTCCAACATAACCTCTGATGAGCCAAACAAGTGCACCCAAGACATGTTGATTTTCTCTTAGAGAGGAATGTGGGTGTGCTCTCCCAACACAAAATACAAATCCCACTTTGGTCAAATGATAAAAGGAATAACGCAATCTAGATGCGAACTAGATGCAGTGATATCGAATGAACTCAAGAGCTAGTTATGGAGAACTAGTGTCAAGCATTCAATGCATGAAAAGGAAGTAGGAATGAAACTAAGTACAAGATTATAGTATTGAATGCAAAACTAAGTATGAAACTACTATGATTAAATGAAACAACTACCAAACAAGGTTAGTAAAAAGATCTAAATGCATACAAAATAACTCTAAACATAAACTAGCATGATAACTCTAATGCAAGAATGATGATCATTTACTCTTGGCAATGCTCATATTTATAGGATTTTGGAGGGCTTGGGTGAGGTGGGTGGCATTCTCATAGGTGCCACATGAAGGACACATTAGCCATGCAAGAATCCAAGTTCGGTCACACGTGTGTGAGCAACTTGAGATGTGATGGGTTCATGTGTACATCAAGTACACATGTAAGAGATATTGTCATAAATGTCAGACTTGGTCCAATGAGGCATTTTTGGAAAGTGTAAGAAAGTGTCATCAAGGTTGTAAGAAACCTTGTTTAGGCATTTTTAGAATTCTTTGAAAAGGTGAATTTTGGAAATTTGCTCACACACGTGTGAGCAAATAATTAAGACTAATTGGTGTAGGAATCCAAAAATTAGCCTAATTAACCTTAGTTAATTAGTAAATAGGTCTATTTTTCTAGAGTGGTGTGGGATAGGGTAGGATCTAGGTCTAGATTTAGGATTAATCTGAATTAAATTTAGACTAATCACAGTTTAGTAGAATATCAGAATGTGAAGGGAATAAATAAATTTAAAAATTTATTTAAAAGGGGAATATAGTGGAGGAAATGTATTAAATAAAATTTAATACAGTTAGGGAGGAGGTATTTAAATTAAATTTAAATACTATAGAAGATGAACATAATTTAATTAAATAATTGGAAGAATATAAAAAATATAATTAATTAAATAACTATAATGTTACACGATGATTTTAGGCACCTATAGTGTCATACAAAGATGGGGGAACCCATCTCAAACATGAAGTAGACCAATTATAATGTGATCTAACTAGAGCATATAACACTCTTGGTGCTAATAACCAAAACAACCTTATGTCTTCCTAAAATATTTAAACTAAAGTAAGGCTTGAACATGAAACGAGTGTTTATCTACCTCCTTAAAGTGACTAACACAATGATAACATGAAAAACCATCCCTAGGGTTACAATACAAAAAACATAGGCTAATCTAATAAAACCTTGAACCAATATACTCTAGAGGTTATTTTCATCACTTTGGTGACAATTATTAGAACATTAGAGGTGGGTGGTGCTAGAAAACCTCAACAAAATCCAAATGTACTCACGTGAGGCCAAGATCTTCTAGACTTCATATCAATATGAACTACTTTTCC
Source organism: Thuja plicata (assembly GCA_018584345.1). Lineage (NCBI taxonomy): Eukaryota > Viridiplantae > Streptophyta > Pinopsida > Cupressales > Cupressaceae > Thuja > Thuja plicata. The sequence continues at coordinate 2,375,736 of MU225457.1, read as the reverse complement.
ACCACTCTTATAGGTGGCCCAATACTTGTTACCTTATTTCAAGCTTTATTTGTGTAGGATGTAATGTCTCATTCTAAAACTTCCTTATTTTTTCTTAAAATAAATATCACACACTCACAATATTTCAACATAATTAATTATAAATATTAATTTATCTTAAAATTTAATTTTGTAGATTATATATTTAAAAGCTTATAATTTAAAATTACAAACATAAAAAAGTATTCGCAAGTCTTCGTTGTAATCCTTCTAATTTGCACCTATCAATTTTGTACAAATACCTAGAAATATTTCTACGAAAGTTAGGAGTGTTGGAAATAATGGGAAGTGTGTACTGAGAGGGGAGGGATGAATCAGTACCTCTAAAACTTTTATCTCTTTTAACCTTTATCCATTGTGTAATCAATTGTAAAACCAACCATCTGTTCTATACTATCTTTGTGCAAGATATATCAATTCTAAAACTTTAACAAACATGTACACATTCATAGAAACATTCATGAAATTAATTGATGCATAACACAAGATATGGTAACACAGAAAACCCTTGTTAGAAGGTAAAAACTACGGTGGGGATGATACCCACAAAAACTTAACTATCTGCAGATTGGAAGGGGCCAGTTAAGGCTTACAATTTGATCACTTCTATTGATCTACTCTGTTAGGAGTATTATGTGGAGAATTTTTAAGGTTTAATATATTAAGAGCTTTAGAAACACTGTTTAGTGTGCACTCGATTAAGAGATTTACAAAAGGATTGTTAAATCCACCTTTCTTGAAAGGATTTCTTATATTTGCTACACTTGTTAGAATGCAGACAAATATACTCATTGACCTGAGTGTATGTAATCTAACAAGTGCTAATTATAGATCCATTACAAATCACATGTACAAATGTATCACCTAATGTGATTGATTAATACCTCTATTTCTCGGTAGCCTCTGTTCTTGGTTCTTGATAACCAAATTCATCTTTTGTTGTTTTGCTTCTTGAAACTCTTAGTCTGACCCATAGATGTGCTCGTTCAATAAATTCATCCTCTCATCCATCTTTAATGAATGATTACAACATCTATTTATAACATAGATTGACCTAGTTTAGTTTCACATATTACAAAACTAACTCTATGATCAAAGGTTTACAACTTGACCTTGATCTCCTAGTCTGCATGTTTTTAATCAGTTAGACTGATTAAAACAATTACAATAATGTTTCTTGTTCCTCAAGAAATGGATTTAAAATAAATCAAAACTCTATAAATAGAATATAGCTATTTTATTTGACGTGGAAGTCAGATCCACTTTTATCGGGGTATAACTGACTTTCGGTGTCTGATGCTCAGTTTTCTCTAAAATCAGTTTGACTATCTTTCGGTGTTCCTTTGTTCAACTATATGTTGGGTTCCTCTCTTGTCTATTCTCTTGGTTTTCATTGTATTATACTCGTCGAGTTCCACTTTCGGTTTACTCCTGTCAGGTTCCACTTTATCATGTTCGAGTTGTACTTTCAATTTACACTTCAAAACTGTGTCATCAATTTTCTCCTTGCTTAGCACTTTCGGTCTGAATTGAAAACCTGACTTTTTGTGTAGTGTAACTGATGGTTCAAACAACTATTGTCTCTTTGCATACCAATGACAAAACTTTATGTCATCAATCTCCCCCTTTGAGATTAGTATAAAAAACTGATATGTGCAGAATACTAACAAAGTTTATAGTATGTACACCTTGTATATTACTTAGTCATTTCATGACCCCCCATATGCATATGCTGGTATAGTATAATATATGTGTATGTACACTTGTCTTTATACTATCTCTTCCTTTTCACCTTTGTGCTATATTTTACTTTTCCCCCATTGTACATATCATTTTCCTTTTCCCCCTTTTTTGATAGTAAGGGCAAAGGTGTATACCTATAGCTTATCAAAAATATGAGAGTGAGAGGTCTTCATTTCCTCCATCATCTTCTCCCATTTCTCCTTGATATTCTCAAGAGCCATATTCTCTAATGTGATTCGGGCATGCATGTTGTAGATATTGTCTACTACAGACATCTCAGGGGGGCAATAAGTTGCCTTGCTGAACTTATGTGTTGTTGCAAAAGTGTGAGGTTCGGTAATAGTAGAGACTGTATCTCGGTAACCTCCTCTCTAAACTATGACTCTGATTCTCAAAGTTCTTGTATTAACCATTTGATCTCAATGATCTTCTCATAACGCAATTTGATTGCATTTCCATCTGTGGTTAGACTTTGTGCACTTGCATTTAGATCAGAATCAATCTTTGCAATCTTGTCATTGTTATCCTTTGTAAATTTCTCTAAAGTGCATAGCTTTTGGATTAAAGAAACAACTTTAGTAATGATCAAATCTAATTCATTAGATAATTTTGAAAGCTTTACCTTATTTTTTGCCACTTCTTGCCTGATCTTTTATGTCAATTTGTATTGAAACTTATGTTTTTCTCATTCCTCAATCGCCTTTTCTGCATCTATATTTTGTGTTGTGATGGCATCGGTGAGAATGGAAAGTTGATCCAGAATAGGGGCATTGTGATCAACATCAATGTTAGGAACTATCTAACTTAAGATATCCCTTGTGTTCTCCAGTACCAATGAGTCTCGGTGCTGCTTCTTAAGATTTTTTTGCAAAGCTTTCCTTTGACAAATTTCTCTGTATTCTTGGAGTGATTCAAAATCTAATGTAGTTAGGTCACACTTCGGTATTTCAATGATCTCATTAAGTTTGACTTCCAACTTGTTCTTCTTGTTTTCTTATTCTTCTTTTTTGGTGCACCTGTATGTAACACCATAGCTAGCTTTTCTGCTAGGTCTGATGTGCTAGAGGAAGGCTTATGTGGAGTTGTACCTTTGTCTTGTTGCTTGGTGTTTACCTATCAGTTGTTTGAGGACATCTCCTTATCAACCTTTGGTGTTCTTGGGAGTGGTATGAACTGTCTTATCTTGTTCACCATTCTCTATTTGTACCTCATTTGCATCTTTCACTTGTGCATCTTTTTATGTTTGGTCTCCATCTGTTTATTGTGTGATCTATATTCGTAACATTTTGATCACCATCTTTTTGTTCTCAATTTATGACCTCCTATTCATTGGTTGCATCCTTCTTTTCTTCTTCTCTGGCATCCTTGAGTATGCTTATATCTGGCTTGGGGGTCTTCTCCTTCTGTGAGATTATATTGATTTCTTGAATCAATAATGGCATCTGGCCCGATATGTGTACTTGTGCAACATCAACAGATGTATCTTGATTCTTAGGTTGATCATATATAATAGTAATATCTTCATCTTTATTTACCTCATTTGTAGGATCATCGGTGATGTCAATAATAGTATTGTCCATAGTATTGTCCAACCATGTTTCATTATCAACATCCATATGTTTGTTGTCTGTTGTGTTCAATTCTTCTTTTTCCAATTCTACTGTTGTGACATCCTCTATGTCATTTATCAGTATGTGCTTTGGGCTAGGTTTAGCTAGAGAGTCATCATTGTGTGGCTCATTTGTGAGAGGTAATTTTCTCTTGAGGCTTGCCTCCTCAGTATGTCTATTGAGTATTTTACTCCAAATTTTGTTACTATCCTTCTCTACCTCTATAAGCTGTCCCTGTAGAACCTTGTAAGCTCTCATCTTGGGTGAGAACTCCTTTGTATGTTTCTACATCATCTCCTAGATTTCTTCCATTTTTTATTTGGGAGGCATAAGATAAACTATGACTCTTTCCCTTATCTCCTTTTCATTCTTTAATGCATAAGTACATCTGGCAGATAATCTTTCATGTAGTTCTTTTGGCATTTTTTCATCAAATTATACGGGTACATATTTGAAGTTTATCATTGTTTTTATCAGTGCTTACTTAGCCTTGTTCTGATGATCAGGATCTAATTTTAGCCTCTTTCTTACCTTGGTGTCAGTTAAGCCACCTCTTTTGCAATTGACTGACATATCTCATCAATAGTTTCAGGAATCTTAGTCTTTTCTGTTTGGATAGATTTATCCTTCTCTATGTCCTCTATGTCTTCCTTATTTAAGATTAGTTTCCTTCTCCTCTTTGGTTCTTTGGAATTTTTGGTTGGAGGTTTTCTTTTGTAGGTTCGTACTTGACCTTTCTTAACCGATGAATAACTTTCATCCTTTGTTTTCTGACTCCTGGTCCTAGATGCAGCAGTGGTCCTTGGTTTCTTAGCTAGTGGAGGTAGTGGTGTATTTGGCCCTGTTGACTCTGAGTCACTCTCCTTCTTAGCTTCACCAATGGGTGACTTTCCCTCGGGTTCTTCTTCCTTTTCAGTTTCTTATTCTGTTACCGACAACCTTTTCTTCAAATTCTTAACCATCTTGTCTTTCTTCCTATCAATATTCTTCACAACCAAACTAGTTTTAATCCTTTCTTTGGCTTCTTCATAAGTTCCAAACTTAGGTTGTGTTTTGTCTAATGGCTCATTTATCAATGCCCCAATTGCATTAGATGCTTGATCTATGTTTACCTCATATTTAAGTGAAGATAGCCATGTTGTCATCGGTACAGCTAGCTTGATGTATGTGTAGTCTGTGTCTACCATAAAACATATGTTAGTTTTGAACTTTTCAATTAATTGTTATGGAATCCTTACTCTCTTCTACATTCTATCTTTGAATCCAGCAAAGTATTCATCCATGACTGACTCAAATTTATCTCCTAGTGATTTTATGAACTCACTAATTTGTATGGTCATTGGTCTTGTTGTGTCCCATTGCACATTTCCTATAGATGGGAAAGATTCTTAGAAATAGAAAAATATACACATTATCAGAGAACCAAACTTACATGAATTTGACTTTGCATTTCTTATTGTCTTCATGTTCTCTTCTAATTGTCTAAGTAGGAGTTCTGACAGATCCAACTGCAATCCCTTCTTGACAATCTTGTAAGTTGTATCCATTGCTCCGGATGCAAAGTTGTCCATCCCACTAGCCTGAAAAAACTTGTATCCTAAGACACATGCTCCAAATTTTAGTTCATCATCATTGATGGTGGATACTTTTAGTCATCTTCCATCCCATGTAGCTCCGGTATTCTTCTCAATTTCAAGTTTAGGTAGGTGCTTCAGTGCCTTTAACTTATCAGTTATGGGATAACTGATGACAACATGTATGAAATCCCTTGTTATTTATTTAGGCTCATCCAACCATAACTTTTGGTCATGTATCCTGCGTACTAATTGAATCCATTCGGTCTTCAACTCCTTTGGGAACCATAGGGCATTTGTGAGCCCTTTTACCTTGATGTGCTTGTGCTCATCCTTGATAGTGCCATCATTGTTACAAAGCTTCTTGAAATCCTGTTCAACTTCCAGGCCTCTGATTTCTGCTATCTTGCTATGTATATATGCTCGCACGTCTTCGACAAGTAAAACCCTAGCTGGTATTCTTGAGAATGCACCAACATTGTCGGGTTGCAAGGCAACCTCTGGGAATATCTTGTACTTAGGTTCCTCACATGTACTATTCTTTATTAGGTTGACCTTGTTCTTCTTAACATTCTTGAGCTTAGCGGTTCTTGATGTAGTTTCCATTGATTTTGTAATTAGGGTTTTCCCGTAAATGATAAATAGAGCTCTTGATTTATGTTGGTGCTTACTTTTCACCTTTGTAGCTGTAAGTGATCAATTTGGAGTGTTGTAATTTGGGTTGGAGTCACTCTGCAATGTTGTCTCTTCATGCTTTGGTTTCGCTTTGTCTCTTTGCTCTGGTCGCTTGGTGAGAAATGAAACCCTTCTGTCATCTATTTATATACTTTGCCCTAAGTCAATTCATTAATTCTCAACAACTTCTCAGTGTGTGAAGACAGAGTCGTCGGGTGACACACTAAATTCTCTTTTGATGAAAATGCAATGCTTCGGAGCAGCTGTTAAGTTGTTACTTTCACCGATGAATTTTGGTGTATGACAAAGACAATTTTGTCAACTCACGTGATTATCAACGGATCTCGGTTTACACTGGTGAATTAGCCTTTATGTGCTAACCAACGATTCTCAGTAAGTATAGACAACTTAGGTTTGCAAGTACACTGATGCATTTCGTTATGTATTGACTGATGAAATTGAATTAATAGAATCATAACAAGTAATACCATAGTGCATCTTTAATCATGTTGATTTGGTATTTTAACTATGTATAATGGAACTGATGCAAAATATAAATTGGTATAATGTAGTTCCATACTTACTTGTTCTGCTTAGGTGGGGTGGTGATGTCACCAGATCCATTGGATAAGGTGTCACCAATTGCATTGCTCGGTACAACTTCATCAGTGTTTGTATATTTCCTCCACATTTTGTTTCTCATCTTCCTAATGTCTTCAATGGTGTTTCCATTGGAAAAGGTGTTGGTCTCTGTCATTCAGTCTCTGTAGTCTTTCTTCAGATGACCAACTTTATGATAGTGTAGACATGCCATTACGGGGTTAGTCCAATCTCTGGACTTTCTTGTGCATTATCTCATACAGTTTGCATCTATGTGACCAAATCTTCCACATGTTGTATAGTTTGCCCATGTATTGTAATCCCAAACATATTGGTTACCAACTCTTTTTAGTTGATAGAGAGTTTCTTGCCTTTAGGCTTCCATGCTTGCTTTTTCTTCTTCCACCATTCAAGAGATGTGTGCCCATGCATTTTGCAAGTAGGACAGTATTTGTCCATGTAGGTTACCTTCTTTGGTTGTTTCACCTCAGATTTACATTCATATGCTTTATGTCCTTTCTTGTTACATTTATAACAAGTTCCTATGAATGAAGATGTGGATTTAGGAATACCTTTCATTTTTCTCCTGTAAACTTTTTATGTGTGTCCTTTCTTTCCATAGTGATTGCATGTTAGCTTTCTTGGTCTTGGATTTGCATAGACATTCTTTGGATCATCTCGGTTGGGTGATTCTCCATTCTCGATATAGCCTAGTCTGGTGTTGTTATTGGCTCTCCTTTTTCCATCAAGAAAAGCATCCATCCTTTTGTTTGTTTCTTCATCTCTCTTGATTATTTCATTATGTTGTTGCTTAATTCTTACTTCTTGTTTCAGTTTTTCATTTTCTTCCCTTAGCTCACCGATAGCTTCTATTATTTCAATGAGTCTTGTATTCATTTTGTTTGCCTCTTGACTCATAAGAATAATCTGATTTGTGATCTCAAGATGATGTTCTATAAGTCTTTGTATTTCTGACTCTTTCTCTTGTATATTTTCAGTAATCTTCCTTCTGTCATCAATAGCTAGTGCTCTCTCTTGCTTAGCTTGTCTAGCATTTTTTATGAAATCAAACATTCTTACCATCTGTGTCTCTTGACTGATTTGCAGAGATTTTACTTGTCCAACCAAATGTTGATTGATTTCATTCAAACTTGTGATGCTTTCTTCTTATGTGTCTGATGCTTTGCTAGTTGTAGACCCTGAAGACTCAAATAGATCTGGTATCTCTTATTCTTGGTAATTTGTTTCATTACAGTAAGATGCCATAATCTTTCTTTCATCTAGGAGCTATCTCATCTTGATTCTAGCTTCTTTATACTGCTCATAGAAGATCTGAATTTCTAGCTTCTGATTCTCATTACTTTTGTCAAGCCTGTACTTCTCCATTGTATGATCTTTACTCTTAAGTGTTTAAAATTTCCAAATAAGAGATCTAGCTCTGATACCAATTGTTGGAAATAAGGGGAAGTGTGTACTAAGAGGGGAGGGGTGAATCACTACCTCTAAAACTTTTATCTATTTTAACCTTTATCCATTGTGTAATCAATTGTATAACCAACCATTTGTTCTATACTATATTTGTGTAAGATATATCAATTCTTAAACTTTAACAAACATGTACACATTCATAGAAACATTCATGAAAGTAATTGACACATAACACAAGATATGGTAATGCAGAAAACCCATGTTAGAAGGTAAAAAATGCGGTGGGGATGACACCCACAAAAACTTCACTATCTGCAAATTGGAAGGGGTCGGTTAAGTCTTACAATTTGATCACTTATGATGATCTACCCTATTAGGAGTATTATATGGAGACTTGTTAAGGTCTACTCTGTTAAGAGCTTTAGAAACACTATTTAGTGTGCACTCGGTTAAGATATTTACAATAGGATTGTTAAATTCACCTTTCTTGAAAGGATTTCTTCTATTTGCTACACTTCTTAGAATGCAGACAAAAATACTCATTGACCTGAGTGTATGCAATCTAACAATTGTTGATTACAGATCCATTACAAATCACATGTACAAATGTATCACCTAATGTAGTTGATTAATACCTCTATTGCTCGGTAGCCTATGTTCTTGGTTATTGATAACCAAATTCATCTTTTGATATTTTTCTTCTTGAAACTCTCAGTCTAATCCATAGATGTGCTCATTTGCTACATTCATCCTCTCATCCAACTTTAATTAATAATTACAACATCTATTTATAACATATATTGACCTAATTTAGTTTCACGTATTACAAAACTAACTCTATGATCAAAGGTTTACAACTTGACCTTGATCTCCTAGTCTTCATGTTTTTAATCAGTTAGAGTGATTAAAACAATTAAAATAATGCTTCTTGTTCATCAAGAAATGGATTTAAAATAAATCAAAACTCTATAAATAGAATATAGTTGTTTTATCTGACGTGGAAGTCATATCCACTTTTCTTGGGATATAACTGACTTTCGGTGTCTGATGCTCGATTTTCTCTAAAATTAGTCTGAATGTCTTTCAGTGTTCCTTTGTTGAAATTTCTGTCAGGTTCCTCTCTTGTCTATTCTCTTGGTTTTCACTATATTCTTCTTGTCGGGTTACACTGTCGGTTTTCTCCTATCGGGTTCCACTTTATCATGTTTGGGTTGCACTTTTGGTTTACACTTCAAAACTGTGTCGTCGGTTTTCTCCTTGCTTAGCACTTTCGGTCTGAACTAAAAACCTGACTTTCGGTGTAGTGTAACCGATGGTTCAAACAACTATTTTCTCTTTTCATACCAATGGAAAAACTTTATGTCATCAAGGAGTTGTTTTCCACTACTTGATAGGAGAAATCAAGGGTGTCTATCCTTGAATTTTTTTATCTTATAGGAGTTTCATACTCAAGATTGTTGAATTTTTTATTCAGATTTCATAGGAGAAAATAAACAATATATCTTTTAAATTGTCTCATTCCCTTGATTTATATTCCTTCTATAAGCCTTTTGATCCACTAGTAATAAATATTCATATGCCTCTTGGCTTTTCTTCAAATGTCATTTCACATGTGTCTCTGGTGCAGGAGCACCTAGGCTAATCTCCAAGCTAGTTTAAATTTTGGCTTGTACTGACCTTAGCCAAGTTAGTAGAGTTTACCTTTTGACCTTAGAAGGTCTTGCATGTTTGTTCCTAGGCGGATTAGACTAGGCTCAATCCAACCTAGATGTTTAATGCTTTACTAGTGGATAGTGCTAGATTAGGCCTAAGATGGGAAAATGGGTCTTAAATCCTTTAAGGCTTGGGAAAGGGTAGAAATATGCTTAAATTAGTTCCTATGATGTTTCTACATAATTCTAGGTTGGTTAGAGACCCTTAGCATTAATGTTGCCCAAAGTTGTAAAAGTTGTCACAATGTTGCTTAACAACATTTTAGCAACTTTTAATGTTGCATGACAAAAATTACAAGGATTGGATTCTCTTCGAAGTATCATTATGGGTAGTTTCCATAATGACCTACAATCAAGGATAAGGCATATTAAGACATCTAGGGTCCCATTTCCTGAGGCAAAGAGGGATGCAATGCAATTTTTGATGTGAATAGAAGCTTAGAGTTCTGGTTTTTAGTGACAGTCAACTTGCATTATGTTTAAGTGACATTTTATGGATTGAACTGTGAGAGTTAGTGTTGGATCTATGTAGTAGAATTTGTTCTAAGCATTTTCTGTTCAGTAGTGTAGTTGATTTGAACTCATTAGAGTAGGTTTTGAAATTGTTTCGTAGATAGTATAGTTGTTGGTGTAGTTTAGAATGTTTTTGGTTTTATGGCCCCCCCATAGTTCTCCACTGTGAAAATAATAACAACCCTGAGGAATATGGTAGGGGAGTCATTAAATTTTTCTTTTGTGGAAGGAGGATCTCAAAAGAGCAAGATTTCTATCTTTGGGATCATTCCCTAGGCGAGATCAGTGTGTCCGGCTAGGTGCATGATAGACAACAGTTGATGTGCAATTGTAGGGGAAAGAGAAGAAGCATAGGACCAAGCATGGTTTTAGAGAGGTAGAGGTCCTACATACACCTAGCAGGGAGATTAGGCATTGGCCAATCCATTTAGGTAGATTTCCAAGTAGAAATCAGAGGACTGCACAATTATAGCCCAACTAGCCCTATTAGCCCTACATTTCAGGAATCCACTGTACGGATGCCTTAGGAACCTAAGACTACTAAAATCCTCAAGGTCTTCAAAAGGGGTATCTGAATGTCAAGTTAGTTTTTGGTGTTATTTGGAAGTTTTAAGAAAGAATTGAGAAAAACACTTTGTTTAGGGCTAGTAGACCAATTAGGCCTATTAGGCCAAAACCATAGTCAATCTTGAACTCGGTTGAGAAAGAATAATGACCTATTCAAATGGGATCATTGGGAAGACAAATAGTTGTTTCAATGATGAGTACACCTCTTAGCTCTTTTTCTTGTAGCACAACTTTTAATGTGACAGTATACATGTATACTTGAATGTAAACTCCTATTCCATGCAAGAGAAAGGCTAATTGATGAGGGTATTAGATAACATCTGGGGAAACTATTACCTCCTCCTTCTTTTTTGAGATCCACTGACTCAGGCAGGTATTACCTATGGATGATTACTGAATGACAGTATCTTTTAAGTGGATTATCTTCTTACTAAATTGCTGAAATGCCTTTTAATGGATCAATAAGTAAATGACTATGAATATCCTGATACAGAGCTTAATGAGCCATACTAGTATTGTGATAACAACAATTAGTAAGGTAATAAGGATTCTCATCCTTCTTCCTTTTTCAATTCTTATGAACCTTAGGAGGGATAACCTATTTTGATTCTCTCTTAAAGGAATCAGTAAACTGAATTGTATTCCTTTAAACACAATTACTTGAATGGAATGTATGTTTGAAATTTGAATGATTTGATAAATTGAAATACTGGTTGGATAATGAACAATTACTTAGCAAACTATAAACCAATGCCTTATCCTTGGGCTATGAGTCAATATTTGGTATAACTCCACAATAAGGTGATCAATAAAATACTTGCAACAAAGATAAAATGCCTTACAAATTATCCTCTATCTACAACTATATCATCATATCGTTAAACTAATGCTAAGCTCTTTGGGGTCACTTGAAATAATTAATCCTTCCTTGAAGGAGCTTACAAATGACTGCACAACCACCTTGTGATCAGTATATCTAAGTGCCTTACAAGTAAACATACAAGAACTATAACAATAATGAAAAGAGACAATCCAAGATGCAGAAAAGAGATTGCAAAATATTTGTATTAATGTCTTAAAGCTTCAAATACATTTAGATAGACAAATAGTACAAAGTCTCAGACAAATTTTAGTAGTCTGCCTTGTAATATATCTTCATTAATTTTCCAACTCCAACCTCCCTTACAAAATGATACAAGAGCATAATATATAGGCCTAAACCATCTTGGAATCCTTAAGATAAGGATGCTACAAGATTCAAATGGTTTAGAAGACCTGACCCTAAAAAATAGTAAAGACAAAATACATGAAAACACCAAGCAGTGGAAGGACAAATTTGAAGAATAAGATCTTATTTGCTTCTTGTCTTCTTGTGGATACTCACACCTTTGTCTCTATATGTTCAAGATAGCATCTGATATTTGTAATAAGATCTAGTGACCGCCAATACAGGCTAACTTACAATATTCTTTAAGATTTCTAACCTTCATGTGCTCATAGAACATGTGCCATGTGTCCTCCTATTCTTCATCCATGATGTCCAAGTCAAATGTAACAAGATTTTTCTTCTTGGGCTTTGTCATAATGTCCCATGTTGTAACATCTTCCTCTTTTGGCCACTCAAAGCTCTATATATTCTCAAGTTGGTCCTTTTCTCTTTCCCACCTAGCATTGGTTATGCTCTTGACATCTGTGATGAATTTATTACAGTCTGTCTCTACTTTAATTGCTTCATCCAAAATCTTATTGTATCTCTCCATGTCTAGCTCTCCTTGATCAGATATATAAATATCTTTATTGGGTAGCACATTGTCAAAATCTGAGCCCCATAGCCCTAATGGCTTGATCTGATTATCCTCGGTTATGATGGGAGGCATAAATCTATTGTAACTCACCCCAAACATATTTAACCTTGCTTCTATCTGGTTTGAATTTCCTTTGAAGAATGACAAGGTGGCACCAAATTTCTCTATCTCTATTCCAACCAAGGTAACTATCTCTAGTAAGTCTAACCTCAATGGTTGAACAAATGCCAATCTCTCAAAACGTGTTGTCTTGCCAGACCAGGTTGAATAGTAGGGATTCAAAATTGAGATAAAACTATTCACCTCTACTTGTAAGCCTAGAAATTTTCCATAGGCTCCATATACTACATTAATTTTATCTTTTATGATGTCTATTCTATGCTGCAAAATTGATGTTAGTGCACCCAAAATCACACTGTTATGCTCACTGATTTCTTGCTTTGTTTCAGCTGCTATCTCCCCTATTTCCTCTATTTGGATCTTCATATCTTGTACCTGTTTTGGCTCAGCAGGGGCATCCTCTAGCATATCTAGTAGTTTTTGAGTAAGCTTAGCTATGAGCTTCTCTTGTGCCTTTATTTTTATTATCCCTAACTCTCTACCCTTGACAATGTCACTAGTAAGCTTCTTCAGCTTCTCAAACATTTGCACTGCTTTGGCCTCATTGAGTTGGGAAAAGTGTGTTAGTACTTGGGAGATCTCCAAGTCTCCTGTATTATGGACTGGCAGATGATCTTATTGCCTTCCATCTTCTCTTGGATGTTCAAAAGGGCAGGCTTTTGATCTTTTGGAGCCAAGCTCCACATTGCTAGTGTCTGGGACTTGGGGTTGTATCCAAACCCTCTAATCATGTCCCCAACCTGTGTTTTTTATGACAATTTAACATCAGGTTGTTATCTTATTTGATCAATGATAAAGGCTAAGGCCAAGGCCTAACCTTCTACTAGTAACACTCCACTAGCCTTGACCAGTTGCCTTGCCTACTCTGGTGTAATCTACTCTGATTCAAGATCATAGTCCTACAAAGTTTGTAGAGCCTCTTGTATCACTGGGTCACCACCTGCAACTGCAATTGTACACCCACTTGTTGTTGCTTGTTCCAAATGAGGAAGTCTTTAAATTCCTTAGTCTTGATGAAATTATCATCCTTAAGTAATTTATCTTGGTAAATCAATCTCTCATCTGTACAGGTTCTAAGAGGTAGCTCTTCCTCCTCTTCCACATATTTTTGCAATTTCTTCCCTACCCTGATCTGTTTTCTCAATTGGTGATCATGTGGCCTATTTCCAGTTATTAGGGCACCAATTCTATCTCTCTTCGTTTCTCTTTTTTGAGAAGGTTCCCTTGTCTCAACCTTTTGTCTCTTAGGTGGGGGTTCATTTGTGACTTCCTTCTCAGGGACCATTGTTAGGTCAATAATATCTTCACCCTCAACAACTTGTTCTTCTACAATTGCTTGATTAACTGGAGGGGAGCTAGGCATGGAGTATCCTTCATCACTATCATCATCATACTCTGATGATGAGTGCCCCTTGTGGCCCTTCTTTGGCACTACTAGTGCATAGTCTAACTGATTGCACAAGAGAGTATGAGAATTTATCATGGCATTTAGCCTCTTTAAATAAGGCATGTCTGGGAATAATCCCCCAAAAGTAAGGCCCTTTCTCTTCACCTGTCTCTCCAAATCCATAAGTTCATGGAACTTATCTGCTCTCTTATCCACCTCCTCATCCTCCAAAATATTTCTTATCAATTCCTCTTCCATGCACTCCTCATGGTCTTTGGTGTAGGGGATGGTCGGTGTCAGAAACTTATTTGCACTAAGGATGAAGTGCTCTGTGTCAATGTATCTATAAAGAGGCACATTCATCCTATAATGGCTCATCCAGTTATTTACTGGGTCCAATGCTTTCTTCCCAATTGGGAAATTGTAGATTTTGAATTGCCTTGGGGTAAATGTACCCTTCGTGTGTGGAGTAAGGTGTTCTTTATTAGTCAAAATCAATTGCCTTATGAATTCCATTGCAGCAATCCTTGGTGGCACATGAAATGGAAAGATATGGGGAGGGTGGGAACAATGATACACCCTAATAAGTGTAAAGTTCTTATCATAATAAAAGTCACCCCAGTTTTCATCTCCTAGCCATTTGTCAAGATATTGGCAGGGTCTAAGTAGTTGAATTACTTTGATTGGCAGCCTAGTCTTATTGACACCTAGGCACTGAAGAATTGGATATACTACCCAATTTTCAAAGGCATGAAATTCTTATTCCCTAAAGGTGTAATTCCACACTCTTAGCCAAAATTGAATGGGGTTAGGCCAACCTTGATGAAACTTTTGTGACCTTAAACATTGGCAATTCATGATGGGGAAGTTGTAGTACAGGATCAAATGCATAAAAACAAAGTAATGCTTGAATCTAGGGTTGTCTTTCTTATTTTGAATATCCACAAACCCCTGGTGCATCTGATCTATGTTATACTGGATATAATCAAATTTAGTGCTGGTGTGAGGGCTCTTCATGTCCAACACCATCATTAGGATATCTGAAGTAATCCTCTCTGGCCCTCCATCTTTTTCTACCACTCTGCATAGTGCATATGATATATACTTCATATAGAAGTTCAAATATTTGTAGTAATATGGGGCATTTCCTAGAATGGGTGCAATATAGTTCTTCATTCTCTTTAGAACATGGTGTTCCTGAATCAATTTGGAGGCAATACCACTCTCCCTCATATATTTGTTCTCCAAGCTCTTCAAGTTGATCTCAGTAGCCATGGGATGGTAGACATTGAAGCCTTTCATGAAGGAGTTCCTATCTAGGGTTACTATGGCTTTGTCATCATTTCTCTTGATTGTTTTTGTCAGGGTGTCATACCTACTAGCCATTTCCAGGATAAAATTGGCATCTACAAATATGTCTGGGACAATAAGCTTAGCTAATCCACAGGTCCATGGGTTTGATATGGGTATGGCTTCATCACTATTATTATAGAAATAATTGAACAAAGAATAGCCAAAGGACCCTGGGGTTTTAGCATCCTGAATAAAACTCAAAATATCAGTGAGGGTATTAGCACTTACACTTCTACTCTGAGTTGACCTTGGCAGTAAGGAAATGAATTCTTTTGAATAGTTGTGTTTCCCTTTCATATCATCATCTGCATCATCACTCCTTCCACTGGTAGACGCCACACTTACTACCCTACTCATCTTGTCCAATTCCAATATATGTTACCGATATTGAAACAAATCTCCTCAAAACCATCACCATAGGCTGTCAATTGCTCTGTAATCTATAATTTTGAGCACTAAAAACATTGCCAATCACAATTCCTTCTGAATTCTGGACTAGGAAAATACTTTTCTCAATACACACTGCTGGAGAATTCTACTCTTTTCAGAAAATGTTGAACTCTTTAAAATTTCTAGCTCTGAAAACTTGGAAGCTTGGTAAGAATGAAATGACAACGGATAGCTTACTTATAACTAAGAAATCAATGTAGCCATCTCGTTGCAACTGGTAAACTTACAATTCAGTCACTTCCGCCATTAGTTTACGCACTATGACATCAATTCTTGTTCTAGTCGTGGCAATTCAAAGTGACATGTAATCAATTTTCAATGAGTGCTTTTGCTTATAAAAACCTTATATAAAATTCGAAAAGGGATCAAATTCAAATCTGATTGGCTATCATTAATCATATTTTGGCTACTTTTCCATCTGTCATAATCTTTGAAATATTATTGGCCAGCAACTGTCCATCATGGTGTCGAAGAAAAGTCTTCTTTTAACTCTAGTTTTACTTCTGGCTACCCAGCGACTATGTAATCTCTTTATCACTTGATATTCATTTTGACTATGGTTTGTTACTGGGACTTAGTGACTGTCATTGTATCAAACTTCAAATCAACAATTATCTCCATGTCGCTTGATCATTTAACTTAACTCATCCTCTTACGAAGACATCACAACTATGCCTTCTCTTAACTCTTCTTCAACCTCGGGTCACATCCAGAGACTTGGTGACTGTTATATCTCCATGTCACTGAACCAAATCTCTAACTCATGGTTTATCTGGAGACCTTGCGACAAACTCCTTTAGTCTCGTTATCACTTTATATCTTTACTATTATGATTTCCATCTTGAGACAATGTGACTGTTGTTGATCTTCTTTTCCTCTATGTCTGATGGTTGTCGCCAAGTCTTTTGATCTTCATATCAAACCCTAATCTTTCTTGAGACTTAGCGACTAATAATAAACACATGCAAATAAATTAGACATGAGTTATGAAAAAGGTAACTTGAAAATAGAACTTGACTGAGAAACTTAGGGATTTTTTGTATTTTCAAAGAGAAATGACCCTAGGGCTTAGGTTTTTTGGCATTTTCAATTAGGTTAAGGGATAAAACATTTATTTGCAAAGGTATATAAGCAATTTAAAACATGATTTTAAACCTTTCAAGCATAGAAATGACAGGGAACTTCAAAATTTTACAGGGCAGACTCAAAAATAGGAAATACAACCAACAGTGGCTCTATCTGAGGATGGCTAAACATAAGTTTATGACAAGAACCACATAATCTCTGGTTGCAGAAATTTTCAAAAAATGAAGGCAGCACTGACTAACCTACTGTAGGAAAGAAACACACAACAGAAAGGAAACACACTTATATACATATGATACATACTTGTGCATGAAAACTTGATTTTCAATTGAAAAAAGGTTTCAAAAATTTCCCATGCACTGGCAAATCGAATTCTTCTCCATCCATATTCTTTAGAAGATAAGAATCCTTACAAAATCTCTGTGAAATGACAAAAGGTCCAAGCCATAATGACTCAAACCTCTTGTGCTTTCCTTTATCTTTTGCTCTTACATTCCACTGCAGAACAAGGTCATCTGGTTGAAATTTTCTGTTGCTAGCCCTTTTGTCAAAAATATATTTCATCTTTTGCTGCAACTTTATGTTCTCCTTTTGGCTATCCTTTCTGATTTCATCCAGCTCTGCCAATTGCATCATTATGTTTTGCATATTGTCGAAAAGTTCTAATTGTTCCTCTTGTATAAAATGGTACATTGGTAACAAATTATTAACATGCATTCTTGATTTCATACCATATACAAGTTCAAATGGTGATTTTCTTGTTTCTTTCTGACTCTTATCCTGTCAGCCCATAGTGCCAATTTCAAATTTTTATGCCATGCTCTCTTGTTCTTTTCAAGAGTCTTCTTCAAGATCTTCAATATACTTTTGTTACTAGACTCAGCTTGTCCATTTTCTTGAGGATGATATGGGGATGAATATGACATCATTATCCCATACTTCTCACAAAAATCTTTTATCTCATCTGATCTAAAACACATGGTATTATCCATTACTAACTTTGTAGGCACACCAAATCTAGTCAAAATATTTTCCATTAGGAATTCAGTAACCACCTTACTTGTTTCCTTTTTATGGGAATAGTTTCAATCCATTTTTAAAAATAATTTGTGGCTACAAGTATCCAACTGTGTCCACCACTAGATTTTTCTGAAAATTCACCTATAAAATCAATTCCCCACATAGCAAAAGGAGCTTCAACATTCACAGGGTTCAGTAACAAGGCTTCTGAAAATTTTAACTTATTTGTAAACCTTTGACATGGCTCACATCTCCTGAAAAATGCATGGGTATCTTTGAATAGGTTGGGCCAAAAATATCTAGCCCTTAGAATTTTATGGGTAGTAGTCTTGGTAGAAAAATGACCTCCACATACCCCAGCATGCATTTCATTTAACATCTTCTCAGATTAGCTTTGATCTAGACATAGAAATAATACAACATTCCTATCTTTCTAATATAAATCCCCTTGTACTAAGGTGTATCTCTCAGCCTGTAATATGAGACTTCTCTTTTGGTTATTTGTCATAGCATTAGGACACTTGGCATTCTTCAAGAAATATACAATATCAGCATAAAATGGTTGTTTCTCTATACTTGTAATTGTCTGATCATGTATCTCTATATGATTTACTTGTACTAAATCCAAGTTCTCCCCTATCATGAGTTTTGCCAAACCTTGACCTCTCACCAATTTTGTAATGTGAATTTCTAAGTTGAATTCCTTAATTCGGTTAATCCACTTACATCTCTTACCAATTACTTCTAATTGGGTAAGAATGTCTTTTACTGCTGCATGAGGAACATATGCCAATACCCTAGCACAAACTAAGTATGGCCTAAAAGATTTTACAGCTTTTACTAGGGCATATGCTTGCTTTTCCATCATCTCACAATTAAGTTCTGCAGCTTGAAAGGATTTGCTAAAAAGGCTATTGGATGTTCAAACCCTTCTTCATCTTTTTGTAATAGAACAACAGCTATAGTGTGAAAAGATGCAAATGAAAATAACGAAAAGGGCTTACTATAATCTGAAGATTTTAAAACAGGTACCTCTTGTACTGCTTTCATTATTCTCTCAAATGCTACTTGAGCTTCCTTATTCCAGTAAAATTTTGCATCTTTCTTTAGAAACTTAATAATTGGTTTGACAACCTCTGCAAAATTAGCTTAATCTTCTGACAAAATTTATCTTTCCTAAGAAAGATTTCACTCCTTTTATATTTTTTGGAGCAGTGGCTTTTTGGATATCCTCTATTCTCTTAGGGTCTATCCTAACTCCATCTTTGGACACTATATGTCCCAATAAATTTCCTTCTATAACTGCAAAATGACATTTTCTAGGGTTTAGTGAAACACCATATTCTAAAGCTTTATTAAAAAATTTCTCTATATGCTCACAGTGATCCCCTGCTTTTTTAGAATATGCGGTCAATTCATCTTGATAAATAACCATGAATAGATCAATAAATTCTTTAAATGCCACATCCATGGCTCTCTGGAAAGTTGCTACTACATTTATTAATCCAAAGGGCATTCTGACATAGACATAGGTTCCCCATGGAGTAGTAAAAGTAGTCTTGAATTGCTCTGATTCTTTCACAAGTACCTGGTTGTAACCTGAGAATCCATCCATCATTGATAGAAACTCACAAACATTTACCTTATGCAACATTGCTTCCATGTTTGGTAGAGAATAGTTATCCTTTAGGGAAGCAATATTCAAGTTTCTAAAATCTACACACAGTCTTATATCACCATTCTTCTTTCTTACTGGTACTAGGTTTTAGACCCAAGTTTAGTGTCTGATAGGCTGAATAATTCCAGCATCCTTTAACTTCATCAACTCTTGTTGCATCTTAGGAGCCAACAGAGGACTAATAGGTCTCTATTTTTTTCTGAATGGTTTCATATCTGCTTTGAGTGGGATTTCATGTTGGAAAAGATCCTCTCTATAAGCCTTAAGATCTTCATATGACCAAGCAAAAACTTGCTTATATTTTCTTAGTAGTTTTATCAGGTTGGTTCTAACATGAGAATATAATCTTTTTCAATGTAAACTATTTGAGGAGTGGTCTGTGAACCCAAATTTATCTCCTATAGGTCCTCAATTTTAGCATTGCTTACCCTTACAGTATGTTCATTTTGATCAGTAAACAATGCCTCAAGTTCTACCAACCCTTTAGGAATCTGGTTAGAACCGAGTTGGACAACCTCATCCCCCATTACACAATCCTTTCCATCAATGACCTCAAGCAGATTATTGCAATCTATACGCTGGTCCTCATAATGATCAAGGCACTGAAGAAATCTAAGGATATCTTGGTCATCCTCAAATACTTGCTAGATGAAAATGTTGTCTGGGACAACTAGTCTTCTTTTAACTTCCACAATTAATACCCTATTTAAGGTCATATCATCAGTTTTCAAAGCCACATTGGCCAAGAAATCTGCAATAATGTTTCTAGACCTTTCTATCCAATGTATATTAAAGGCATCAAAGAATTCTATTTGGTCCCAAATAGCATGTCTATACATTTTTAATCTGTCATTCTTTACAACATATTTGGACCTTACTTGGGCTACTACTAACTCTGAGTCACTATAGACTTTTAAACATTTTATACCATGTTTAGTAGCAATTTCTAGCCCTAGAAACAAAGCTTCATATTCTGTTGTATTATTTGTACACTGAAAAGATAGCAGAAAAGAATATTTGAATGTGGTACCTGATGGAGATATAAGTAGAAATCTAGGTCCTGATCCTTCTTTTGAACAAGCTTCATCAAAGTACATCTAGCATAAACCATCACTTTGTATAGATAACTCATTCACCAAAGGATTAACATTTTCACACTGGTGAATACTCCTTTTGATTTTGAAATTTTCCATGTCAATGTCAACACAATAACTAATATATGTATCCTCCAGCAATTCTATCATGTGAGGTGTTCTTCCCTCTCTAGATACCTTTACATTATTTCCAGCTATATTGAAAGTGGCATAGGATATGTCACACTGAATACTACCACCCATTAAAGCACTCCATTTTCTAGATAACAACATGCCATAATGTGGTGGTATGTCAACCACCAGTACATTCATAGTTAACATTGTATCTGGACACATGGCTAATTTGTAGGGTAGGGCTTAAATGGTTCCAACAATAGGGATTTCTCTTGATTCCATTACTTAACATCTCCCATGAGGAGTATCTTCTTGTAAACCCATGGATCTCATAATTTTTTTAGGCATTACTCTATTGGATGCTCCTGAATCAATCATATAGTTTTTTAACATCTTTCCATTTATAACCAATGTTAAGAAAAAGGAGTCAACAACCCCTACAAAAGTGTTTATATTTAAGTAAATCTGAGGGATCTCATAAATCATCCCCTCAGGTTCCTTTCCCTTGTTGTTGAATCTCTTTTCAATATGCTTTGTTTTCTGAGGTTTTATTAGTGATACATTATTCAATACTGAAAGAACTTTATCTTTGTGTTATTTTATTCTCATCATCTCAAGGAATGGGACCTTCATAGTCATCTAAGATAAACACTGTCCCATATCTAATGGAGTATACTTTACATTAGTGGTTTTAGATTTTTCTACAATGATATTATTCTCTTCTATCTGGATATTCACAGCATGCTCTTCTCTCCTAGATTTCTTATTTTCCACTTTAGGGGAAGAAGAACTTGCTTTTGGATCTTTAGCCTTTTCTACATGTACATCCTTTTGTTCATTAGCTTTGTTTACTATTTTGACCTTAGTCTATTTACATTTTCTCAAGGTCCGTCTTTTTTAGGTATATATTTGGCACTTGTTTTGTTTTCTTTTAGAAAGATGCCTGATGGTTGACTACCAACATTACCCACCACTCTGTTTCTCAGGTGATAATTATTTCTAGCTTTGTTTACCAAATCAGCAATGATTCTGGCTTTTTCCTCATCAGAGGCTTTTCTCACTACTATGGATTCTTGGCTATTTTGGGCATAACATCTTATGTGGTCATCCCTTTCTTCTTCTTCACTATCTGACAAAATTTGTTGTTGATGAATTTCAATTCTTCCTTGTGAGCCATATATGTCATGATTTTCAATTTCTTCATCAGAATCCATGTCATGACAAGAATATGCATTATTCATACTATAATCACATGAATCATCTTCATCCTTTTCTTGCTCCTTATTTGCTTTCAAATCTAAGGAAATAATGCAAAAATTAGGATTGTGTGGTGCCTCACGAGCTTCACACCAAAATTCATCATTGCACATGTGAATAGTATTTTTGTGTAATGGATCATGAGTCCTATTCTCAGGTTTGTCCTTCCTTAATGGAGCAATAGGCTTACCATCTTTAAATTGGGTACCATAGGGGTAGTTTTGCATCCTATTTTATGGGTTGTAATTGTTATTATAAGATGGCTTATTATTCTATGGAGCCTTATACTCCCTGTAGTCAGGTCCTTTTTTATTGCTTCTATTAAAGTGTGGATCCTCTCTTTTACCCAATTTCCCTGATATCCTCCTGTTCATTTCTATGTTCACAACTATTTTATAGGCTTTTTTCAAAGTTCTAGGATTTTTATCTCTCAGCGCATAGCCTATTTTTGAATCAAAGGCATTAAGATAGGTAGCAAGACATACCTTTTGATCCAACTTCATCTTTTGGAACAACTTATGCATTGCTCACTAAAATCTTGTATTGAACTCTATTACTTCTTCATTTGAATTATTCCTTATATTATTAAATTCATCAAGCAAAAACCCTTCATTAGTCTTGTCACCATATTGATCCTTCAATAGATCAATCAGTTCATCCATTGTTCCTACAGAACCATGAGATAAGCTCCAAACCATTCCCTATCATCTTCTACTAGAGATTGTACAAATAATTTCATAAGAACATCTTCATGATTGATATTTAAATCATATATAACATCAAAGAATTTTCTCAAATGTTCTTCACAAGTTACAACATTATTACCTGAAAATTTTGGGAGCTTCTCTCCCATATCCTCTGGTATTACATTAGGGTAACCTAGAATTCCAAAGAAAGAAAATTGCAAGTACCTTTCTGCAGGAAGGGGTCTCCTTTGAAATTTTTCAATCTCCTTGGGAGAAAATAATTTTCTATGGTCTTTGAAAGAAGAATCCTTATTTTTTGATGTTGTAGCATCTTCTGTATCAACAAAAGAAATTATAATTGACTATAAGAAGTCAATTTTTCTTTTCATCTCAATAGTTGCAGCTTCTTCTTCAGCTTTTTCCAAAATCTTAGCCATAGTTTATTTTTATTTTCTAATCTTTTCAAGGTCAATGTCTAATTTAGACATTTTCTCTGTCAGGTTCTTTTGTGTTTTAGGCTCCTCAACTTGTGTTTCTGCAACTTTGTTTTTTCCTTTATCTTTGAAGTCTTGAGGACCTAAACTTTTGTGGGTGTTGGGAATCTCCTGGTCTCTGTGAGACCTCTCAATATTCTTTGCAGCTTGATGTCTCAAGGTTCTTCTCCTATACTTGTCAACATCCTTCTGCTCATTTTTTTTCTTTTTATGTTCTTTTTCCCTTTTCATTTGTTGATTAAGGGCTAGTTGTTTCACGAGGATTGTTTCTTCCTTTGCAAGCTCATCAGAGGGAACCTCAGAGTCTAAACTAATTGTATATGTTCCTTCTCTCTCACTAGAAGTGCTAGTGATTCATAGGTGTCTAATCCAACGCTTGGGGCTTCTACATATTCTGAGGCACTCTCCTCATGACTAGACTGATTAGTATTCTTCCTTCTAGTGCTATTCTCTTCACTTCTTGGAGAAGAATCATTGATGCTTGCTTGATTTTTCTTCTGTCTCTGAGACATCTTAGCTTTTGAAGTAGTTGGGATCCCACTATCCAACTCAACATCTGGATTGTTTCTCATTCTACATCTAGTATTCATATTTGAAAAAATATACTTGAATTTTCCACTGATCACAAAGAATTTACTTTTAGAGTCGCCACCCAAACTTGTTTTGGGAGAAATGCAGTAGAACCTTAACTTATGAATACTATAAAAATGACTTAGGCAACTTCAACTGTAATTTGATTTTTCTTTTGAAACTAGATATTCTAAATACTTAAATCAAGACTTGTTAATATCTATCCCCAACGGATTCGCCAGTTTGTTAGCTCTTTTTCTTGCAGCACAAATTTTAATGTGACAGTATACTTGTATAATTGAATGCAAAATCCTATTTAATGCAAGAGAAAGGCTAATTGATGAGGGTATTAGATAACATCTGGGGAAACTATTACCTCCTCCTTCTTTTTTGAGATCCACTGACTCAGGCAGGTATTACCTATGGATGATTACTAAATGACAGTATCTTTTAAGTGGATTATCTTCTTACTAAATTGCTGAAATGCCTTTTAATGGATCAATAAGTAAATGACTATGAATATCTTGATATAGAGCTTAATGAGCCATACTAGTATTTTGATAACAACAATTAGTAAGGTAATAAGGATTCTCACCCTTCTTCCTTTTTCACTTCTTATGAACCTCAGGAGGGATAACCTATTTTGATTCTCCCTTAAAGGAATCAGTAAACTTAATTGTATTCCTTTAAACACAATTACTTGAATGGAATGTATGTTTGAAATGTGAATGATTTGATAAATTTAAATACTGGTTGGATAATGAACAATTACTTAGCAAACTATAAACAGTGCCTTATCATTGGGCTATGAGTCAATATCTGGTATAACTCCACAATAAGGTGATCAATAAAATACTTGCCACAAAGATAAAATGTCTTAAAAATTATCCTCTCTCTACAACTATATCATCATATCCTTAAACTAATCCAAAGCTCTCTAGGGTCACTTGAAATAATTAATCCTTCCTTGAAGGATCTTAGAAATGACTGCACAACCACCTTGTGATCAGTATGTTTAAGTGCCTTACAAGTAAACATACAAGAACTATAACAGTATTGAAAAGAGACAATCCAAGATGTAGAAAAGAGATTGTAAAATATTTGTATTAATGTCTTAAAGCTTCAAATACATTTAGATAGACAAATAGTACAAAGGCTCAGACAAATTTTAGTAGTTTGCCTTGTAATATATCTTCATTAATTTACCAACTCCAACCTCCCTTACAAAATGATACAAGAGCACAATATATAGGCCTAAACCATCTTGGAATCCTTAAGATAAGGATGCTACAAGTTTTAGATGGTTTAGAAGACCTAACCCTAAAAACTAGAAAAGATAAAATACATGAAAACACCAAGCGGTGGAAGGACAAATATGAAGAATAAGATCTTATCTGCTTCTTGTCTTCTTGTGGATGTCCACACCTTTTTCTGTATATGTTCAAGATAGCATCAGATATTTTTAATAATATCTAGTGACCGCCAATATAGGCTAACTTACACTAGTCTTTAAGATTGCTAACCTTCCTGTGCTCATAGAACAGGTGCCATGTGTCCTCCTATTCTTCATCCATGATGTCCAAGTTAACTGTATCAGGATTTTTCTTCTTGGGATTTGTCATGATGTCCCATGTTGTAACATCTTCCTCTTTTGGCCACTCAAAGCTCTGTATATTCTCAAGTTGGGCCTTTTGTCTTTCCCACCTAGCATCGGTTATGCTCTTGACATCTGTGATGAATTTATTACAGTTTGTCTCTACTTTAATTGCTTCATCTAGAATCTTATTGTATCTCTCCATGTCCAACTCTCCTTGATCAAATATATAAATATCTTTATTGGGTAGCACATTCTCAAACTTTGATCCCCATAGCCCTAATGACTTGATCTGATTGTCCCAGGTTCTGATGGGAGGCACAAATATATTGTAACTCACCCCAAACATATTTAACCTTGCTTCTGTATGGTTTGCTTCTCCTTTAAAGAATGACAAGGTGGCACTAATTTTCTCTATCTCTGTTCCAACCAAGGTAACTATCTCTGGTAAGTCTGACCTCAATGGTTGAACAAATCCCAATCTCTCAAAAAGTGTTGTCCTGCTAGACTAGGTCGAATAGTAGGGATTCAAAATTGAGATAAAAATATTCACCTCTACTTGTAAGCCTATAAATTTTCCATAGGCTCCATATAATACATCAATTTTATCTTTTATGATGTCTATTCTACGCTACAAAATTGATGTTACTGCACCCAAAATCACACTGTTATGCTCACTGATTTCTTGCTCTGTTTCAGCTTCTATCTCCCATGTTTCCTCTATTTGGATCTCCATATCCTATACCTATTTTGGCTCAACAGGGGCAGCCTATGGCATATCTAGTAGTTGTTGAGTAAGCTCAACTATGAGCTTCTCTTGTACCTTGATTTTTATTAGCCCTAACTCTCTATCCTTGGCAATGTCACTAGTGTCACTAGTAAACTTCTTCAGCTTCTCAGACATTTGCACTGATTTGGCCTCATTGAGTTGGGAAAAGTGTGTTAGTACTTGGGAGATCTCCAAGTCTCCTATATTCTGGACTGACCAAATGATCTTATTGTCTTCCATCTTCTCTTGGATGTTCAAAAGGGCTAGCTTTTGATCTTTAGGAGCCAAGCTCCACATTGCTAGTGCATGGGACTTGGGGTTGTATCCAAACCCTCTAATCATGTCCCCAACCTATGTTTATGATGACAATTTAACATCAGGTTGTTTTCTTATTTGATCAATGATAAAGGTTGAGGCCAAGTCCCAACCTTCTACTAGTAACATTCCACTGGCCTTGACCAGTTGCCTTGCTTGATCTGGTGTAATCTACTCTAATTTAGGATCATAGTCCTGCAGTATTTGTAGAGCCTCTTGTGTCACTAGGTCACCACCTGCCAACTGCAATTGTGCACCCACTTATTGTTGCTTGTTCCAAATGAGAAAGTCTTTAAATTCCTTAGTCTTGATGAAATTATCATCCTTAAGGAATTGATCTTGGTAAATCAATCTCTCATCTGTATAGGTTCTAAGAGGTAGCTCTTCCTCTTCCACATCTTTTTTCAATTTCTTCCCTACCCTAATCCATTTTCTCAATTGGTGATGATATGGCCTATTTCCAGTTATTAGGGCACCAATTCTATGTCTCTTCTTTTCTCTTTTCTGAGAAGGTTCCATGTTTCAACCTTTTTTCTCTTAGGTGGGAGTTCATTTGTGACTTCCTTCTCAGGTACCATTGTTAGGTCAATAATATCTTCACCCTCAGCAACTTGTTCTTCTGTAATTGCTTGATTGACTTGAGGGGAGCTAGGCATGGAGTATCCTTCACCACTATCATCATCATACTCTGATGATGAGTGCCCCTTGTGGCTCTTCTCTGGAACTACTAGTGCATACTCTAATTGATTGCATAAGAGAGTATGATAATTTATCATGGCATCCAGCCTCTTTAAATAAGGCATGTCTGGGAAGAATCCCCCAAAAGTAAGGCCCTTTCTCTTCACCTTTCTCTCTGAATCCATAAGTTCATCGGACTTATCTACTCTCTTATCTACCTCCTCATCCTCCAAAATATTTCTTATCAAGTCCTCTTCCATGCACTCCTCATGGTATTTGGTGTCGGCAACTTCTTTGCACTGGGGATGAAGCCCTCTGTATCAATGTATCTATAAAGATCATCCAGTTATTTACTGGGTCCAATACTTTCTTCCCAATTGTGAAATTGTAGATTTTGAACTGCCTCGGGGTAAATGTACCCTTCCTATGTGGAGCAAGGTGTTCTTTATCAGTCAAAATCAATTGCCTTGTGAATTCCATTGAAGCAATCCTTGGTGGCACATGAAATGGCAAGATATGGGGAGGGTGAGTACAACCATACACCCTAATCAGTGTAAATTTATTCTCATAATAAAATTCACCCCAGTTGTGATCTCCTGGCCATTTGTCAAGATATTGGTAGGGTCTAAGTAGTTGAATTACTTTGATTGGCAGCCTAGTCTTATTGACACCTAGGCACTGAAGAATTGGATATACTACCCAATTTTCAAAGGCACAAAATTCTTATTCCCTAGAGGTGTAATTCCACACTCTTAGCCAGAATTGAATGGGGTTAGGTCGGCCTTGATGAAACCTATATGGCCTTAAACATTGGCAATTCATGATGGGGAAGTTGTAGTACAGGATCAAATGCATCAAAACAGAGTAATGTAGGGTTGTCTTTCTTATTCTGAATATCCACAAACCGCTGGTGCATTTGATCTATGATATACTGGATATAATCAAATTTAGTACTGGTGTGAGGGCTCTACATGTCCAACAGTATCATTAGGATATCTTAAGTAATCCTCTCTGGCCCTCCATATTTTCCTAGCACTCTGCATAGTGCATATGATATATACTCCATATAGAAGTTCAAATCTTTGTAGTAATATTGGGCATTTTTTGGAATGGGTGCAATATAGTTCTTCATTCTCTTTGGAACATGGTGTTCCTGAATCAATTTGGAGACAATACCACTCTCCCTCATATATTTGTTCTCCAAGCTCTTTAGGTTGATCTTAGTAGCCATGTGATGGTAGACATTGATGAATTTCATGAAGGAGTTCCTGTCTAGGGTTACTAAGGCTTTCTCTTCATCCCTCTTGATTGTTTTTGTCAGGGTGTCATACCTATTGGCCATTTCCAGGATAAAATTGGCATCTACAAATATGTCTTGGACAATAAGCTTGGATAATCCACAGGTCCATGGGTTTGATATGGGTACAGCTTCATCACTATTATTATAGAAATAATTGAACAAAGAATAGCCAGAGGATCCTAGGGTTTTAACATCCCAAATAAAACTCAAATTATCAGTGAGGGTATTAGCACTTACCTTTTTGTTCTGAGTTGACCCTACCAGTAAGGAAATGAATTCTTCTTAATAGTTGTGTTTCCCTTTCATATCATCATCTACATCATCACTCCTTCCACTGGTAGATGCCACACTTACTTCCCTACTCATCTCTTCCAGTTCCAATCTATGTTACTGATATTGAAACAAATCTCCTCAAAACCCTCACCATAGGTTGTCAATTACTCTTTAATCTATAATTCTGAGCACTGAAAATACTTCCAATCACAATTCCTTCTAAATTCTGGACCAAGAAAATACTTTTCTCAATACACAGTGCTGGAGAATCCTACTCTTTTTAGAAAATGTTGAACTCTTTAAAATTTCTAGCTCTGAAAACTTGGAAGCTTGGTAAGAATGAAATGACAATGGATAGCTTACTTATAACTGAGAAATCAATGTAGCCATCTTTTTGCAACTGGAAACTTACAATTCAGTCACTTTCGCCATTAGCTTATGCACTGTGACATCAATTCTGGTTCTAGCCGTGGCAATTCAAAGTGACATGTAATCAATTTTCAATGAGTGCTTTTGCTTATAAAAACCTTATAAAATTTGAAAAGGGATCGAATTCAAATCTAATTGGTTGTCATTAATCATATTTTGGCTAATTTTCCATCTGTCAAAATCTTTGAAATCTTATTGGTCAGTAACTGTCCATCATGGCATCGAAGAAAAGTCTTCTTTTAACTCTAGTTTTACTTCTAGCTACCTAGCAACTGTGTAATCTCCCTATCACTTGATATTCATTCTGACTATGGTTTGTTACCGAGACTTAGTGACTGATGTTGGATCAAACTTCAAATCAACGGTTGTCTCCATGATGCTCGATCATTTAACTTAACTCATCCTCTTACGGAGACATCGTGACTAAGCCTTCTCTTAACTGTTCTTCAGCCTCGGGTCACATCCAGAGACTTGGCGACTATTATATCTCTATGTCGCTTAACCATATCTCTAACTCATGGTTTATATGGAGACCTTGTGAAAAATGCCTTTAGTCTCGTTATTGCTTAATACCTTTACTGTTATGATTTCCATCTGGAGACAATGCGACTCTCATTGATCTTCTTTTCCTCTGCATCTGACAGTTGTCGGCAAGTCTCTTGATCTTCATATCAAACCCTAATCTTTCTTGAGACTTAGTGACTAATAATAAGCACATGCAAATAAATCAGACATAAGTTAAGAAAAAGGTAACTTGAAAATTGAACTTGACTGAGAAATTTAGGGCTTTTTTTCATCTTCAAATAGAAATGACCCTAGGGCTTAGATTTTTTGGCATTTTCAACTTGGTTAAGGGCTAAAACATTTATTTTCAGAGGTATATAAGCAGTTTCATAAATGATTTTTAACCTTTCAAGCATAGGAATGACAAGAAACTTCAAAATTTTACAGGGAAGACTCAAAAATAGGAAATACAACCAACAACACCCCCTACAGCACTTATGATGACAATGTGGTGAAGTTGCACTTGGAGACATCCAAGGAGGAGTGAAGAATTGAAGTACACTTAATGATAGTTACCCCTTAAGGTGAAGCACAAGGGAACCAACTCATAGAGTTGAGTTAGTGAAGTATTATGCTAGTAGAGCAAAGACTTGTGAGGTCCTAGATGTGAGTTTAGGATCTTGAGAAGGCTAGGATAGATTGAGTCCTAGATAGTGTTTGTGCAAGCACACCTTGGAGTGTATCTATTACATTGGTATCAGAGCCAATCAGATTTGGCTTGTGGTGAATGTTCCAACCAATAGAGTTAGTAGGAGAGTCTAAAATGGTGACTAATGTAGAGTTGGAAAAGAAGGTAGATGAGAAAGAAGAAGAGAATAGATTGCTCGAAGAGAGATTGGCACAATTGGAACACAAACTGGACCAAGTGGAAGAAAAGACTGAAGAAGTGAAGGATAAGGTTAATGGGAAAGGTAAGGAGATTTCCATAGATGATGAGGTCCCAAAAGATGACCCTATCCTTGCTAAGGAATCATTCTTGAAAGCACTAAAGGCTTTGAGTGGTAAAGCACTAGAAAAATTTCCTATCTTTAGTGGAAAGATGGAACCAAAGATAGTCCTAGATTGGATAGAAGGACTAGAAAATCACTTTGAGTGTGATGGAATAAAAGAAGCTCAAAAGGTAAAGGTAGCTAAGGAAAGACTTAGAGGGTCTGCACTCACTTGGTGGAATTTTATCCAAGATGAGAGAGAGAAGGAAAGAAGCCCATTGCCACATGGAAGGATATGGTAACAAAAATCAGAGATGCCTATGTACCTAAAGATTATGAGATTCAGTTACATAAAAGGAGACAAAGTTTGAGACATAAAGACTTAGATGTTAACTCTTATACTTAAGGGTTTCAAAGGCTATGCATAAGGTCTCAAGTTGCAGAAGATGAGAAGGTGAAGGTAGCTAGATACCTTAATGGTCTCAAGTGGACTATACAAGATGAAATGAGTCTCTTGACTCTTGATACTATTTAGAAGTGCCACCAAATTGCAGTAAAAGTAGAAGAGAAGCTAAGGAATAAGCAAGAATCAAGAACCACCAGAGGTAGAGGAAAAGGAAGTGACAATAGAGGACATAGAGGTGGATATGGTGGCATAAGTTTTGAGAAAAAGGCTCAAGGAGAGACCAAAATTACTGAGTAGCAAGAAGGAAGTTCAAACAGAGGCAAATCCAATAGAGGAAGGAACTCTAATAGAAATTAGAGAGGAAGAAATAGTGGTTAAGGCAGAGGTTCTTACTTTTCAACTATGAAGTGTTACCACTGCAACCAAATGGGACACCCTGCATACAAATGTCTAGAAAAAGGCTCTACTTCCCAAGGAAATGACAAGAGGGTAAATTGTGTTCAAGAGGGGTCTAGTGGTTGAAGTAAACACCCTGAGGTACCCCTAGAGTCAAAAGAAGGAGAGAACTTGATGATGAGAAGGACATTAATCAAGGAGTAAGTTAAAGTGGAACCTAGTCAAAGAAGGTCACTGTTTAGAGTGAAATGAAAAATGATGGGAAAATTTTGTAGATTCATCATAGACTCAGGGTCTACTAATAATATAGTGTCAGGAGAAGCAGTCAACAAATTGAAGATGAAGAGAATACCTCATACCAAACCATACAAAGTCACTTGGTTGAACAAAGGACAACATGTCCTTGTCAATGAACAAGCATGGGTAGAATTTTCAATTGGGAGATACAAAGACAAAGTGTTGTGTGATGTCCTACTTAGGATACATGTCACCTACTACTTGGAAGGCCATGGAAATTTTACAGAGAGGCCGTGAATGATGGAGAAAATAATTCCTATTCTTTCAAGAAGGACAATGTGACTTTCAAGATACACTCACGTTAGAGGAAGGAGAGATGAAGTCATCAAGCCCCAATGTTCTTATGGTTAGTGAAAAGGAGTTCACAGAAGCCTTAGAAGAAGGAGAGGGAGTAGTATTTGCACTTGTGTTGATGCCAAAGGAAGAAAGTGTAGACAAGACAGTCAAGAAGAGAAAGTTGCCTAAGGAAGTGCAGGAGATGTTGCAAAAGTATGAAGGCATTATAAGTGATGTAAAACCATCAACCCTAACCCCTAAGAGAGTTGTTAGTCACAAAATTGACTTTATCCCAGTAGTTAACCTTCCCAACAAGGTTGCCTATAAAATGACCCCTCAACAAAATGAGGAAATTTCCAAGCAAATCCAAGAACTCATAAGCCAAGGTCTCATTAGGAAAAGCATTAGTCCTTGTGTCATACCCATTGTCTTATCACCCAAAAAGGGAGGAACTTGGAGGCTTTGTACTGATTCAAGGGCAATAAACATGATTACCATTAGGTATAGGTTCCCTATCCATAGGATAGAAGACCTAATGGGCTATCTAGGAGAAGCCAAATTTTTCACTAAGATTGACTTAAAGAGGGGATACCACCAAATTAGAGTCAATAAGGGAGATGAATGGAAGACAACCTTCAAGACCACAGAAGGTCTGTATGAATGGCTTGTAATGCCATTTGGGATATCTAGTGCCCTATATAAATTCATGATACTTATGAACAAAGTCCTAAAAGACTACATTGGAAAATTTGTGGTAGTGTATCTAGATGATATACTAATCTATAGAAAGACAAAAGAGGATCATCTCAGACATCTGCAGACTATTTTCAAGAAGTTGCTTGAAGAGGAGTTGATGATAAACTTGGAAAAATGTGAATTCATGAAGCAGGAGCTGGTGTACTTTTGGTTTGTATTATTCCAAGGAAATCTAAAGATGGATCCAAGTAAAGTGGAAGCGATTCTCAATATGCCTACTCCAAGGACTGCTACAAAGGTGAGAATTATTCATGGTTTGGCCCAATACTATAGGAAGTTCATTAAGAAATTTAGTGCTATTTGTGCCTCTATGTTAGATACTATCAAAGGAGGGATGAAAACCAAATTCGTTTGGAATGAGAAAGCTAACCACATATTTGAATTGTTGAAGAAGATTTCCACTCAACCAATCCTAACACTACCAAGTTTTGAGAGATTATTCACAATTGAGTGTGATGCTAGTAATGTGGCCATTGGAGATGTTTTGAGCCAAGAGGGAAGACCGGTGGCTTTCCACAGTGAAAAGCTCAGTGATGCAAAGAAGAAGTACTCATCTTATGACCTAGAGATGTATGCTCTGGTCCAAGCACTAAGGAAATGGAGGCACTACTTTCTCCCAAAATAATTTGTGGTCTATTCAGACAATCGGGCACTTAGTTTCCTAAATTCACAAGACAAGCTCAGTCATAAACATATGAAGTGGGTAGAATATCTGTAGGCCTACACTTTCAAAATTAAGCACAAGAAGGGAATACATAATAAGGTAGCAGATGCTTTAAGCAGAAGAGCCCTGAGTGTACAAGAGATACACCTGCAGAGCATGGGTATTGAGAGCTTCAAAGACCTATATGCAGAAGATGAAGACTTTACAGACATCTATAAGGTATGTCAAGAGTACAAGAATTATTTTCATAGTGGATTCTCTAAATATACTATGCAAAGTGATCTATTGTTTAAGGGAAGTAAATTATGTGTGCCTAGGGGATCAATTAGGGAAAATATGATTCAAGAGAAACACAATGGTACACTTAGTGGGCATTTTAGTGTCAATAAGACCCAAGAGTTAGTGCAGAGGTTTTAATTTTAACCTAAAATGAATTTGGACATTAGACGTGTGTAGAAATTTGTGTGGTGCGTCATAAAGCAAAGGGTACATCTTCCAATATAGGCCTTTACCAACCTCTTCCCATCCCAAGTAGACCATGGGAATGCTTAAGTATGGACTTTGTTGTGGGGTTACCAAGGACCAAACAGGGATTTGACTATATATATGTCATTGTAGATAGGTTTAGTAAGATGGCCCATTTTGTACCCTGCAAGACAGTCCATGATGCAAGTCAAATAGCTCACCTATTCTTCGAGGAGGTAGTTGGAATTCATGGGTTACCATTTAGCACAGTGTTAGACAGAGATACAAAGTTCATGAGCCATTTTTGGAAGACACTATGGCAAAAGCTAAGAACCAATTTGTCCTTTGGGTCTTCATACCAACCTCAGAATGATGGTCAAACTAAGGTGGTAAATAGGAGTCTAGGTAACATCCTAAGGTGCTTAACTAAGGAGTATGATCAAGCTTGGGACCAACTCATTGGACAGGCATAGTATTCCTATAATGACACTGTCAACAGAACTACAGGGAGAAGCCCTTTTGAAACCGTCTATAGACTACACCCAAGGGGGATATTTGAACTCAGAGAGTTGAAGGATGGAGCCAAGGGTAGTGGCTATGCAGAAGAGTTTTCACATTCTATGAAAGAAGTGCATGAGACAGTGAGAAAGACATTAATTGAGAATACAAAAAAGATAAAGAACAATGTGGATGAGAGAAAAAGGGATGTCCAATTCCAAGTGGGGGATCTAGTAATGGTCCATCTAAACAAGGAAAGATTGCGGAAATGAGTGCCTCATAAGCTACAGATGAGAAGGATTGGCCCATGTACCATTCTAGCCAAATATGGCACCAATGCATATAAATTAGAACTACCAGAGGATAGTGTTTTATCTCATGTATTCAATGTGGTAGATCTGGTCTTATACAAAGGACCAATACTAGATCCATACTAGAGCCTTACAGAGGTCATAAAGGAGATAGAATACTTGAACTTGACCCCCACACCACCTAATAAGGCAAAGAAGATACTTGACTCTAGGGCCTAAGAGAAGACCAGACAGAGAACTTATTATGAGAATTTGATTCAATGGCATGGACAAGGGGATGTAGAGGCTACTTGGATCAAGGAGACTGAATTCAAGAAGTTGGGAGTGGATTCCAACTTACTCAATCCAAGGATGAATTGAAATATTTCCATTTGGGGAGGATGGTGCAGGATCACCTAGGCTGATCTCCAAGCTAGTTTAAAATTTGGATAGTACTGACCTTAGCCAAGTTAATAGAGTTTACCTTTTGACCTTAGAAGGTCTTGCATGTTTGTTCCTAGGAGGATTAGACTAGGCTCAATCCAACCTAGATGTTTAATGATTTACTAGTGGATAGTGCTAGATTAGGCCTAAGATGGGAAAATGGGTCTTAAAGCCTTTAAGGCTTGTGAAAGGGTATAAATATGCTTAAATTAGTTCCTAGGATATTTCTACATCATTCTAGGTTGGTTAGGGACCCTTAGCATTAATGTTTCTCAAAGTTGTAAAAGTTGTCGCAATGTTGCTTGACAACATTTTAGCAACTTTTAATGTTGCATGGCAACAATTACAAGGATTGGATTATCTTAGATGTATCATTATGGGTAGTTTCCATAATGACCTAAAATCAAGGGTAAGGCATATTAAGACATCTAGGTTCCCATTTCCTAAGGCAGAGAGGGATGCAATGCAATTTTTGAATGTGAATAGAAGCTCAGAGTTCTGGTTTTTAGTGACAGTCGACTTGCATTGTGTTTAAGTGGAATTTTATGGATTGAATTATGAGAGTTAGTGTTGGTTCTGTGTAGTAGAATTTGTTCTAAGCATTTTTTGTTCATTATTGTAGTTGATTTGAATTTATTAGAGTAGGTTTTGAAATTGTTTTGTAGATAGTATATTGCTAGTGTAGTTTAGACTATTTTTGGTTTTATGGCTCCCCCATAGTTCTCCACCATGAAAATCATCATATCCCTAAGGAATATGGTAGGGGATTCATTGAATTTTTTTTGTGTGGAAGGAGGAGCTCAAAAGATAAAGATTTCTAGTTTTGGGATCATGCCCCCCTAGGCGAGATTGGTGTGCCTGGCTAGGTGCATGACAGAGAATAGTTGATGTTCAATTGTAGGGGAAAGAGAAGAAGCATAGAACCAAGCATGGTTTCAGAGAGGTAGAGGTCCTACAGACACCTATTAGTGATATTAGGCATTGACCAATCCATTTAGGTAGATTTCCAAGTATAAATCATAAGACTGCACAATTATAGCCCAATTATCCCTATTAGCTCTACGTTTCAAGAATCCACTGTACATATGCCTAATAGAAGTAACCCCAAGGTGTGCTCACACAATACTTCTAGACAGGACCTAGCTTGTCCTAGTCCACTTAGGATCCCAATTTTCCTTTAGGACCACACTAGTCTCAAGGCACTGAGCCTAAGACTTCTCCTAACTCTTCTCTAAGAGTTACAACTATTGTATTTCCCCTTGAAGGACATCCACCATTAGTCTTGCTCATAATGCTTCTCATTGGTTTTGAAGAATTCCAATCCAAAATCCTTCATACAAACTCCACACATGTTACAAGGGCCTTTTACATTTTTTGTATGTTCATTCTGCATCCATACATCCCAAATTTAATAGGTCTTCATTCCCAATTTAGTCGAGTTCCAAACCTGCACCCAGATTACCCTATTAGGCCTAAAACACCAATTAGCCCTATCCAGTGAGTGTTTCTGGATTTACTCTTAAAAACTCCACACAACCCCTAAAACAAATCAAGAATCCAGATACCCTTACGGGAAACCTAAAATATTTTTAGGGTCTAAGGTCCCCTAGCCTTCTGTACACCTTTGTCCTGAAATGTAGGGCTATTAGGCCTATTTTGGATCCTCACAAGCACTTCTCTAATTTATATTAAAAAATCAATCCCAATGGGTTGGGTGGGTATGGGGAGCCATAATACCAAAAACTACCTAAACTGATCCAGCTGACCACCTAGTTCTTAAAAAATTTCCTACACTATTAGCACACTAAATGAAAAAGTCTTAGATAAGTCACTACTAAATGAATCCACACTTAGATTAGTTAATTCAATCCATTAAAACACAAATATATTGTAAATACATCGATTGTACTCTGTTTCCAAAAACACTTGCTCTATTGCTTCACAAAACTTGCATACATTTACTCTACCTCAGGAAATGAGCCATAGAGTGTCTAAAGATGCTTCCTCCACCTTTTCAAGCCACTAAAATTCATTTCCCACTCCTAGAATGGTGGGAATCCAATGTTGTCGAGTTGCATGCAACATTTGCAAAAAGTTGCAAATGTTGTCATGACAACTTTTTGGCATCTTTTGCATTTATGTTGCAAACTATATTCTAGGGCTTGTAACCCATTTAGTTCAATTAAATAACATCATTTATGCCTCCTTAAGCATCTTACTACCCACACATGGGTCTTGGACACATTTAGACATCATTTCCCCACATTAGCCAAAACTAAGGACTAGGCAACTAACTAAAAACTAGGGTGAACTTAGTACTAACACTAATCCACCTAGTCACACATAACAAATAGACCATCTAAGGCCTTAAGAAAACACACAGTGACTTGGAACTAAGGTTGGTTATAAGCCGAAACATACTATGGCTTAGAGGATAGCCTAGGTTCTCCTCCACCAATGCCTTAGGAACCTAAGACCACTAAAATCTTCAAGGTCTTGAAAAGGGGTATCTGAATGTAAAGTTAGTTTTTGGGGTTATTTGGAAGTTTTAAGAAAGAATTGAGAAAAACACTTTGTATAGGGCTATTAGACCAATTAGGCCTATTAGTCCAAAACCATAGTCAATATTGAACTCGGTTAAGAAAGACTTAATGACCTATTCAAATGGGATCATTGGGAAGACAAATAGTTGTTTCAAAGATTAATGCATCCCCTGCAACACTTACGATGACAATGTGGTGAAGTTGTAATTGGAGACATCCAAGGGGGAGTAAATAATTGAAGTACACTTAATGATAGTTACCCCTCAAGGCGATGCTAAAAGGAAACCAACTCATAGAGTTGAGTTAGTGAAGTTCGAGGCCAGTAGAGCAAAGACTTGTGAGGTCCTATAAGCGAGTTTAGGATCTTGAGAAGGTTAGGACAGATTAAGTCCTGGATAGTGTTTGTGCAACCACACCTTGGAGTGTATCTATCAGTCTCTTGGATGTTCATTAATTATCATTTTAAATTTTATTTTAGAAAATCACAAGTATATGATTAACTCACACAATTTATGCTTGTATTCACCATTTTATGGAAATTTGTTGCTACCTAATATCTTCAAAAATTTATTCTTAACAAATAAGGCCTATGGATATAAGAAAAGTTTAAATTCAATTTTTTTTTTAAGGTTAAGGTGGGGGCATTTTAATTTTTGGTTCCCAATATTACTTGTATTTAAGCAATTTTTGGGATAATCAATGACAAAGGCCAATTCTTCCACTTAACCAAATATTATGGAATAACTTTATTTATTTACTTCTTTGTTTTCATGTCAATGAACAATCTCCTATAGATCTAAAATTAATTTACCCTCATCGTTAAGTGGGGGCAATTTTGTGTATGGCATAATATGTCGACCTAGCACATTTTTGAGGTGGTATACATGAAAGATATTGTGAATTCTATTCATTTTTGGTAACTCTAACTCATCATCTACCTTTACTATCCTTTGTGTAATCTTATAGGTCTATAAAATTAGGACTTAAGTTTCTCCAAAATGGTTCCCTTAAGGGAAGATTTCCTATAAGGCTATAAGACAAGGAAACCCAAGTCTTCAACTTCAAATTTTCTTTCCAATTGCGATCATTAGCATATGTATTGAGCTAATTTTGGCCTATTGTAAGTTTTTGGAGTTTGTTTAAAATGTACATGTACTTTGTTGTACTAAATATCTTACCTATAGGACTCTACTATCTATAAGAGTCAAACTAAAAATGAATGTCTTCTAGCCATATAATGCTTTAAAGAAAGTCATATTGATCAATATATGTTTAGTGTGAAGTTTAAGTCATTTAACTTGAGTTTTTTTTTTAATCTTGTTACATAATTCCTTAAATTCCCTTCAATCTATTTGTTCGCAACTTCTATTATGTCAATGAATATTTGGGTGGTAGCTAGTACTTGGGATTAGCTCTATTTTGATCAATCAAAATAGTTAATATTAAATTAAACTAATAAATTTATTTTCGTTGTCAGTCAATTTTAGGTAGTCCATGTAGTTTAAATACTTCT
The DNA here is from genome assembly GCA_018584345.1 of Thuja plicata. Lineage (NCBI taxonomy): Eukaryota > Viridiplantae > Streptophyta > Pinopsida > Cupressales > Cupressaceae > Thuja > Thuja plicata. The sequence goes on along the minus strand of MU225457.1, from coordinate 2,336,762 downwards.
CGAAAGAATAAATCAACCAATTATGGTGCTCTATATTCAAAATACGTGGCATTGAAATGAGTGTACTTCATAAGTCCATCTATGACCACAGAGATACAATCCTTCCTTTTATATTTGATAGAGTTGTGATGAAATTCATTGAAATACTTTCCTATTTTAGTTTTGGAATTGGTAGGAGTGGTAACAAACCAACTAGGTATGTTTGTTCTACCTTGTTTTGTTGATAAATTTTATATTATTTAAGAAATCCCCTTGAGGATCATCCAGGAAAATCATTCTCTCACTTATTTATATATACTCATAGTATCCACGATGACCAGACAAAGGGGTATCATAATATGCTCTCAATATGTTTTCTTTCATCTTCAAACTTGGTACTAGATATATTCAAGCTTTATAGAGAATGGGATCCTCAACTACCTTGCACATGTCATGTTTCAACTTTCCTTCTAATATATCATTAGCCAGTGTATCTTTTGCATACTATACTAACATAGAAGTTTTTCAATTAGTAGAGTTATATGTCATGGAGAGTAAATAAGGTCTACAATACAAGACATTGGGAATGTTATTATTTTTTCCATTCACACACTTGATATCAAAATATTCTTGTAACTTGAGTACCCCTTTTTTCTACCTATCATTCAAATATTTTTTATTTAGGAATAATCTTATATTATTATGGTTCATGTTTACCATAAATTTCTTGCAAACCAAGTACTGCCTATTATGCCCTCTTTGGCTTGGAATGCATGTACATTATTCCTTAAAGGATATCTCGTTGGTGTTGAAGGTGTCCATCCTTGTTATTCTTTTCCTCAAGACGTCATCATATTATTATGTTGACATTTTAAGGGGGGCATATATGTGACCTATTTATTTTAAAATATTGTAGGATTTCCTTGTGAAAACCATGCTTTGTTTGGTTGTCTTTATTCAAATTTTGCAAGATTTCCTTATTTCATTAACAAAATGTTGGAGGATTTCATTAAGATTTAAAAAAAATAAAAATTGGTTATCCTTTTAAAAAAAAATTAGGATGATTTGACTAGCATAATATAACTTGCTAGACCAATTGTCTCTTCTTGGCATAATTTGCGGAATTTGTTTGCAGACAATGCTTTGTTTGGTTATCCTTGGCACCAATTTTTTAGGATGGGTTGACTAGAATAATGTGATAATAAAAAAATTAATTCTACGTGTGCTCAAGTGCCCCTTTACATCTTGGTTTGGTGTGATCGTGGACATGGCACAACAACTATTTGACAAAAAATCTTAGAGAAATTGGCTGCAAATATGAAGATAAATAATGTCATTGGGATGGATCCAATATTTTGTACGAAGTTACCACATTTTATTCAATATTTAATAGATAAAATTTGGTAAATATTATCTCTTGGTCTATGGTTATAACCCTTATATGATTCAAGGACCATGTGATTATGAGGTAACACTTTTCAAATGTCATACTGTAAAGTGAAACAAGGTAACAAAAGATGGCATTTTTATAATGGGTGAAATGGAGTGTATAGGTTGTTGTATGAATTCTATCATGGTTAGGAATGCTAATTATAAAAAGGTCTCAAAAGGATTTTTATACAACTACTATAAGGATGTGACACCAAAGTGGTTAGTTATTGAGATGGTTGAAACTCCCCTAATTGGTATGCAAATTTCATATTGTATTAAAATAGGTCTAGCTATCTACTTGGTAAGACCACTTTGCTTGGCGAATCAAAGACTTTGTATTTTTTTGACTTGGATGCTTGATGATGAAAACTTGGAGGTTGGTGGTGTCATAGGATGGAGGATTTCCATCATCTCAAGTTAGCTTCTCGCTTTAAGATGATGCTTTTGCATGAGAAGTATTTTGACTTTTGTCTTTCTTACTTAGTCTTATTTGTTGATGTTGATAGATTTGTAGAATGCATTTGTTGTGAAGGTTATGTTCTGGAGATAGGTCTTGGTTTTGGTGAAGATCTCGAGTATGGATAGTTGTTTAGAGAGCATGAGACTATGATTGAGAGTTATCATCCTTACAAGGGTCAAATAAAACATGATGGAGTCATGTGTGTGAGGAGCTAATATGGACTGCTGTCAAAAATAACTCAAGATTTATGATTCGAGAGTTCATACTAAGAGCTCAAGGATTCAACTTAGAGCCCCACCTTTACGAGGGTTGAGGAGGCAACTTAGTAGAGTTCCACTTGATTCAGGATTTGGCTCTTCAAAGAAATGTCTACTCAAATAATATGTATTCATATTATGTAATCAAAATGTTTTGTTATGTAAGCCTAAGGGGGGGTCCCTAGGGAAAGGTGAATTTGATGCTTTTAAGATCAATATATTAAGGAGGGGAATGTTGTTATAGCATAATACATTTGTGAGCAGTTGTAACTATCCTAACTATTACCACCTATCTATCTTCATTGTGTTTCCTTCATTGTATTGTATATTTACTCTTCAAGTTATTGAATCAAATCATCAAACATTCCATTTTCTCCAACAATAACATCTTCACATTGGGAGGAAAAATATTTTTCTAACAATGTTAGTAATTAGGGTTTATAGAATTTTGATTCTTCATGTTAGATTAATATTATTTAAGAAAATAATTCAAAATTCCTCAATTCCTTAATTGTGATACACAAATATAATGGTTGTAACCATAGTTAATATTTTTTGTGCAAAGAATAAAAACTATTGTTGGTTTATTGATAATTCAATTACTGGTATCGCTAGAGAAAATGCATTATGTGATGATCCAAAATTGCAGGTTTAATTTTTTCTTGAGTTATTGTTTAACGTTAAGACTCTTTCAACATTTGCACAAATTTGAAATGAATTTTCACAAGCCTAGATTCTACAAATAAATAAATAACACCTATTAATTTTGAAGGTAATCAAAATTCTATAACACCTATAAATAACAAGCCTAGATTCTATAAATAAATGAATTTTGAAGATTTTCTTGATTTAATATGTATGTTGAAATGTAATCCTATTGTAAACTCATCAATATCCCAATCACAAGCCTAGATTCTACAAATAAATAAATAACACCTTAATAGAACTTTAAATCAAGTGTATGCAAATGAAATAAACAAATGTATACCTCCACGCACATGATAAGCTTGACTAGATTTTCATTTGATCCCTTAAGATATTGTTGATAATTTTCTTTGCTCTGGATATTAAACACTAGCACAAATATGACATAAAAGGATAAAGTGTGGTTGATTGATGATGTAAGCATGGTGCAAATATGATAGCAATGAAGCAATAGTTGCTAAGTAAACCTATGAAGCTCTAGGAAAGGACTCTCATAGCATAATAGATGTATCTTAGACAAGAAAAAATAAGAAAAAAACTCTTTTATAGAAATATCCAAGGGAATCAAGGGCTTAGGTTAAGAGTTTAAAATATTGATGACCAATATTAAGAGGTACGGAGAGAGTGAATAGGATTAAGAGGTCAAATTAATAGATGAATGAGATTAATAGGTGAATTGAATTTTTATAGGCAATTAGGTTCAATGAATCTAGACATGTGGGAAGGGGAAAAAGTTGAGACACTTTTACATGGCTGTGAATTTAGCTCACGATCTAGGGAAAAGTTGAGACATTTATCAAATGACTATAAATTTAGACTATGATCTATGCGAACAATTTGGAGGACTAGGATTAGGCGTAACCCATATAGAGAAGCACTTGAAAAATTTCATTGGTGAGGTTGCCACTAAGGTTTAAGCCCTCGTTGGGTCATTATGTTCACAAGCTTTGTGCCTACATTGGGTAGTTGTGCTCACAGGTTTGAATTTTTGGAGTGTTTGACAACTTAAAATATTGTCATTTACCAACAAAAAAAGTTGGACTAGAATTAAATAGAAGAGGACAATGAATCAATTAAATAAATATAAACATTTATTTGATTCATAGTTGAAAATTTTGAAATTAAAATATTTTCATTTTGCTTGGTACTGATTAATATTTAAATGAATATTAAATAAAGATACAACATAGAAGTAATTTCCAAGAAAGCATAAAGCTTATGTTGATCTAAAATCAAACAAACAAAACTACTATTGAGAACCTTCTATCAAATAAATATCAAGGATAAAGTATAAACAAAATCTCTACTACTACTAAAGGATTAGGAAGACCAAAGGCATAAGCCAGTCACAAAAAAAACTAAATCCTGAAACCAACTAAAATAAACCACCATCACTATACATCAATATCAAGAAATTTTGAATGGGAGAATATTTTTCTCATTACCCTTGTAGTCCCTCCAGTCACCTTCCTCCACCCTCAATCCTCTGCCTAGAATGGTCGAAGCAACCATTGCAGTTAACCCATTATAAAGCCATTCCTCCTCAACACACTTTTTCATCACCTAGATTACATCTTTGACTGTTCCTAGTTCAAGATCCCAAGCAAAAAACATTGATATTATATTTGCATTAACATGGTAACAGTGCTCGACGTTCATGAACTCTTTCACAATAAAATATCAACAATTTGAAAGATCACATGATCTTGGGACTTAAAAACTCCTTTCAAGCATTTTTTCAGATATTTTCCCAAATAATTCTAGTTGTTTTTTGTTTGTTACCACCGTAAAATTTGCTTCCATTGTTGTCAAAGCACCTCACACTAGTGCAGAGATAATCATAGAAGAAGAAAAAACTAGATCACCAAGAATAAATGAAAGGGCAAAAGCGTGTAGAACAAAACCATACTGCACAATGATAATAATAATTAAAATAATAATAATTAAAAAAAACAAACAAACCACCTTAGGACCATGCAATGTAATGATATCAAGTACTGCTAGAATGGAGTGGCAATGTATGAGGGATCTTATCCAATAAATGTAGATTAACAAAATATTCCACACGTCCTCATCATCATCTGCATTTAACTCAACTGCTCGTTTAGGCAACAAATCCACCAATTTGTTGCCTGATCTAAGAATATGAAATTTTTTTAATTCACTAAAAAAATTCAAAATATTATTAGTGGTTTTAATATATTTATTAAAAGACCAAGCCAAGGCCTCATAATTCCTAAGAGCATTCACACTAATTTGTGAATCACCTTCTAAATGTACCTTCTTTGCCAAAAGACTTTTGGCCATTTTCACCACATACCACACCACCTAAGCCTCTGTCATGTTATTTGATCCATCTCACAATCTCTTAGCACCTATAGCCACTATGTTTCCATCATGATCTCTTACAACAAATCCTGCCCGAACTACCCAAAATTACCCCTAGAAGCCCCCGTCAAAATTAACTTTCAAACATCCAATATCAAGTTTACACCATTCATTAATTTTTTTCTCCTGAGATGATGGATGAACTCATCCTGGCCCATTAACAGGCTAGTGGAATTAGAATAGTTAAATAAATAATAAAAATTTATTTAACTATAGGAAATAAAATGCTAATAAATAAATTAATTAAAGATAATGATTTAATTAATAAAGGAAAGGGCTAAGAATTTTTAGGTGTCTACAACATGTACATTTAAAAAATGCTCAGATTGGTGATTTTATGTGTAAGGATGAAATGACTTCTAATCTAGAAGGGGTGAGATTTTGTTGAATACTCAAGACTCTTATATAAGAATATACTAATGTGTCGTATTCTTTTCTAGTGTAGTGGTGTATTCTTCTGAAGTGTAGTGGTATAATGAATGGTTTAGCTTGGTTCCCTTGGTTGTGAGTAAAAGTAGCAAGTGCCACCGAACCACAAAGGGGGCTTCTAAAGAAGGTGGAAAATCATTGAGCCATTGGAGAGAGTGTAGCATGTACTAGTCAATGTGTGGTAAGCATTGATATTAAGGTGATGAGCTAGACCCAACGTTTCTCAAGGGTAGAGTTTGTAGCGAATACTAGGTTATATGAAAACTGATTACTTAACAATCTAAAATGATATCAATTTGATTTTCTTGTTAAATAAATGAATACATTTTAATAATGTCCATGAGATCAAGCAGTCTAAGAGATCAAGAGTCACAAAATTAATACACTTTTAAATTATTTCCATGTCTACTTTCCAATTATGAATTTTGACTAAGAAGCTCATTATTTTTTATTGGTAATATTTGATTTTATATTAATATAGAATAAAAGATCCTAATACATAAAAAATTTCCACCATTCATGTTGGCATATCTGTCATAACAGTATGCAAATCCTAAACCTTCGTCCCCTATCCGTGCTTATAGTTAGCATTATATACCCTACCAAGAACATAATCCAAAATATGTTTACAATACTAGTCACCCATTACACCAATTATTGCTAATCCCCAACATACTACCAAAATGGACTACATCTATATGAACATAAGTATACTATAAAACAAGACTAAATATTTTGAAGGAAATTGGAGCTTACTATCCCAACCAAGCTTTGTTCATGGCCTCTCTGCTTTTGAATGGGATGAACATTCCCCCCTTGTGTCGATCCAATTTTCCTTGCGTTCCTTGTCAATGTCCCTCCTACCTCCGCTATTTTTTCTCCATCCATTGTCTTCTTCAAGTGTCTCTCTTTTCCTCCCTTGGATGCCCCTTAACCTATTTTTCTTGCTTTGCCTCCTTCAAATGCTAAAAACCCAACAACTCTTTCTAGCCTCCCTACGCCTCTTCAATCTGTTTCTCCTTCATCTTGGTCATTCTCCACACTAAGAAAGGCTAATTGTTTTTATTAGAACCTTCCACCGCCCTCCATGGCCCTTCCCCTATTTCTATCCCAACACCTAGTTATCATTTCCCTGGAATAGAAAACATTCTAGCAACCCAATTTGGTAGCACACACTGTTTCATAACCCAAAGGACCTCTTCCCTACTTCCCAATTGTATATCCCGTGCAAAAAATACTGAGGAAATATCCAAATTTGTTCTAGGTTGAAGGTCTGTATTAAGGTATTCTTTGCCAAGAATGGTCTCCACACAAATCTAAAAGAAAAGGTAGTCGAATTTGAAAATTATTTTCATCCCCCTCAAAGTCTTATTGCCTCTCAATGCTAGAAGCTGGTTAGGATAATTCAATGAGGAATTTACCTCCATTCTCTCTATAATCCCCCATAGTTTGGCACTCAACTAGTAGTTTACAATTCCTATTTTCTTCTTATTTCCTTCAATTGAAACCGCTTCTCCCCAATCTAGAAACTTTCAGTGTCTTCCTAAGGACTTGAAATCATTGTGGCATCCTTGTTGTTAGAGTATGATGTTTGCAATCATCAATGCATCATCCCTCATGTGGCCTCCATCATATTTTGTGCTTTAAGTCATTTCATCCTTTCTTATCACCTTTTGAATAGCCCTTTCTAAATTTCATCACCTTAATCAACTAACAATGTAGCTATAAAAACAATCAACACAAAAGGGTAATGAGGTATCCGATTTACTGCCCAATACTTACCCTTTGGGATATACTATTATTCTAGTTCCACATGTCAAAATTAGCTCCATGAATTCTTCTAAAGTCCTCCACCATCTCCTTCCTTTCCTGGTCTAACAAAGATGCACCTATGTTTGACATCTTATTGTCTACTTCATTAGCCCCCTTCTTTATATGTATGGTTCTAAACTCTTCAAATGTCTCCAACAAGGATTTAATCTTATGTACGTGTTATTATTCACATACCAAACTCTATATTCTCCCTTGATAATATCTTTGATGATTATTTGTGAATCCCTTTCCAATTACAGCTTCCTTACTTGCATTTTAATTGTCATCTTAATTGGTGCAGGGGCACCAATAGAATCATTAATTTCATCACATTTTATGTGAAGTCCAATGTTTCCTTTCGAAAATATGAACTAAAGCCCATTTCAATATATATAAGGTATTTAAAAGCACAATCTTGCTAAATTTATAATTTAGCAAGATGTGCCAAATATGTAATTTTGGATTTGAATGGGCATTGTAACCAAATGGGAATACAAAGAGTCGAAGGGTAGATGAACGATTTGTAACCGTCGAGATGGTCTTTAAATAGACATTATTATGTAATCAAAAGGAGAGTCTATAGGGAATAGAGATTAGGTTACGGTGGGATAGTGAGAAGAACTGGAAAGAATCAGGCTCTCTGGCCTCCAGCCAGAGAGTCATCGATATCATGTATTCATGTGATTTTAATGAAAGCGTCTTATTATGGAGTCGCCCATTTGAAGTTTAGATTTCGTTGAAAGCTTTTCTCTTAATATTTCCTATGATCGATTTCATAAGTTTCTGCTTTGACTAGTTATGATATGTTTATTGGTTTTGGGTTTCTTGTTGGAGAATTTAATAGTTTAATGATTCAGGTTATTGTCTGTCGTCGAAGGAATATTAATAGTTCAGTTTGGTTATGTGTTTTTGGTTTTTGTTTTTTGTTAAAAGAATGCAAAGGATATTAAATAATCCAAGTTTGGCTATGTTTTGGGTTCCCTTAACAGTCCTGAGTGGGGATGATAGAGATCGTTTTGTTTAGCAGAGAATCAGTTTGAAACCCGTTTGGAAATGTTCGAATGTATTAAATCAGTTTTCAAAATCATGGTTTTTTTATTTGACAGAGTCATTTTAAACCTGAGTGCTAGGTATTGAATGCAGTAAGTTGAAACAGTTTTTCCAAGAATCGTTACATAGCTTTTTTTTGGCGCCATGCATGCAAACGACATTGAGGAAAGTTGGTGGAGTTTCTTATGGCTGCGTGGAACCGAAACCATGAATCACAGTTATCATGCGAGAACTTATTGCAAAGCTAGTTGTAATTGAAGAGAGAAGGTGGTGAATGAAATGTCTATTACATGCATGTTCAAGCTGGAGCCGACCGTAGGATGGTGAGTATAATCACAGCCATGGAAAGCAATAAGCACTGAAGGTAAGACGTCCATGGGTGAGTGTGATTCAGTGAAATAATGGAAGGTAATATAAAGTTATTATTATCATTGTTTGTGGAGTATCAAAAGATTATTGGAATACCGAGAGCCTCTAATTCGATGTTTTGTAGAGAAAGACAGAAGTAATTACAGATTTGTAGAGATAAAGAGATGACTCGATTTCCTCTGCATTAGATTGGTATTAGAGCTCAGAAGGTTCTGAGTGTGTAGATGGGATCTACACCAGGTGGTATTGTGGTTATCATTTTGATTCTTGTTAGGCAGTTTGTGGTTGTAGATTTGGTGTCAGTTCATTCAGCTATAGTGGGTGGACATGGAGGTCTACCAAAGGCCATAGGAGATGGTCTTGTGTGTCACCAATAGACTGGGGAGAGAGGCATGAGGGAATCCCAAGAGAGGGACAGAGGTTGTGATGCAACATGGAGGAGTGGACTGTAGAATGGAGAAGCACCTTGTAGGCAACCATCATAACTCCATAGATGGGAGTCAGTTGACAGTGAAAGAGGAAGCAATAGAGGCATCAATCCAGTAGAGGCAAAGATTTGTTTGTATATTCTCACCAGCATGTTTCCATGGGACATGGAAACATTTTAAGTTCAACAGTATGGTGTAGGGGCATCAATAGAATCATTAATTTCATCACATTTTATGTGAATTCCAATGTTTCCTTTTAGAAATATGAACTAAAGCCCATTTAAATATATATGTAAGGTATTTAAAAGCAAAATCTTGCTAAATTTATAATTTAGCAAGATGTGCCAAATATGTAATTATGGATTTGAATGGGCATTGTAACTGAATGGGAATACAAAGAGTTGAAGGGTAGATGAACAGTTTGTAACTGTCAAGATAGTCTTTAAATAGACATCATTATGTAATCAAAAGGAGAGTCAATAGGGAATAGAGATTAGGTTACGATGGGATAGTGAAAAGAACTGGAAAGAATCAGGTTCTCTAGCCTCCAGCTAGAGAGCCATCAATATCATGTATTTATGTGATTTTAATGAAAGTGTCTTATTATGGAGTCACCCATTTGAGTTTCAGATTTTGTTGAAAGCTTTTCTCTTAATATTTCTTGTGATCGATTTCATAAGTTTCCGCTTTGACTAGTTATGATATGTTTATTGGTTTTGGGTTTCTTGTTGGAGAATTTAATAGTTTAATGATTTGGGTTGATGTCTGTCATTGAAGGAATATTAATAGTTCAATTTGGTTATGTGTTTCTGGTTTTCATTTTTTGTTAAAAGAATGCAAAGGATATTAAATAATCCAAGTTTGGATATGTTTTGGGTTCATTAATAGCTAGCAATGTTACTTGACTCTCTACTTCATTGTTAGCTCCTTTCGGTAATATTTTTGCTCCTATCATATCTATATATTTCCTTGATTATTCCTAGCTAAAAAACCTGCCCCTGATGGGTCTGGGTTGCCCTTTAAAGTGCTATCAAAGTTAACCTTTGTCAAACCTTCCTCCGGGAGCCTCCATGATTCCTATTTTATTTTAGTTGAAAGAGGTTGAAGCCTTAAAGGACCATGAACAGGATAACTAGGAAGCTCACTATTTGTGAAGCCTTGACTCTTCAAATAACTCACTAAGACTACCCATCTTTAGATTGTTTTTTGGATGCATGCTCTATCATGAAGTTCCACTTGGTTTTAATCACTACTTTGCTACAAAATATGCAAGATATTTCTTTGCACTCTTCATTGGAGCTGTCCATCTACCTATTTCACATCAAAGATGATGATAATGAGTTACTATTAAAATATTAGTACTTGTTTCAGACATATTTTTAATATTAGTATTTGTTATAGCTAGTATTATTAGTGTTTTCCAAATAGGAAAGAAGGTTAAAGGCTAGGTTAGGTTAATTTCTGTTGTCATCATATAAGATGGTTGGTTAAGATGGGGAAACACAAGCTATGAGAAAAAAAATGGGAAAATGTAAGGACTAACTTTTTTATCTGTAATAATATCACTATAATACAAATAGGGCTAGGTCAAGTAATGGACCTAACAATGAATAACTTTCTTTGTATGGTATTCCTAGTTTATAATGAAAACCATTCTTATTAATAAGACATCATGAGGATACGAGGGTGACATAAAGGTTTATATTGTGAGTGCATATGTGTTTCTATGACTATTTGATCATGTGTTTAGCTTCTTTTTTTCAACTTACCGTTACAAGATAATGCTTACTATATCATGAGATGATGTGTTCTAATTACTTGACTTATATTCTTATGAGATGTACTTATTGAGTCATGATTCTTTGATTACATCGTGATGATATCATGTACCTTTTAAATTTGACATATGTTCATTTAATCCACATGCTTTTTCATTAAGAACAGAAACACATATGCACTCATAATCAACTAAGGATCCACAACCATGAAAAACATATCGACTGAGTCTAAAAGATCAACTCAAGCACCTGGAAATAAGATCACAGAAGTCAAGATGCGGCATCAATCTATCCAACGTTCCAGTTTCAAACTGCTAGGTTCCTTGGGCAGGGTCAACACGCTCAGTGTGAAAGGTTGAGCACTGAGGGAACTAACCACTCTATGGTTGGATGATAAAAGTGTTTGGACCACATTCTTGTCTTGAGCACAACAAATGGAAGATAGTCTAATGGATAAAGGAGATATGAATGCACACAACACACAATAGTTTCTTATTTATGTATTGATGATTTGACCTTATGGCCTTCTTTGTATCTCATGATATAGATGTACTTGATATATTCGACAAGAAGGTCAATATATCATTTCATTTGATTGTGTATTTCTTTCAACAAGTTGGTCGAACTTGTAAAATGACTATGGTGCATCATTTCTTTTGAAAACTATGTAATCTAAATGTTGTTTCTAGATTTGATTATGTGAGCATTTTTGTATCAACATTTTCAATCACACTCTATGATCCATCATCTAGATGATAGAGAGTATAAGGAGAAAAAAGAAACAACTATGTACTACTAAGTTAATTAAAGCATTATTTCTTTTAACTTCTCGACTTATCTTTGTAACTTGCATAATTTATGTTGATATCTGATAGCACATTTGTATACCATCATTTTCCTTGCATCAAATAAAAAATATATAAATTAAGGAAGCATAACACATCGTCTCTTGATATTGTAAGCACTATCAAATAACAGTAAGTAAAAAACTAAACATGTGATCAAATAGTCATAGAACACATATGCACTCATAATCGAGTAAGGTCCATGACCATGAAACATATATCGACTAAGTCTAAAAGATTAACTCAAGCACCTAAAAATAAGGTCACAAAAGTCAAGACACGACAGTAAAGAAGTGTGAATAAAGAGACGTTGTTGAAAAGGAGTGCTCTCAAAGGTGTACTAAATGAAAGTAATAGATTAGAACAAAAAAATGTAGCTAAAGGTAGAACTCGAGTTAGAGTAAGGATGAAAAGGGTTAGACGAGGCTCTTACATGAAGAGTAGAAGGTTTTGTGGCTACAAAGGCCTCATGCACTATGGGTTTAAAGGGAAGGAGTGGAGATAGAAAGTGGGGTTTGGGATGAAGATGGCACCATATAAATATTTGTCATTATGAATTAAAGTGTATGTATATATGGATCGATAATAACATTATGAATTAAAATATTAAAAAGAAAATGCAGATCATGAGAGACGAGGTTAACATCATCACAAAAATCAGTGTTGGGGATAAACCGGTTGTGGTGTGCCTCAATGAGATGAAAGATGTGGTGGGCAGAAATGATGCCTTTGTGGAAATGGTGGCTAAAGTCTGTGAAATAGAAAAGAGATTGAAGGAGAAAGAGGACATGGTGGTGGAGGGGGATTTTGAAGGAAAGCTCCACATGCTCCATAACATAGTGGACAAAATTGAATACACCATGTGTAAGATAGGGGAGAAAATCCTAGTTAGCCTTTATGTCAATACTGAGCATGTGAAGATCCTAGAGAAGATGCAACGGAAAAAGGGTGACAAAGATGGGAAAGAGCAGAAGGATACTATGGGACCGGGAAAACATACTCGGGCAAGTACCAGAAAGTCGGGAACCAAGGACAATAAGGAGTTGGAAGAGATCAAGAACCCTACAGATTAGATGCAGCTCATGGTGATCCAGGCACAAGATTTAATGAAGAGCATTTAGTTGTCCTGTCCTGTGTCCTATCTTTTTGCTAGCCCTGTCTATTTCTTTTAATGTTTTGACTACTGTTAGGCTGTGGGCCTCTTAGTTGTTGTGGCTTTTTTTCCTAGGTGCTATGAAATAGTTTATGTTGAACTTAATTGTAATATTTGTTTAAACTCTTTGTTAAAGGTTTTGGGTCCTTGTAAAACCTATTTTTACGTAATCAGAACATTGTGAATTAAAATATTATGTAAAAGAGAAAAAAACAAGTTATGTAGTAAAACAATTTTAGTAGAAATGGCAAAAGTTTTGAGTTCTCACTACAAGGGTTAGTTTTAGGGTATAATAAAAGTTAGGGTTAGGAAATTAGGGTGGAGTAACAATTCAGTCTATATGAACATTTCTCTACATTTTTTTATATATTCTCATAAAATATCTATGCTATTCGAGATAATTCAAATGGGCTAGACATAAATTTTAGCTTAAATATATATTTATTGAAAGAACAAAATTTGATTATGAGTGGAAATAAAAAGTTGGGTTTGGGATCAAAGATGGTACCATAAAAAAATTTGTCATTATGGAATTATCTCTTTTATAAAAGAGAAAAAAGTTGCAAATTAAAATAATTTGAGTGGAAACTAATTTTTTTTTGAATTTGTGATATTAAAGATTTGTGTTAAAATTCAATAAGAGTTACGGTTAAAATTAAGAATAATAAAATTTTAGATATCAGGACTCTATATCATGAATTTCTAAAAGATATATATGGTAACAATATATCTATACTAACTTTCGAATTCCCTTAGGGTCCATTTGTTTGGTGGAATTAAATAATGTTGGAATTGTCAAATTCCAGTATTTGACAATTCAGGGAATTTTAAATCCGGAAAATGGTTTTTGGAATATGGATTAATCGTTTGGTTCACCTAGAATTCATAGTGAGAAGATGTATTTTTTGCGTTTGGTTCCATAATTCTAGAATTGGAATACCACCTGAATAAGGTTGTTTTTTTTTAACAAGAATGAAATGTAATTTTTGTTACGTGATTTAGATGTGATTTTTTATGTGATTTAAATGTGATTTTTCTTGACTATACCGTGTTAGAGAGGAAAATAAATGATTCCAAAAAAACACTAGATTAATTTACAAATAGTCATGACATGATCATAAATTTGTCCAATGTATCTATACAAAAGCATAAACAAGTTAACTCCAAGGTTAAATCATAAAAGAGCAACCAAATTCTTTAGGAAAGTTCCCTCTCTTTTAAGCACATTTACACATATGGTCCCAACAAATAAGTCTGATAATAACACAAAGAAGACATCGGAGATCATCAACCCACCTAAAATACCTGCATCCATTATTCCCCTATAATACCAAATCTACATTAGTTCTTACTATAATGATTATAAGTCATTATTTTTAAACATACAATTTATTAGCATTAACAACCTTTTTTCTATTTGGGCAACACCAAAACTAGCGCCCATGATTAGTCTTCGTTTGTGAGATTTTCAACAGGCATGGGCCAACACCACATTAAAAATTATGCATTAACACATCTCTTAAATCCATCAACCCTATATCAATAATGTACCATCAAAACTACATTTGTTACATGAATATTTTAATAAACCCTATATCAATAATGCACCATCAAAACTACATTCGTTGCATGAATGATATAATAAACCCTATATCAATAATGCACTATCAAAACTACATTTGTTACATGAATATTATAATCAACCCCATGTCTATCTTTTAAGCTGAAAAGATAATAAAATTCTTTGCTTTTCTTACACATAAACAAAACTCATTGTCATCGAATGATATATGCATCATACTTGTTTGTTTTTCTTACACAGATAAAGAAAACTCGTCATCATCAGAACATATATGAATCATACTTTTTGTTTGTCTTTCTTACATAGATAAATAAAACTCGTTGTCATCAGAACATATGGGCATCATACATACTATTTGGTTTTGTTATGCAGATAAATAAAATTCATTATAAAAGAGGAAATGAGATGCAGAGCTCAAAGAGAAACACCCAAATGCTACTTATATCTAGAAAAAAAACTATGATCTAAAACCACCTCCATAATGGTCTAATTAAATTATTTACATATTTTAATCTTATTGTTAGTTCTGGCCACAACATGACCAATAATTTCATAATAGTGGAAGTTTTTGGTTAGATGATTTTGATTTTCATGGTTGTATAAATAATTCTTTTCACTGTTTGAAGAGCTGGGTATTTATTAAAACTAAAAGGAAATTAAAAATTAATAGATGGTACTTGAGGACCCATTTCAACATACACCTCTGAGACCCCTGCAGTAGGTGAGACATGCAATATGCATTGGATAGAGAGCAACCGCTTACATATAAAGTCCATGATTAATAATTCATACTTCATGGTTGTTACGTGATAGACAAGCCAGCTAATGTAATTAGGATGATTACGAAAAACCCCACTTTCTTCCATCTATATAAACCATACATAATTGGAGGACCCATTCATGATTTAGCTTGTAATGAACTATCCATAATAGATAAACAAATTTTTATGAATATGTATAAATTTCAACATAATAGAATGTGTTTAAGAGAAAATAAATATCAAACAAATGCTTGTTTCTTGCTACTGTAGGCATAATATATATCAAATACTTCACTTCAAATCAGTGCAAAGATAGAAAAGTACTATCAAGATTAACAACTAAAAGATCACAAGTTACAAAGAGGATACAAGCTATATAAACAGTCAATAGACAATAAACTGTCAGTTTGCTAAGAATGCCATATAAACGGTTAAGAATGTCACTCTTCTAAGAATGTCATATAAATAATGAATGTCTCACAAATTGTATAGCATGACCATCATACTAAGCCCTCTCTATAATGTCAATAAGCGTAAGCTCACAACTTCTCCTTTACTATGTTCTATCAAAGGAAAAATTAAAGTATCTAGAGTCCTCTGAACTTCATTTGAATATATTTGACTCTCTCTTGTTGAGTCATTCTCAAGAACCCTTTGGCTCTTTTAGGTTCAACCAAAAAAGTGTCATACGCCACAAGCATAGTACCTTGACTAAGTTCAGGGATGGATTTTAGTGCATCATACACATTATCTAAAACATTATCTAAATGAGATTGGTCCACTTTTATAATTTGAGGCTTACTGAGGCCCTCATGTAGCTTATTGATAGCTTCACACATCACATCTATGGAACTAGCCATGCTTTCCTTCTTCCTCTTTGGCCTCCTTGATGATGATTTTGAACGAATCTCTCTGCCACTTGCACTAGATTGATTGGATATAGGTGTAGTGATATCGTCATCATCCAAATCAATAACATTCTCAATAGGTTTAGCGATATCCTCGTCATCATTGAGATCGAGGGCCTCATACATAGGGTGCCCTTCTTCTATATCTTGAGCCATTGCAGTTGTGGTACCTTCATCTATGTCATTCCCCACAATTAAGGCTAAGTCATTGTAGTATTGGAAAGACTTCCTCTTAAACACTTTGGCATTTTTGAATTATTTTCTGTGCATGTTGGCATAATGATTGAATTACTTATTTATCTTTCATTAGTAACTTAATAAGATAGATTTAACTTAAAAGAATAGTTTCAAAAGCATGTTACCTTCAAAAGATCATCTCAGACCCTCTCATTAACATCCATAGATTTAATAGTCTTATTCCATTCAAAACCACTTGTATTTGTCAACTCTTTCATCATTCTATAACCTTGCTTCCATGTTTTCAGCTTGTTCTTGAAGTTATCCTTTGAGAGATTCAGGTTCAACTCCTTGTTGAACCTCCTTTCAATGGTGGTCCAATTTTCTTTTCTAAAACCCCCTTCACCTTTTCTTCCAAGATGGACTTTCTCGTGGAGCAAGTCTAGAAAATTTCATTTCATTTCTCTTGTCTATACAACCTTCTTTGAAGAAGAATCTATATGGTTGACTTGAACGTCATCATCCATGATGATCAAGAGTGTTGTGTATGTCATTAGAAGATAACAATAGGTCCAAGGTTTTGATTAGGTCAAGTAGATCCTATGCTCCCACTGCTGAATCACCTACACTAGCTGTTAATAATGCAAGTAATCTAACATGATAAATAAAATCACCACTTGGAAGGTGTTACGATTGAAAAATACCTAGGGTACATAAAATTAGTCCTATTTGTCCCATTCAGATACTCTTTCAACATCTGTGGATGATACTCAATAATTTCTCAGAAATAAGTTCCCTCACACTCCACTTTTGTTAACCCTTTAAAATAGGATCAACCAAAGCCTGGTATATTGTAATTCAAACCCGTAATAATCACTATTCAAACAAAGTCCATATGCATACATAAAAAATAGGTCATAAATATGTTAAAATAGAACGGCTAGTGTCTCATTGAGTCAATGCCTCTTCATTTGTTGGATGGCCCTTTGGGTCAAAAGCTAACAATATTTCTAGAAGTTTGAGTGCTAAAGGATCAACATTTGGAAATTTATATGAGAAAGGTATAGGTTTATTTTTGCACATGCTAATCAGGTATCTTCTAGCCTTATCATTGTAAACCTACATAAATCCTACAAATTAATATCACATGCCAACAAATAGATAACTGGGAATTGTGTATAATTATGCAGTTGAACCACTAACTAGGTATGTACCAACCAACCAACCTAATATACCTTGGTATGATGGTGTAAAAGCTTCCAAATAAAATATAATATTTCACAGGTGCACTAATGATTTACAGAAGATTGATTGTAGCTACTCTTGTACAAATTCCAGAGTACCAACAAATTTGTAAATGGTCCCCACGTTTGTCATGTTTTGGTGATAAGGTTATGATAGTGTCATGCTTGGGTGTTGGAAAAGTATCAACTGGTTCATAGACATGCTCACTGGGCTCCATAATGTCAGCCTTTCCAAATTTCAATTATCATGGTCTCAATTGTTACAAACTATAAGGAGTGATATTTTTTCACACATAACGCCACAAATATATCTAAATAAGAGACTACAAGAGCCACATAACTTTCTCTTTTTAACCTGATATATAATCATCAAAGTCAAAACTGTTCATTATGACTTCAATGTGTGGACAAACTGAAAGAAAACAAGAGGGGAAGTACAGTTAAATGTTTTGCCTATTGTGTAACCCATTGGGTGCAATGAAAATTACCTCCAATCATAAACGATAATCAATTTATAAATGAATGAAAGTAAAAATGCAGTAAGGGGTCGCTTAAAAAATTATGTATAGTATCTTACTAGTTAATCTACAGTACCCAATGGATGAAATTCAACCTGACAAGATTCAGTCTTTCTTGGTTCCCATTGTTCAACATCTCGATGGTTTCAATTTGCATAAGGCTAATTTGATGAATAAAGGGCACTCTCTCACAATTATAACATACTTATCAGGCTATGAAACAACACCTAGATTATACTACACAATATCTTACATCACATGTGTCTAATGAGGCTTCCCAAGAATGTACCAAATAAAAAAAGAACGTAGAAAAATACCAAAAAAGTTCAATTTAGCCATTTATAGACTTTACCAATCCATTTTTCAAGTAACATTTGCCCACATGTTTCACATTGTATGATCTGAATACAAAAGTTTTGAAGCTATAGAATACAAAATTCATACTTGCAGATACTTGAAATACAAACCTTACAACTAATACTAAAAGAACGCCTCAACAACATTTTAGAAGAAAGATAGGTCCCCTAAAACTACAACTAAGTTGGAGATCTATAGTCTTCCCGTATCCTTCTTCCTATTTCATCTCAAAACTTCCCCCAATAATCTCTATCACGCTGACTCAACCCATATGTCTCAAGTATTGGTACATTTATCCCCTCACGATCATCTTCCTCTTTAATTTATACTTTGGATGGAAGGCCATCCTCTATCGTAATGAAGTTGTGTAGTATGCAACATGCTAAAACAATCTTTGTTTATGCCATGATTTGATAAGATGCCGCATGCTTCAGGATAGGAAAACACTGCTTCAAAATTCCAAATGTACGCTCTATTGCATTCCTAAGCGAGGAGTGTTGATGGTTAAACAACTCTTGTGAAGGTTTATCAGGCTTGCTCTTGAAAACTCCTTTAGGTGGTAACATGTACACTGATAAGGGGCGATAAATCCTAGTACGTTTGGATATCCAACATCAAATAAATGATATTTTCCTACACAAAAAAGTATATTGTTATAACGTTGTAACATTTATCGTATGCGTCACTATCTAAATATATTTGACATATCGTGGGAACTACTAGTGGATCTGATCTCGAGAGAGCTGAAGCTATAACATGACTATTTGTAACATATCCTTCCCAACCAACAAGGATGTATTGAAACTTGTAATCAAATGAACACACAACCATAATATTTTGTGATAAGTTGCCTTTTCTATCCTGATATTTAGCTTGTACATCGAAATCGATAGTAACTGGTATATGGGATCCATCAATTGACCCCACACAATCCTATAGTAAGAAAATTTATGATGAAATGAACATGAAGTAATAGGATTAAGACTCAAGAAAACAAAATTTTACCACTAGGAGATATACCTTGAAGTATGGATCGAAACAATCCTTCTCACTAATTTGTGGAGGAGTGTTTGGACTAGGGGTAAAAAATAATCCACAAGGAGCGCTAAGGTAGATGTCAAGACCTTGTGGAAGTATTGACTGACTATCTCTCCTGATTGGTCAAAGTTATTGGCAATCTTACGATTCCTCAGATTGTGGCCAAGGGTATGGAGGAACATCACTAGTTGTTCTTCTAACGTTATGTGTATCGTATCTTTAATGCTTCATTTTTTCCTTGAAATATTGGCTAGATGAAAGAAGACTCCCCTACTCATTCAAATTTGGTCATGACAATTTGTCTCATTGGAGTGGATAATACGCTTATAAAAAGGAATTTCATATCTTTTGCGCTTACGCATTTCTCTTCTACCTTCTTGTGCAGACGCTGCTATGGTTGCCGCAAGGGTGACAAGAACAATTGGAAGAACATGAATGACTCTAGTCTTCCTAACAATGTCTCCTTGAATGTTTATATCATTAATAAGATCCATCAATGACCTAAAACCAATCTAGAGATGAAGTCCATTGTCATTCATATTATTTCATCAACAAAACCGAATGCTTTTGTAAAGAACACTAATAAATTATTGTTGGCTTCTAATGGAAGTGACACTAAAAAATATTGCAGACATCTAATAGATATGACACTAATAAAGGTACATTGGATAGCACTCCCAATGACAACCATTCTGTCATAAGGCAACATAAGCCAGTATCAGACACATGAGGAAAAACACATTCCACTAGTTAAGACTGTTAAGATAACCTTCACAAGTTATTCTTCTCTTTGATAATATCACAATTATAGGTTCAGGAGAAACCTGTACTTAAGGGTTCCAAATTATAAGAAACTTTCAAGCCAAGGAGATAAAAATAGAAGACAGTGTAAGTGGAACCGTGGAAACACAAATTCAGACAAATTCTAGGTGGGTATTTATAAATCCAACCAAGACTATCAATGACAGTTTAAATCCATTCACTGTCATGGAGAACATATATGGAGACTACAAATTAATAACAATTAAAGATCATGTTGAAGCCAAATATTAATACTCAAGAATGCATGTTTAAGACAACAAGTTATAGCTACTCTAGACAATGATATGTATATTTCTATAGAAGGTATGTTGTATAATTGTTCCTCAATGATCAATATATATGCAAAGATAAAAGTTCTGCTACAAAGTAGAGAAGATGGGTCAAATTGGAGGTTAAAGATTGTGATATGCCTCATAAAACAAAGTTAAGTTCCAAGATAGTTTGCTAGATCGTCACAGGCTCACAAGTTCTGATTGAAACAATAGGTCTAAGTAACAGTTTGCACATCTATAACAAGCATGCCAGTTCAGCTAGTTACAACATGTTTAAGTGGAGTTTTGTTTATATATGCATCATATCCATAATTCTCTATGATTCTAAGGTTTAGCGGGACCAACTTGAGGACTTTTGAATCGACTCAAATTGATGCAAGGGTGGATGGAAAGAGGGACCAAGGGCTCTCCCAACTACCAAACCAACTTGTAGACACAATGTGGAAGTCACAACAACATAGTGAGATAAGAAACAACACATATCCTTTTCATTAATAGATCAAACTCATTACATTCCAAGTTGTAAGGCCTTCCCAGTTTGGGCCATATACATTCAACGAATTACAAATTGATCTTCATACATGTGAGGTCACAGACCTGCCTTCCAGATAATTCAATACTTAATCTTCTAAAAACCTGCCTTAAAACTAAGAACATAGAAACAAATATATACAGGAGTCCACCAAAGAGGTCAGCACTCAAATCCATAAGAGAGACCCAGATTTAGGTCCACATATATCCCAAAGAGAGACCCCATATTAATTAA
This sequence comes from Thuja plicata, assembly GCA_018584345.1. Classification (NCBI taxonomy): domain Eukaryota; kingdom Viridiplantae; phylum Streptophyta; class Pinopsida; order Cupressales; family Cupressaceae; genus Thuja; species Thuja plicata. The sequence continues at coordinate 2,315,233 of MU225457.1, read as the reverse complement.
GCCATGGAAATTAAATGCAGAAGTCGGCCACCAGATCCAACTCCAAAATAAATAACTCGGGCAAAGGATGACTGAGCAACAGAGACATGACTCGGGCCAAGCATACCCGAGCAACATAAGACAAACCCAAGCCATAGAAAATTAACTTGGAAAAAGCATTCCTGAGTGACAGAAACCCGAGCAACAGAGATCAACTCAGAATAAGCATAACCGAGCGAAAGAATCTGAGCAACATAATACTTCCCCGAGCAGTCTCCAAACAAACTAAAGACAAAAGAAAACATATTTTTGGTTGAGCAGGATTTCCAAGGACCCAAGATGCTCCTGCATCAAACACCTGGGGTTACAAGAAATGATTCCCCGAATCATGTATCAAGTCCAACCTGAAATGAATCCAAGTTAGATTGAGAAATCCAAGATGATTCCTCAATCGGTCTATTCTTCCACTTTACCAGATACTCCCTGTATTCCTTTTCTCTTATACTTCTATCAATTCTTATTTCAAAATTTGTTCAACTTCCTCTATCTTCTTCTTAGGATAATCACTTGGTACTGTCACTTCTTCATCAGGTTCATGATATTCATACAAGTCTAGAATTTTGAATATAGGTGATATATCCATGTCATCAGGTAATTCAACTTCACAAGCATTTCCACTCTCAAATCTTCTCAGTGTTCTGCAAGGACAAAATTTATTCATCTTTAATTTACCATATGTTCCAACAGGAAATCTACCTTTCTTCAAATGAACCATTACAACATCACCAACTTCAAATGTTTTATGTCTTCTTGATTTGTCTGCACTATCCTTGTATTTCTGATTACTTTTCTCCTCTAGATTTTGTTTTACATCTTCATGCAAGGTCTTCATAAAATCAACAAATTCCTCTGCTTCAACACTTCATTTATCTTCTCCAACAATATCTCTCAAGTCTGATATACCTCTTGGTTGTGTGCCATGAACAATCTCAAAAGGTGTCTTTCTAGTACTTCTATTTACTGAATTGTTGTATGCAAACTCTGCTTGCGCCAACATCAAATCCTAATTACTTGGTGTGTCTCCAACTAGGCATCTCAACAAATTACCCAAACTTTGGTTTACAACCTTTGTTTGTCCATCAGTCTATGGGTGAAATGTAGAACTATACTTTAACTTAGTATCCAACTTCTTCCAAAGTGTTCTCCAAAAATAGCTTACAAATTTACTGTCTCGGTCAGAGATGATACTCCTCGGTAATCCATGCAATCTGACAATATCCTTAAAGAAAAGACCTGTTATATGTACTACATCTGATGTTTTCCTATATGGTATGAAATGTGTCATCTTAGAAAATCTACCCATAACAACAAATATGGAATCATTACCTCTTGTTGTCCTAGGTAAGCCAAGAACAAAATCCATGCTGATATCATTCCAAAGTTTCTCAGGAACAATAATTGGTGTATACAAACCAGTATTCTGACTCACTCCTTTTGCAACTTGACAAAATCCACAACTTTTCACAACTTTATGAACATTCTTATACAATTGAAGCCAAAAATACCTTTCCTCAAGTAAACTCAATGTTTTATCAATGCCAAAATGTCCAGCCAATCCAACACTATGTTTCTCCTTAATCAAATTAGTTCTCATTGATCCTCTTGGTATATACAACTAAATACCTTTGAACAACATATCTTCCTAAATGAAATAGTCTTCATACTTACTTGATTGATTTGAATTAGGTGCTCTGCACACTCTCCACTACTCAGAAAAATCTGGATCACTTTCATACAAACTCTTCATGTCATCAAAATTAAGAACTTCAATTCTCATTACAGTCAACAAAGATCTTCTTCTACTCAATGCATTTACAACTCGGTTAGAAACTCGACTCTTATGTTTTATTACAAATGTGAAACTTTGCAAATACTCTACCCATTTCATATGTCTCTGATTCAACTTATTTTGACTACCCAAATACTGTAAAGCCTTATGATCAATATACAACACAAATTCACTTGGCATCAAATAATATCTCCATTTCTTCATAGCTTGAACAATAACATAGAATTCTTGATCATAGACATAATATTTCCTTTTAGCGTCATTCAAATTTTCACTAAAAAAAGCAATAGGTTTACCTTCTTGAGTCAACATAGCTCCAATTGCACTTCCACTTGCATCACATTCAACTTGAAATACCTTATTGAAATCAGACAATGCTAACATAGGTAATTCAACAACCTTCAACTTCAAAGTCTCAAAACTCTTATCAGCTCAATGTGTCCATTTGAATTCTCTTTTGTCTCCTTTCATTGTCTTAGTCATAGCATTACAAATAGAACTAAAATTTCTGATAAACTTCTTGTAAAAACTTTTGAATCCATGAAATGATCTTACCTCAATGATATGCTCAGGTGTAGGCCAACTAAGTATAGCTTCAACCTTCTCAGGATCCATCTTCAAATCATCAGCTGAAATTACAAAACGCAAATACACAAGTTCTTCTTTCATGAAGGAACACTTCTTCATATTTATCAACAAATTTTCCTCTTTGAATCTCTGCAAAACTTGCCTTATATGAATCAAATGCTCTTCTCTAGTCTTACCGAATATTAGAATATCATCCAAGTATACAATCACCCATTTATTCAAGAATTTCTTTAAAACTTCATTCATTAACCTCATAAATGTACTCGGTGCATTAGTTAAACCAAAAGGCATAACCAACCACTCATACAAACCTTCCTTTGTCTTGAAAGAAGTCTTCTATTCATCACCTTCCCTGATTTTGATATGATGATATCCACTTTTCAAATCAATTTTGGTAAAATATCTTGCTCCACTCAAACAATCGATTATGTCATCCATTCTCGGTATAGGAAACCTATACTTCACTGTGATCTTATTGGTTGCTCTTTAATCAGTGCACATTTGCCATTCTCCATTATTCTTAGGTGCCAATACAATATGTACTGCACATGGACTCAAACGTTCTTAGATCAAACATTTGTTCAACAATCATGAACTTGTCAGTTAAGCTCTTCATTCTCGGTCGGTGTTAACCTATGTGGTGCTTTTTTTGGAAAACTAGCTCCAGGAATCAGATCTATACAATGATTGATATCTCTCATTAGTAGAAAACCATCAGGTACATTATTTGAAATGATCTCCTTGTACTCAGTAAGTAACTTTTCAACTTCTGCAGGAATGTCATCTTCTATATTATTACTCGGTTTGTTAGGAATCAAAGCATAACAAATGTTGTTTCTTTTCAAATCCTTAACAAACTGTCTACCTTCCATCAAAAAAACTTTCACAGATGTACATATCTCACCAACAGATTCTTCAACCAAAGGTAACAAAATTTGCTTCTTACCATCAACCCAAATAGAATATCTATTCAATCTTCCATCATGGCATGTCTATCATACTGCCAAGGTCTACCCAACAAGATATGACAACAATCCATAGGAATAATATCACACAACATCTTATCATAATACTTTTCAATTCTCAGATTCACAAAACATTGTTCACTCACCATTAATGTATGCTCATCCTTGATCCATGAGATTAGATAGGGCTTCAGATGCTTCATTCTCTCCAACTGCAACATTGTAACAATTTCCTCAGATGTCAGATTCTCCGAGCTTCCACTATCAATAATCACCTTACAAAATTTGTCAGCAATTCTACATCTGGTCTTGAACAAACTTTTCCTGACATGATCTTGGTTATCCTTCTCATCTTCATTTGGTGACTCCTCTTGCACCAAAGCATTTCTGCTACTACCAATCTTCTTGCTTTCATGTGTACACTCAAATGATTTATGTCCTTCCTCTCCATAATTGTAACAAGTTACTTGGAATCCTCTTCTGTTATAACCACCTCGTGAGTAATTGCCTCTTCTTCGGTATGAACTTCCACCTTTCCATTCAGTCTTTCCCTTGTCTTGAGATGTGTCTAAAATTGGCTTGTCTGGTTCATATCTACTGTTCTCACCATGAGATCTACCTCTTCCTCTAGGGAATCTACCACCTCTGCCTCTTTGTCTTTGCTCATATCTTTTGTTCAACTTCTCCTCATCTTTTAGGGCTAATTGATATACCTCCTCAATGCTTTCCATCTTGACCAAGCTGATCTCATCTTGTATAGAACTTCTCAATCCATTCAGATATCTTGCTACTCTTTCCACTTCATCTTCAACATGTCCAGATCTGATGTCCAATCTATAGAATTCCTTAGTGTAGTCTTTTACCGATCTATCTTTCTGCTTCAAGCTTTGCATTCTCCTAATCAGGTTAATATGATAATCACAAGGTAGAAACTTGCCTTTCAATTTGTTTACCATCTTGTCCCATACCTTGATTTTGTCTTTACCCTTCTTCTTTCGATCCAATTGCAGCTGTTCCCACCATAAGGATGCATGACCTTTAAATTTTGTGCTTGCAATCTTGACTTTCTTGTCCTCGGATACATTCTGATATTCAAAATACTTTTCCATCTCAGTTATCCAGTCATGCAATTCATCAAAATCCAGTTTTCCACTATACTTAGGAGGATTAAACTGAGGTGTAGACTTCAAACTTGTCAATGCTAGTAGGAATCTCTCCTCTTCTTGATCCATCACAGGTACAGGTGAAACTTCACCTTGAACCTCTTCCAATTCATCATCACTAACATCCTCAAGACGTCTTCCTCTGCGTTGTGCTATCTCAACATCTTCCAATCTAGCAACCATCTGTCTAAGCATATCAACTAGACCTGAATCTGCATTTCCTCTCCCACGAACCATCTTGAATCCCTCTATAATTGTAGGTTAGATCACAATCTGCTACCCCACAATAATATCACCAACTAGGGTTAGGGTTTACAAGACAGAACTTAGATCTCACCAATGCTCTGATACCACCTGGCGCATGGGTGGATGACAAGATGGACCAAGGGCTCTCCCAACTACCAAACCAACTTGCAGACATAATGCGGAAGCCACAAAAACACAGTGAGAGAAGAAACAACATAGATCCTTTTCATTAATTTATCAAACTCATTACATGCCAGTCTATAAGGCCTTCCTAGTTTGGGCCATATACATTCAATGAATTACAGATTGATCTTCATACATGCGAGGTCACAACCCTGCCTTCTAGACAATTCAATAGTTAATCTTCTATCTTCTAAAAAGTTGCCTTTAAACTAAGAACATAGAAACAAATATATACAAGAGTCCACCAAAGAGGTCGACGCTCAAATCCATAAGAGAGACCCAGATTTAGATCCACACAGATCCCAAAGAGAGACCCCATATTAATTAATACACAAAAATTAAATGCAGAAGTCGACTGCTAGATCCAACTCCAAAATAAACAACTCAGGCAAAGGATGACTGAGCAACAGAGACATGACTCGGGCCAAGCATACCCGAGCAACATTAGACAAACCTGAGCGACAAAAAATGAACTCAGAACAAGCATGCCTGAGCGACAGAAACCCGAGCAACAGAGACCAACTCGGAACAAGCATAACCGAGCGACAAAACCCGAGCAGCCTCCAAACAAGCTAAAGGACAAAAAAAACATATTTTTGGTTGAGCAGGATTGCCAAGGACCCAAGATGCTCCTGCATCACAAATTCAAAAGGTGAAAGCTCTCATGCTACAATGTATGATTTCATGCAAGAGAATAGTCCCTCAATGCATTGTCTGAGTTGAGTTTTCTTCCATACTGTATAAATTGAGTGTCTTTGCAGCTCACTTTCCCCATTAAGGTGAAGAATTTATGAGACACATTCACCCATTACACTGACTTAAAACCACAAGGAAAAGGTGTGATGCTCTATAGGTAGAGGCAGAGATAACAATATTGGGGAGTTGCATTGAAAAGTGAATTAGGGAAATGCTACAGAAAGAATTGATTAAAGTAGCACGACTCCTCTATTTAAAGGTACATTCAACCAGAAACTTGACCAAGAATAGCGTACAATATAGGCGACAGTGTATAAGGTAAACAAATTACTAACCTGCCCAATATTGATGAGACCTAGTGCTACACCATTCACAATGCAACACAAGATATTAGAAAAGATTTATTTATAAACAGAAGGGAAACCGAGAGGCATGAAGTTCTTTTGCACATATTGAGACATTGATCATGAACAAGAGGCCAACGGTTCTCATAGACATAAAAGCAACACATTGGCATCAACCTCTCACAATTATCATAGAAATAAAACTGGCATACAACCAACTACATATTTATGGCGCAAACATCCCATATACAACAATTGATGCGGGGTTGATTTTCTTGATATTGAAAGAAATTACTTGGACAGTTACAGAGATTCACAAAGAGAAAATAACATGAGATTAAACTATCAAAGGTTAATAGAAGAAACAAAGTCTGTGCAAATTAAAACTTGAAGAAAAGAGATGCAAGACCAGTATTTGTAAATACAAAGTGGCCTACTACGTTTTACGTAAAATCTCAACATGATTCCAAGTAAGGTGCCGACCAAAAATAAAGAAGACTTTCACGACCGAACAACAAGACTCATATTTATGAAAAGGGGTGGACATAATAACTTGCTACAATTACAATATGTATGCAAATCTACTTTCCAGTTCCCAATTCATAGATACCACACTATTTCACTATTCAAGTAATCAATCTACAAATTAGAATAGAAGAGAGGAAAACATCCATACAATCACTTATAATGCAGACACAATTTCCAATTTCATACCAAAACATGTCTTGGATTATTAAAATATATTTCTTAGCTACCAAAGGTGACTAGGGCATATTGCATGTGAATGCATAAACATAAAATCCCCAAACCTCAAAAAAGATGAAATAGCAGAGCAAGGTGCTAGATTTTCACACTACAAATGAAATACTCTGCTTCAGATGCCCTTCTAATATGATTTCAAACTTTTAATAAATTCCAAAGCATTCCTAATAGACACTGAATGGTGACTAATTGTTAGGAAAGAAAAGACGTTAATACTCACTTACCCAAATTGTTCTTGACCTCAAACTTTGAGCTGCTAGATTTTGAAATAAATCTGTCATAGAGTCACCATCGAAAATCTCTTTGAAACCCTAGCCCAAATAGGAAGTGCAAGTCTGAAAATGTAGAGTACGTGAATGAGGAACTTCGTGAAAATGCATGACCAATGTTTAAAGGTGCAATCAACCATAAAATTGACCAAGAATAACGTACAATACATGTGATAGTGTATAAGGTAAACAAATTACTAAGCTGATCAATATTGCCGAGACCTAGTGCTACACTATTCACAATGCAAGACGCAAGATATTACAAAAGATTTATTTATAAATAGAAGGGAAACCGAGAGGCACGAAGTTCTTCATGTACCTCAACAAACCTAACTTGAATGTGCTTCGTGGCATTGTAGCCTACGTGAATGAAAACCAGAAAGTGGGATTGTAGACCGTTGCAGGTAGCCAAAGTTACAATCACAGTGATCACAACCAAAGTTGGGGTTTTTGTAGGAAAAACGTGAGAAAAAGAAGAATTCTCACACATATGACAATCACGAACGTGAAAATTTAAAAAAAAATGATTTTCCCCCAATTCCCATTTAAATGGAATTGGAATTCATTTTCCAATTCCACATTTTTAGATGGAAGATTAAATTACTGGTTTTGAAAGTAAATAAGAATTAATAAATCCCTATTCCATTATCATGTTTTAAAAACAAACATAAAATAGCTCAATTCATAGATTTGACAATGACAATTCCATCCAATTCCACTAAACAAATGGACCCTTAAATGCGTTTCAGATAATTAAACGGAACATGTTTTAATTGAAAGAACAAAATTCTGTTTCCAACCGGTCTCCAAATTAGTGCAGCCAAGCAGTAAAAACGGTGGGCAAGGAGGTCCTTTCTCTTCAATCGAATTTCTACCACCCTTACGCACTTCTCTTTAATCGAATTTCTGAAGATTAAAGATTTTATTGGCGTCACCAAATGAATTGGATGTAACAAAACAAGTTTGAAGGGGTTTTTCTCGGTCTTCCCGTGTGAAGAGGAGGTAATGAGGAACAAGGGCAACTTCTTTAATTATGGGGTTTTGTGTGGTGTTTGTTTGTTTGCTTAAAATGCGATGCTACCTAAACAACAGTTGCAATGAAACACAAAAGTCTTTGATGAGGTGATTTGGATTTCTTTATCTATCAGCAGTCATCTCAAAATTCCTCTTAAGTCTGATGTGTTTAACGTTAATGATTACAGGGGGGAGCCCAATGAAAACAAACCTATAAATCCAACCCTCTTATCGCTTTTGTTGGCACAGGCGATTTAGATCTTTTGTAAGAAGTTGCTGTAGAAATTGCAGAGGTAAGGTTTCTCTCAAATGACCATCAGCAGTCATCTCAAAATTCCTGTTAAGTCTGATGTGTTTAACGTTAATGATTACAGGGGGGAGCTCAATGAAAACAAACCTATAAATCCAACCCTCTTATCGCTTTTGTTGGCACAGGCAATTTAGATCTTTTGTAAGTAGTTGCTGTAGAAATTGCAGAGGTAAGGTTTCTCTCAAATGACCATCTCCACATTGCTGATGTTCCAAACCTGGGTTTGTCTGTTATACTGATCCCCTATCTTCTCGATTTAAGCTCTGACGGCATAACAGGCACTAACAATAGGCAATGCAGGTCTATTGTTAAGTTTGAAAACTTCTCGTACTTTTTTCACTAGAATTTTAATGCTTGTGGACCCTCTTACTCTAATGGCTTTTTTTGGTAATAATTACGAGGCAAGGGGGCCAACTTAGGTCTGATGCCATGGGAGACATGTCTACGGTCATCAGTAGCTCCCTTCATAGCTTCCCATTACTACCCAGGCTGCTAAAATGCCCTTACGCTGAAAATTATTAAAAAATCTCAAACTGCATAAAAGGTCATTGTCCTTTTTGGTAAACAGAAAATCTCATTGGCGTAGGTCCTCCTTCCTGTTAATGTCCACTAGAGAGATAGGAAACGCCAAAACCTAGTTTAGCTAAACAGTACATTTTTGTAAAGAACATTGCAATTTATACACCATAGACAAAATATTTAAATCAAAGAAAAACCCAAGGGTAAGCCAATATTTTTGAAGCAGCCACCATTCATCCTTGATGCAGAGTGAGGGCTAATATTTAATTGGCACCATGATTCTAATTGAGAACTAAACTGCTAGTTGACCTAAAATACTGCTGATTGAAATGCTTCAGGTTCTTGTTCCACCAAGAGTTTTGGATCACACTCCATGATCCATCATTAGGATGAGGAATTGTTTTTATCTGGTTGACCCGAAAGACTGTTGTTTAATTGTGCTGTCCAAGAAAGTTTTCTATACCAGTCCCATTGACTGTATGACTTCAGAAATCTATTGCATTGCATGGGTTATTCTTTCGTTGCTCAAGTCTGTTTGTCATTGATTGATCATCAAATGTGTAGCAAAAATCATTACTTTGGAGTCTGGACAAGAATTTATGATTAGGGAGTCTTACATTTATTTGTGTAATATTGTGGAATGGTACAAAGATTGCTTTCATGCTATGTAAGATTTACCAATGGGTAAATAAACCCAAAAACTTGATGACAAGAACAAGAAACAATAGTGTAAAATACAAGAACAAGAATCCATAGTTGAAAAATAGAGGATAAAATACAAGCAATGGATTGGATCATAGTTGGACTACTGGCAGAGGAGTACCCAGCGAGTTTTTCAAGTAAAAAATGCCAAATTTTTGGTGAGTTTTTCACAAAAGCTCTGTGATTCTGTGTCAAAATTTCGGCTGCATAAAAAAAAAAGGCCCAGATGCGTCAATTTGTTTTTATCTTTTGTGTGTGTGTGTGTGTGGGTGGGGGGGGGGGGGGGGGCNGTGGGGGGGGGGGGGAGGGCATAGCCTCTAAACCTCCATTTCCGACCTGCAGGGGAACGAAATGTTCCCGTTTACCCCCTCTATCGTTGGGTTTTTCTCACATCTAACACCTTATGCAGCTTGCCATCGCTACTCCTCAAAGCCATTGGGGTCCCCACTCACAAGCCCCCACTATTTTTTTTGGATCTCTTGTCGTATAAGAATTTGATTACAATGAGGGGGTCTGGGAGTGGAGCCCAACTAAGACAACTAATTTTTTTCACTATCATAATATCATTAATCAATGATTAAATATCATACCATCACTATCCAAGATTCAATCGCGATTATTAGAAATTTAGTACCCCTCCCAAAGTTTTAATTAGACCAGGGAAGAGGAAGATGCAAAATGTTGTAATATGCAATTTATGAATTATGCTGAATCATGATGATGTTCAAAGGCAATGATCATAAATACATAATAATTGTTAGCTAATTGTTATATTAGAAACCATATGATAATACAATTTTGTACTCAATTTTTGCATTCAAATCAATCAAATTTAATAGAAATCACTTTTGTATTCATTGGACACAACTTGCAATTGAATTTTGGGAAAAAATGTGTTTCTAATGAACTTTAAGCGATTTTTTAAGTTGACGAGTTTTTGCTGATTCGTATTTTTTGGGCTTGTCGAGTTTTTGCCAAGTCATATTTTTTGGGTTTGTCGAGTTTTTGCCAAGTTCGAGTTTTCCAACTATGGATTGGATTGCGAATCTGGAGACTCAAGAGTGAGCATTTATAGTAGATGACACCAAGAGATGTGATTGTACTAGTGTTCCTAGACTCACCGCAAGTCATGCGAGTCCGTGGGTTGAGGTATACTTGGTGGGTCAAAATGACCCTGACCCGTGACTCAGCGGGTCAAACCATCTAACTCGCTGACTCGCCGAGTCAGAGCCAGTTGACTCGCTGAGTTTGAGCCAGCTGACTCGCCGAGTCTGAGTTAGCTGACTCAGCCAGTGTCAAGGTAAAGTTACCATTTAAAAAACATAAAAAGCTTTTTTTTCTGAGTTGTTTCTAACTTGCAGCTCTAAAATCATCAAATAGAAGCTACATGAATGTCGCTCTTCTCTACGACAACTGCAATTTCTTGAGTTCTTGTGCTTTGCTCGACAAGTAAGAGATTTGGTTGGAAGAGATTTTGGAAATTGCATTTTTGGGCTTTATCAGTATTGTTTTGGCATCTTAAAAATTCAAGAAAATGATGCATGCTACAAAGTTTTATGTGGTTCTCAAGGTGCTAATTTGGTCTTGGTGGCGGGGGCACGACCCCTCGACCCTACAAGGGGTTCTAACCCTTGACCCCACGAGGGGCGCTGCCCTTTGACCCCGCAAGGGGCTCTACCCCTTGAACATAGGAGGGGCGTTGCCTCTTGAACCCGTTGGGGGCGTTGCCCCCAGATCCTCGCAAGGGGCGCTGCCCCCTTGACCCTACTGGGGGTGCTACCCCCAAACCCCCACTGGGGGCTCTGCCCCTTGACCTCGTTGGGGATGTTGCCCCTCAAACCCCCATTTTATTTTTGAAGTACACTACAACTTTGAGTTTGCGTAGTACGAGTCATTATCCGCACTCTTGTCATTAGTCTTCCTGGATATTACTTGATGTATACTTGTTGTCTAGAAGATGACTTTTTCTTTTGGGGGGGATGATGTAGTCGACATAAAATCCCTATTGTTGTGTTTGATAATATTGGTTATTTGTTTGTGTATTAATTGTCATCAATGTATTAATTTGCGTTTGTACTTATGTGATTGATGTATATTTATGTATTTGATCAAATTAGCTACAATTTGATGATGTTATTGTGTCTTTAAGCTTTATTCAATAATGGGTACATGAAACAAGTTTTAAATCCTTAAAAATCTCTAAATTTCAAGGGGGTTTTCACTTTGTCGAGTCACGAGTTGAGTCGGCCTTGCCAAGTTCGAGTTTGGGAACTATGGATTGTACTAACAATGTGGGATAAAGGAGATAGTACAAGTTTCCACTAAAGTAGGAAAATATAACCACATTTTTTTAAATGCATATTGCCTCTCTACTTAGATTCTTATTTATATGCAAGGGAAATGACACTTATCTAATTTGATACCCATCTAAATAAGTTTCTCCTAGGTGCAAACTAGATGCAAGAAAATAAATATTCAGCAACAATCTCCATAGGCATTGCTTAGGTGGGTAGGATTGATGGGTTTTGACAAATGTCTAGCCATGATAGGAACCCATGTACAAAATGATCTCTTTCAAAAGATCGAGAAGGAGAAAACCCAATGTGACAAAAGACCTCCCAAAGAGAAAGGTCAAAGAGGACTATCAAGACCCCACCAATGTGTAGTTTATTATACCAATGGCAGATGCTTGACACTAAAAACCTAAGATGATATATGCTTGTTGAACAACATTTCTCCCTTTAGGAAGAAACAAATCCAAAGGTGCCAAATTTGGTTGTGAACTTTCAAAATTGCCCAAGCTTCTCCAAGCCAATGCTAAGTTGTGACAAATGTTGATAAGAGGAGACAAGTACCATGTATGGCCCTGATGTAGATACTCTTTCAATCCAAGTAAGAGATTTGAACCAATTAGAACCTAGTACTCCTAGGAAAGGTGTCAATAGTGGCAGAGTCAAATCTATGAACCCAAGAATTGCATGACGTGCCACAATAGAAGTTGTGAACTTTCAAAATTGCTTACGCTTCTCCAAGGCAATGCTAAATTCTGAAGCCAATGCTAAATTGTGACAAATGTTGATAAGAAGAAACAAGTACCATGTATGGGCTTGGCGTAGATACACTTTCAATCCAAGTAAGAGATTTGAACCAATTAGAGCATAGTACTCTTACGTAAGGTGTCAATAGGAGTAGAGTCAAATTTGTAAACCCAAGAATTGCACGACGTGCAGCAATAGAAGTATGTACAAGTGGAGAAGTAATAAGAGGGTTTGAATGCATCCTCGTGACATCTAGAGAGTGAGACAACTCCATGAGAATTGTCATCGAAGAGGAGACAAATGTTCTCAATGGTATCCTCATATCTACAACATGGGACTCAACAAACAAGCCAAAAAGATCTGTCAGTATTAATCGCAATGAACTACTGGTGGAAAACAAGGATGATCTGGTTGAACTAAATCATTGGAAGCTCTATTGAAGCAACTTTGAACTCTGAAGTAGGATGATGGTGTAACCTTAGTGCACACAATTACACTACATTGCTCATCCCATGACGTGTTCACCCTAAATGCCTGACTACAAACAACTCCCAAATTTGTTGATGCTAGAGGAGAAGAGTCCTTAGTCTTAGAATGATGACCTAGAGATATAGGGATGAAATCTTTTGTATCTGCACTAAGAGTTGAGGAAGCTAAAGAATCAATACAAGTCTTTGTAAGAGATGAAATATGAGGTGAAGTCTCCATGTTGTTGTAGTGTTCAATACTTTTTTAATAAGTGAGCTCCCTGTTGTATTGATGTCATATGGCGGATTCTCAAAGTCATCAAGTCAATACAGGGCAAGATCATCTAAGAATGGAGGATCATCAAAATCTTTATAGTTTATGCATCTCCCAAACTTTGGTCCATAGAGTCTGAGGGACGTCAATGTGTCATTGTCAGCACGTGACATTGCCTACGATGTGTCATTATCAGCACGTGAGATTGCCTACGATATGTCATTGTCAACACTAGAACTAGTCATGCACAGGACATGATCATTTTTGTAACTTTGTTAGCTTGGACATGCTTCTGTTAATAAGTACATGGTTGGAGAACAAGTCAATAGAGACAGGGAAAGAGTTGAATCCATCTGAAATGCTTCAGAATTCCATCTTGCCAGGACTTATAATTCCTTCTCTTCAAGTTGATAATAGAATGATGAATTGAACTATGATAGACTATTCAAATGAGTCAAATAGAAACCAAACCAATGCACAATCCCTCAAAAACATTCAACTAAGAGATCCTCCTAGCAATATATGATTATTGCACTTTATATTTAACATTTTTGTGGCTTGGTACCAGGAGGGTTTTTCTGCACAACAGATGAGGATGGAGGCAGTGAAAGAGGGGGAAATTGATCCAAGGGAAGCAAAAGATCCACATCTTCAGGTTCATGAATCTTCTGAGAACTAGTAGGTGATAGTAAGGAAGAGGTTTTGCATCCTATTTCCTCATCGAATACAATATCCCTGCTAATGTACATTTTCTTTGTTGTATTTTCATGAGCCAATATCACTTTGAATTTGAACCGTAACCAAGAAAAATACATTTAATCCAGTTCGGTCCTTTGTAACTTGGGAACATTCATATAAGTTGTAGATCCAAACACTTTAAAATGTAATATAGAGGGTTTCTTCCCTGTCCAAGCTTCTTCAGGTGTGATATTTTCAAGCACTTTGGTTGGTGTTAGATTCAACAGATAGTACATACACTGTTGTGTGAATTGCTTCAGCACAGAATGCAGGAGCAAGATCTGCATGCTTTAATGTGGATTGAACCATTTCCAAAATAGTACAATTATGCTTCTTTGCAACACTATTTTGTTGAGGCTTGCAAATAGTGGTCAACTGTCTTTGGTTCCTTTGTTCATGAAGATAGTTTGAAAGCTCCCGACTTGTGGCAAAGGGCTCCGAGAGAATGACTTGATGACCTTTCTCCAAGGGCACAAATTCTTTGAATTTATCAAGAGCTTGATTTTTGTGAGCCAGAAAATGAACCCACATTTTTCTTAAAGATTCATCCACAGAGTAGAAAATATTTGGCATTGTTATGACTCGATGGCATTGGTACACATGGATCAGTGTGAACCAATTGTAAGGGACTCAAGGCTTTATTCTCTACAACAAGAAAATGACCTCAATGTTTCTTTCCAACAAAACAATGTGAGCAAATAATTTTGTAATTTTTGCATGGTGGGAATTCCTCACACCATATCTCTCTTAGTGCAAGAAGATAGCCAAAATTAAGATGGCCAAATCTTCGATGCCAAACAGTTGTTGATGCACTAGTTTTCACTGAGAGGGCCTTATCTTCATGAGTGACATCAACATGTTGAAACATCTTTTTGACACTTGAAGCACGAGTAACAACTTCCCCCAATTTCAGACTAATTCTCCAGTGGAACAAAGTTTTCTGCCATTATGACAATAAAATTCAACTTTCAAGTTGTGCTAGAGTAACTAACTTACAAAGAGAAGGTTCTTTATGAGCCTTGGAACATATAGAACCTCTGTAATTCTGCATTTGTGAGTTTTGAGGGGCAAAGAGATCTTGAATTCCCTGAACTTCATATGATGTGGCATTGCCAAGGGATGCTTGCCCATTGGAGGCGGGTGGAGTGAGGTCCCAAAACCATTCTTGTTCACCTGTCATATGTCTGAATGCACGTTCACCTGTCATATGTCTGAATGTACCAGAGTTAATATACTATATTGGATGGTTCACTCTTGGCTTTTTCTGCCAATGGGGATTCTTATTCTTGTCCTGTTGAGAAGGTTTTATTTGACTTTCTTTGATTGGATTCACCTTTGGGCTTTTGGCATATGAATTGTACCAACAATCTTGAAATCATGTCCATTTCTTCCTCAAATCAGGCATTTGTTTTTCTTGGAAGAGTTTTCCCTATTTAGTTTTGATCATCCCGATGAACCACTCTGACATTTAGATTGTTTTCCCTTCTGCTTTGCAGTGAGGGTGCAATTGTCTTGGGAGTCTAATGTCTCTTTATGGATTACTTCTTATTGAAGCAGGTTTACCAACTCTTCAAAGGATGGTCTTTTACTTTCCACATTGAAACAAGTGACAAGCATGTGAAACAAAGGGGTAGTGCTCTATACAAGAGATATGTTGAAATATGTTCGTTCGTGTTTACTAAAATGACATAAACAATTATTATTATTATATATATATATATATATATATATATATATAATGAGATATAGAATATATATTAAATTAAATATATAATATATATTAATATAATATATCATACAATAATCATGTTCTATATATATATATATATATATATATATATATATATCACAAAATAATAAATAATATTGAATCGACTATGTATAATTTAAACATGGCTTAACATATCATTAGTCACGATACCTATCGTGATTGACATACATGACAGTCACGATAATATCGTGACTGTTCATGTATGACAGTCACGATAAGTATCGTGACTGTTCATACTTCCTTTGTTGATTGCCGACTGTTATACTAAACAGCGATCATGTTAATTATATAGTATGTTATCAACAGTCACGATTTATAATAATAAGATATGACTGTTGATAGTCGACACTCATTCGGTTCAATATATATATAGTTGATATTCATTGTAAAATCAATCAATCACAACGGCAATTGTATTCTACAGCGAATATCAACTATTTATAATACATTAGTTTTATAATATTTTCTGATCCAATTTTCCTTAACAAGATACAATTGTTATTTCTTCCCCTAAGGCTTGTAGTGATGTCCTAATCTTTGCAACTCTTCTAAGAAATGTCTCCACTTTTTCCTGATTTTGCATCTGAAGACAGTGTAACTGACGTTGCAAGTTGAGGATTTGATTCTGATTTTTTGGCCTCATATATAGTTTTAAGATGATCCCAAGTGTCTTTTGCAGTTGTGGCTGTTCTAATGTGAGGTTGAACCTCATCAATTATTCCAAACAAAATGCTCAATTTGGCCTTTTGATTGGCCTTGTTAAACTTGGTTTCGTCCGTACCAGCATGTGCAGCCCTAGTGATGCTCTTGGAAAATTATATCCCATATGTCATCAATCTCTGATTGAGTCTGGAGTCTGGACTTCAGTTTTCCAGGCGGTATAATTATTGCCACTCAGAAGTGGAGAGTCAAGAAGCATTATTTTGGGTGTATTATTAGCGATTTTCTAAAGTTTTGAGGATCCTTATTTCTCCAAAACCCTTATAACGTCCTAGAGTTTTTCAAAACTACTAATGGCTTTCTTGCAACAAAAAATTTACAATTTCGCTCCCAAATTCAAAATTTGAAAAGCAAATGAAATTTGATGCACCTGGAAATTGCCTTCTCAACATTTACAAGTTCCCTCACAACATTGCCTTGGCATTGCTCCAAGTGCAAGGGTAACTTCATCATTGTTTCATCATGAGGCATCTTCTTCTTATGCACAGCAAAACTTATGTCTCTTATTCCGCAGTTTTCTTTAGAAACATGTGTTTTTCTTCCTCCATTTGATGCTGCTCAACTTTGTTGGCAAGTTTACACGACCAGTATCCTCTCCTTGCACAGTCAAACGCCTGAATCTTACGCCTCCTTATTTTTTTCTCTTTGCATGCAGAAATCTTGTTTGATGATATCTTCTTTTATTCTCTACACGCCAGTACTGAACTCTATTTTTTTAAGAATGTCTGCCAATCATTTCAGAAAATATCAATGCAGAGGTGTTTTCGAGTATTATTCCTGTTTTCTCAGGATCTACATGCCTTCCAAATATGAAATAATATCCCTGGCAAGCAATTCAATGCTTAATGAGGAATAAATGGCCAGCAATCAATTTGAACATCATCTCCATGCTGATCTTTACACCAATCTTTTTCAGACATCTCCTTATGTCATCTATAGATTTCAACACTTTAGACACCTCCTTTTGTCATCTATAGATTTCAATGATTTAGACACCTCTTTATGTCATCTATAGATTTCACTGCTTTAGACACCTCGTACAGGTCTTCTTTTTGAATGCTTAACAACACCTTCTTCAGCATCTTGATCCAAAGTGCAGGCACAGGTATTTGCTGTGCTCTGATACCATAATTAGAGAGAGGCGATTAATCAAGAAGTGATGAGCAATATGCATTGATCATAATGAACATCAGGCAGCAAATAAATACGAAGGAGTAGTGGTTCAACAACTACATAATCGACCAAGTACCTAGCTACCAGGTCGGTAATAGTATGATCATAATAAACATAAAACAAATGCTAACAAAAAGGCATGGAAAATTTAAAACACATTTGGGAACAATCTAATTCTTGTTTTAATCCGATTGAAACACATT